>JBAMNC010001674.1:600000-966600 GCA_037902135.1 Cetoscarus ocellatus
AGACTTTGGGTATTCCAATTTATTGTAAAATACAGAGAATGCTGGCTGTAGCATACATAATGTTCTTATAATAAAAAAAGTCAAAGGATTTTCACTTAAATTGACAACAAAACGAGAAAAAACTAAAATGCTCTTTTATTAATCTACCAAACCAGTTCATAAGATACATCCAAACATGCTTACTAATGTGGTTTTACAAATCCATATGTACACACTAATTTTTGCCCAAAAATTGTGGCCTTTTGTTACATTTTGGTCATTTTGGTCAAAATAACAAATCCTACATGTTTTAAATGACTACTTTTGGATGGAGTCAAGAAGTTAACCAGAAGCTGGCACTACACAGAAAAAATACATGAAAAAAATGACATAAGATCAAATAGACCCAATGCTGTTTTGCATTATATTTCTTTAAAGCCTTTAAATAAACCAATAAAAGAATATTTTGTCAGCAGAAATTAGGTTTTTAACAACTCTTTATTACCCATGTTTTTTTTTTAAAGTTATATTTTTATCCCCAGGCGTAACATAAGCATAATAATCCAGAAAAAAACGAGTAGTGTTTCCAGTAGCTTCCTGTGCAGACTTTGTGGGTATTGCACTGTAGGCAGCTTGATCTGGAACTGTAAACATCATACTTGGGAGAAGTGAAAAAGTTTGATCTTAGACCCTTGAAGATGGCAGCAGTGTAGCTCAGTCTGTAAAACTGAGCTGCTTACCAGAATATGGTCAGTTCAAATCCGGATTGAAACATGCTCGGATGTTGGTTTGGTAGATGGAGAAATGCAAGCTGACGTCTTTGGGCACTGCAGATGGTTACAGCTGTTGGTAATGCAGCTGAAAGGGGTTTATATCAATCAATCAACCAATCAATCAATCAATTAATCAATCAATCAATCTTTATTTGTATAGCGCCAGTTCATAACAAGTGTTATCTCAAGGCACTTTACAATAGAGCAGGCTGAAGACAATCTCTTCACTTCATAGACACACATATAGATAGATAGAAAGATAGATAGATGGCTAGATGGATGTACTCTATTGATCCCAACTGGAAAATTGTGGTATTACAGCGGCTGGTTTCACAGGAAAAAGAGGTAATAAAATATACACTAAGAAGACAGTAAGGATCTTAAAATATAATATACAATATCCTGTATATGAATGTAGCGACAAACCCATGGACGCCCAGATCTAAAATCTGTCCTCCTCCCATTTGCCTCTGCTGAATATAGATTCAATAGGTTCAATTTATATTGCATACAAACAACTACAAAAGAAGTAGGGTTTACATTGCTGATGGTGCAGACCAGTCATCAGAGATGATGAATGGCGATATGTTGACTTGGCATGTGCTCCCAAACCTGGCCTGACCTGACCTGAGGATTATTTGACTATTTTGTTTGTTGTGTCAGACCTGGAATTAGGTCCTGCCTTTCTGATTGTTAAACCAGGAAAATAGAGTCAAAAACTTGTTGTGAAATTGTCAAGTGTGTAACCATCCTAGGGCTGGTCATGACAGGGTAGCTCATGATTTGATCCGATTTGGGATACATTCAGTACATCTGTGATAGTAATTGTAACGCAGTACAGTAACACTGCATAATAAATATGGCAAGAATACTGTGGGATGATACATAACAATATATAATCAACAAAGAACTGTAAAATGGTTCTTAAAGATATACCATAAGACTAATGTATTTACACTGCTATTTAATGTCATTCCCACAGAACTGGACAAAGACTGAGATAAAACAATGTTCACTGATCGCCAGCCATTTACAGGGCCATTTACGCACTCATCCACACCTAAGGGCAATATGGAGTCAAGCATGTTTTTGCTCAGTGAAAGGAAACCGGGATGCCTAGAAAGAACCCATGAATGCACAGGGAGAACATGAAACCTCCATACAGAAAGGCCCTGACCGACAGAGATTTGAACCAGTAACCTTTTTGCTGTCAGGCCTGTGCACTACCTGCCGCCCGTGCTGAATGAATGGATGAATAACACTAATAGCATCTTGAAAAAGAGGTTAAATTTGGCAAATATGGAGATGACATCATATGTAGTCTTGTCAAGTTACCTCAGTTGTCTTCATTTTTACCAATTTTTGTAGGCTTTACTTAAAATATGACCAGTTTGCTAATCCTAATTGAAAGTTGGGTTTAGCCAAATTTAAATCACTCGCAAAAGAACATCCCTTTTTAAACAGTCAGTATTTATTACATTACATTACCTATTTTCAGTCCCCACCTTCAGTTGATATGAAGTCAACCATATTTCCTTCAACAGTCCTGGTAAATGCTGTCATTTTTCTTTTTTTCAGTGGACTAATTGGAAAGTTCTTTTTCTCTGCTCTTTCAGATTGATTTAATATACTCTGCTGTGCTGCAGTACTGCGCACAAACCAAACAAACTCAAATGTTCAAGCTGTAAACAAATAAATTCAACTGGGTTAGCGTGCACCCTGCCTTCCTCTAAAGTTTGGACTTTCACCACTTTCAAACATCAGTAGAAAACTGTTTACAGGTACGCTCCTGCAAAACTTTGCTGGCTCATTTGCAAAGCTAGGTTAAGTTTATGTAAAAGAGATGCATGCCGAGTACGTTGGAGGCCCGGAAACAAACATTTTCCCCTCCCTCCCCTCCCCTTGACAGGCGAGTGACAGCTATTTAAATGCAAACTGTCATTAACAAACACAACCCTGTGCGACACCTGCTTTAATCACGGCAACAAAGGCGCAGCAAGTGGCCGAGTAGGAGCCCCCTCTCTGTGTGATATTCAAATGATGGGGCGGTGCAACAAACAAAAACAACAACATCAAAGAATAGGCTGAGCCGGGAGAGAAATATGCTGCACTATGTGCCTCCCACCACCGCTGCTAATCAGCTTCATTTTTAGAGTGATTAAAGTAAGAAGTCACTAAATCGCTTACCCTTAGAATTGCATGGAATTGGAGTGCTTCTCTTGCAGTTGGCTTCTTTTTCCGAGGCTGATTCCTGTGGAGAACAATTTCATTCTTTTCATGCAATATTAATCACTCCTTCCGGTTATTGTATAAACCTTCAGCCAACCTTATGCACCATAATGTAAAAATATAACCCTTAATTATCACCTCTTGTGCTGCCTGTGTGAATCCATCAAATCTCTGGAAATTTCCTCCACATTCTTACAGTTTCATTTGAATTCTGTGAACTCTTTTCCTTTGGACTTTGGCCTGATGTTTCTTGGTTGTGGTTCTGTCTTGGGTTGTTGTTGTTGTGCCTGGTCATAATTTAAATGAGGAACTCATTGGGCTGTAACATCCGACGTGCCCGCCAAGGCCTGGGCACTTGTAACTAATGCGCAGCATTTGTTTTGATTAGGTTTATTCCTCCTTTTTCTCTCTGTAAAGCAACTGCTGCACAACGTCCAGCCGTAATGCAACAAATTCACTTTGTTCATTCCACTATGAATTTGCACAGTTTGACTTCGTCAAATTGGGATCAACATTTTTTTCCAGAGTAGCCTTTAGTTAATTTGTTCCTCAGTTGTGTGTATACTGTACAAACACACATCAAAACACCATAATCATGTGTTTACACATACCATTTTCTTACTTGTCCCCTTTGAAGACCAAACATTTTGAGCTTCAAACATGTAGAGAAGAGCTTGTTAGGGCTGAGAAATATATATCGACTGTTTTAAAGAAAAAAAGGGTATTTGTAAACTGGGAGACAGGGGAAGACAATATTGATTTTAGTGATATAGTCTATACCAGGGGTCATCAACTACATTTGTACAAGGGCCAGTATTCTGCATGACAGACACTGGGGGTGGGGGGTGGGGGGTATTTTTAAAACAATGTAATAATATAAATATTTATGTCTAAAAACACACAGATGCAGCCGTTTCAATTTTCCCTTCCAGCCAAGTGACTGCAACGTTCCAGGCAATTACAAACTAACTTCCAGCCACTGGGAATCCCCCCTTCTATAAAATAGCAACCAAAAACACACCATTATTATTAACATTAGTTTATTTTTTTCCACAACTTTATGCATTTTTTGCCCTAAAAAAGTCAGTCCATATCACCCATACTGCTGCCAGCCACATTGAGCAGTATGCCCAATATTATGGGTATGACATCAGTATCAGCAGATGTTGGCCTATAAAGCTGAATATTGGTATTGGCTGATACTGAAATATTGAAATTTTGCCCATATTTACAGCCAAACTACATCAAAGTAAAGGCTTTGTTCTTTTAAAAAAAAGTAGATATTGTTACTGGCAATAATCAGTTAGGAAGTATCTGCATTTCAGATATCGACAGAAATCCAATATTGTTATTCCCTAATGAAAAGTCGAAGCCCTAAAGCCCCAGTCACACATTCCTGTTTCTCATGGTGATTGTGCATGAGTGTACACAATTGGCAAGGCTGGTTTGATCGGCATGATACGGGAAGAAATGACTGTCTCCCCCAGACACACCCCGTACATACACCATCAGTAATGCTTCTACGGCGCTTCTACAGCACTCTGGGGGCGTTCGTCCTGCTTCAATTAGGTCAATACAATGATACGACGAGGATTCCATGAATTTCCATCCTGCTGACACGATGTCAGCCCCGTTCGAGCCCAGTTTGCATCACGTAAGCTCCGATTGAGTCCTGTCGCTTGCGTTTTTGTCGTGTTCACTTCCCGTACGAGATACGTGAGAACAAAGTTCAGAAAGGATCACATGATGCATTCCGAGAGTGTATAAATACAAGTCAGAACACAGGTATTATCAGTACAGTTGGGGCAAAATCGGATACGTCCTTGTCAGTCATCCTCAGAATGCTTTCTGGATTGAGTCACGATAAGCCCGATTGAGCCCCATACATGCCACGCTAATATCGTTCGCCTTAGGACTGCATTAGGCTTCCACCCCGCTATACTGAGAGCAGCAATTCTCCACGACAGTTTTGAACAGTTCAAAACAATCGGGACCCTTCCCCGCTCCCTGGCATTCGTCTATACGACTATACAGCGCTGGTCCAGATCAAGCGCATGCACCACGACCAAAGCACGTTTCATCAGGATTATGACAATCGTGCACAATTACCATGAGAAATGGGAATGTGTGACTGGGGCATAAGCCATTTAGATATATTTCTTAATTATATAGATCATGATGAAGCTTTGGGAGATAAATGTGGATTCATGACTTTTTAAGGTAAAAAGCGAGAAATTGACATCACATGGTGCGGGTGTGGCAGTGTCTGCTTCATCAGCCTTCATTACCTTCACCTGAGGTCAGTCATCAGGCGAAGAGTGCACACGGCAGCAGTGACACAAGCAGAATGCCAGAAGACACAAGAATCATCGTGCTGCTTAGAAACTGAGAGAAAGTTATTGGACTTTTTAGCACAGCTGTACCACTGTGTTGGCTGCACCACAACCTTAAATAACCAAGCAGGAGCTGGTCAAGGAGGACTATCATCACCCCAACATGAGGTACTGGAAGAGGCTTGGATGAAGCTGCATGGTTGTGAGTCAAACCCACTCTAAACTTAACAGACTGGATAGTTTTGCACTCATTTTGGGGGGCTTAGGCAACACTTCCTCATAAAAGATATAGTGAGTAGAGTAAAGCAAAGATTAGTGTCTAAAAGAATCACACAAAAATGACTCATCTTGTGGAATATATTTTAGGAGCACCTCAAATATTTCAAACAGCTTTCAAAGCTTTAGAAATCATTTTCATAGCTATAGGGAGATGTGTCTTGTGGCACCCACAATGACTGAGCTGCCATGACAAACACGTCATGTTAATTGTTGCTGTGGTAATGCCTAATGTTCTGTAAAAGAGTGCTTCACAAGGAAGTAGATCTAATGCTTAAAACTGGAATATTGCCAGTCTATTATTGTACCTCATTCATTTTTTTGTGGTTCTTACTTGTAATGTGAGGACATTATGATTTTTTTAAGGTTATTCATTCCCCAATTCAGTGGTCGCTACATATTTTTTCTCTATATTGCCCACCCCCATATCTATGATCCATCATCCACCACAGTCTTTTTTTTTTGACTTTGAAAGTTTACCTCCAAATGTATTATCCAGAAAAGTTCAAACATCCACCAGATTTAATCCACATCAGATGCTGTTTTTACGCCATAATTAATGATCCTGTGAGTTTAATCCTATATATTTACAGACTGAGGAAGTGGCTCTATATCAACACAAGCCCACACAGTCTCAGCAGCTTTGTGCCACGTTTGATGCCGATGCGTCACTGATTGGACTAATTCCTGGAGTGAATCATACATCTGGGCAACAGATAGCCAACGAAGACATGTGCAAGGGTGCTGCCTGTATCACTGCAACTTTGGAAAGTGATGTTAGTGTGATTATTAGACATCTGCTGCGAACGCTGGTGAGAATAAATCAAGAGCCACTCTAACTAATCAAATTTAATCACACAGCCAGCCTACTGGATATAATTAATGGACACAACAGACAGCACATATCTACTTCAATCTGCGGCGAATTGTAGCCCTTAAATATTGTAATTTTATGCAGCAGCATATTTCATACACATATGTAACAGTCATGCAACAGAAAAACTCACGTCAAGGTAAATAAGTACTCAGAAAGCAGTGCATTAATGTAAGAATAATCAATTATAAGCACACACTCTGAATCAAAAGCTTGCTGAGATGAAGGAACATCGTGGCACCCAGCCTTCAAAGAAGAAAACTCTCCAGTCTCTGATCTAACTATATAATACAAGTCTTAATTCTGATGTATAAATCTGCAGGCTGCATTTTACTGTTGGCTGAAGTGGATCTGAATTAAAGGTTATGTTGTACATTTACTGTGGGTGGTTTGATTCAGTCAGGGGTCACAGAATAAATCTGAGAGGTCATAGGATGATATATGAACCAAGGAAAGAAAATACATGCTTTGTAAATTTAGATACTTTGAGACTATCTGCTCAATTTTTGCTTTTATTAAGTATATTCTGTATATACTGAATGGTCCACCAGGTGTGTAACCTTAAGGTTAAAATGCTGAATATTGAGGTTTGTCTTTTGTAAAAGAAAAATTTCCTTTATAATGTTTTGTTTTCCCTCCACCATTCTTTTGGAGTGCTACCCCATTATGACCTCACACACTATATAGATTGATTAATATATTTCACTCGTCTATGTGTGAAAGAGCCCATAAAAAGTGTTTCAGAAAGAACAGAATCTCACTCTCAAAAGCAAATCCAGCAGGTGACTGGACGATCTTTCTGTCAATCATTTTATTATAGGCTAAAGAGAGAAGTAGTAAGTGGATGTTACCCTGCAGTGTATAGAAACTTCCTAGAAACATGTCAGAAGTCAGGCAAAAATGCCATTTCTATCAAGAAATGCATTCAGTGTTACTGTTTTTTTTTATTTAATAAAGAAATGTGGTCCAGATCGGACAAAACTGCTGCTGAAGCTGTCAGCATTTATGCTAATCTGTACGAGCTATTGTCTTGCTTGAATTTTCCACCTCTTCCTGCTCTAAAGGACTCTGATTGGACCATGCCGCTTAGGGCCGAGCACAATCATTGTAAATTGGAGCTTGGCAAGATGGATCTGCTGATGTTGCACCGTGCACTTTCTGCTCACTTGAGGTGAAATTCTGTTCGCAGATAAAATAGACTTTTGACATGAAGGGGCAGGCTCTTCCTCCTTCAGTGATTGGTCACTCTCAGAGCTGGTCCCTCCCACATAAAACCTTTGTTTTCTCTCCTGGATGACGACTTCCATCAACAGTGTCAGCAATAATGACAACGGCGAAGGAGAAGGAGGAAGGATGAGGCGCCTATTTTCTACAGCCTGCAGGACAGACTTTGAAAAAATGAATCCAAAAGTGGACACGTTAGAGTACCAAGCCCATTTATTTAGTTAATTTTAAAATAAAAATAGGTTTTCAAACTAAACCGTTGACATTTTTTATTAACTTCAGTTCTTTCCAAAAAGTATTCAATGCTGATCAATTATTCAACATTTTCAGTACTCACAGACTCACACAGCACCCAGTGCTCACTAACTTTCACAGAGAGAGAGAGAGAGATAAAATAATCATTTCCTGTAATAAACTATTCCCTGAAATAAAAGAGACTATGGGTAAAGTTTTTATTTCAAAGTTTGATGAACAAATATTTTGATTTGATAGTATTTTTAATCTTTTTTTGTGCAGGGTCAGCTTTTGTTAAAAACGTGACACATAGGGTCCAGTGTCCAAATATTGACACGTAAGAGTAACAAGCCCTCACTGATTAACAAAATTTTCAATCAAAACTATTTTAATCTTTTAATTAACCCTAGTCCTTTCAGAAATATAAAATACTAATAAAAGATTCTGTCTTTTACCCTTTCAGTACCACTCATTCAGCACGCAAAGTGTGTTGGAGGGACCAATCAATAAAGGGAGAAGAGCCTGCCCCCTGATGTCAAAAGTCTATTTTCTCTGTGAGCAGAATTTACTTCGAGTGAGTGGAGAGTGAGAGCATGTGCAGAGCAGCATCAGCGCTGCATGTGCCAGTTGTGTATACAAGTTTGAAACACCATGACGTGCTTATGGGTATTGAATTTACTTGCGAGGTTGTTTAATTTGTGCGTGAGTAGTTTTATTGGGTGAGTGTGAAAGTTTAATTTGCTCGTGAATATGTAAAACTATGTGCTTGAAATTTGAAATAAATACGACTTATCAGTTCAAGCCTGAGTCTAGGTGGACAGGTCAAAGTTTAAAGAGTCTTTTGAAAGCTTTTAGGGATTTCATGTTCACAAGGCCTTGATTTGCAGGAAGTATTTATGTACAGATGGACAACCTGAAAACAAAATACCTCTGGTCTAATATGAGAACATAAAGACAAAAGTGTGCAAAATTCTAAACTGTACGTTCTAAAGTTGAATCAAAATTGGATTTTTATAAAATTATGCAAAATTCCGCATTTAATATGCTAAATTTGAATCAAAATTGGCTTTTGTTTGACAGATTTTGTCTTTAAACTAACACAAAGTGACCAAATTTTGACTGAAAAATGTCCCAAAACCTCCAGTGCTTGTACAATATACTATAGGAGAAAAATGAAAATGCTTTGTGTATGTTTATGCAAAATCTAAGTTTGAAGAATACATTAGCATCTACAGCTGTTTGTAAATGAATCACTGATGCTTTTTGAGTTCCTTGAAGTTTAGTCTGGGACATGAGGAGTCATCTGAGTATAGCTTCTGAATATTCAAAGAGCTTAAACTTAAAACACTTCCTCCTACTCCGACTAAAAACTCTTTATTAGACCTTCAGTGTGCACAAAATGCCCCCACCATGACAGTGAATGATGGCTTTATTTAAAATCATAATACTTTTAATAAATGAAGTACAGGGTACACTGTGAACTCGTAGGACGTGATTTAATACTCCGCTCCCTGTTAATTAGATTCCGTCAGGTGTTAACTCCAAATGCCAGGCCTTCCAAAACGCACCAGCAGTGGTGTCTGAACCAAGAAGGCGGATTGTGAGGAAGCTGCTCGTGACGTCTGCAGCAGAAAACTCCTCATAAAGCTCATGAAGCTGTGATCAGATGAGGATTTGGAGGCTTTCGCTTTACCCAGGTGCGAAGCTGCAGGTGACATTTAGGACGAGAAACAATGGAAGTCACTTTCATATGAAGCAATTGATCTGTTCATAATCATTACCAAAGTAACAATGGCAGGGAGCTGCTCTTTATGTCTTTATTATTGTCAGAGAGCTGGAAGGTTCTTCACTATGTGGGGGGCAGGGCTGAAAAACAGGTGTCAGTATTATACAGTAAATCCCTGGGGCTCAGATGGATCACTGTTCTTCCAGGGGTACAACTAATTTACAGTCAAGAAGACGTTAAGAATGGACCTTTTCAAAGAAACAGATGTCTTTGTTGTGTCTTTTGCTCAATATTTCTTGTCAGATATTAAATTCATTTGGAGCTCTATGAATCGCTTTTTAATAGTAGACTTTAAATACAAATTAACTGTCACTGGGGAGACTCCTTGAGTTGCAAGACACTGGAGACAATGAGAGTTAACTTTTTTGACCTTTTTGACACATCACACTGCCACAGGTCTGTGTCTGCTTAACCTTTAAAGCCACCAGATATATAAATAGATTTTAATATTCTGCTTCAAACACTCAGTTAAAGTAATTTCATATGTGCTTTTTTAAAATTCACTTACTTTTTCAATCATTATTTACATTTTTCCCAATAAACAAACACATATAGTATGTTAGAATCACAAATGAGACACAAATTAATCACAAATTAAACAGAATGAGGAATTAAAATGACCCACAATGAAGTTGTAATACAAAAACACTGAATTTATACATTTAGCGAAAACTAGAAACAAAAAAACATTTCTGAGTTTCTGAGTGTTAAAATGTTTAAAACAGCTTCATGCATCATTTCTTTAAATTATAAGTGTTAAGACAATCCAAAGAAATTCTGCATTTGTGTTTATGTCATGGTTTTAATTTATTTGACAGTAATTTAAGTCTTTTCCACCAGAGGGTGACGTCAGGATCAGGTCAGACTCCTAAATGCAGGCAGAGAGGGGGATGGTAGGGCTGAGGCAAGAAGTAGGCTCAGAAACAGGTGTGTCACAGGTGTGTTTGGTTTCGTCACAGCATGGAGACCTCAGCAACGCTAGTGGTGAGAAACCTTTAATTTAATCACACTGACAAATAGAATAACTTCAATTTAGTGATTGAGAGACTAAAATGTTTGTGTTTATTGATCATTTAAGCCCTGTTCATTTAAAATTTAGTCTTAAATATTAACATAGAGACACTGGAGGTTTGAGGTCTGACATATTTCAGGATTTATCTTTTATTCCCTTTCATTGTTTAAACTCATATAGGCAATCTGATTTAGATTAAGATGATGTGATTTGAATATACACCATAAACACTACTATCACGTTTGAAATATAGTTTAAACATTAACGTAGTTAAAATTAGATAAAATGCAGACGTTTAAGTTAGAATGATGAAATAGATTACACATTTAAGCATAAAGCTTGATTTAAAATGCGTGGGTGTAATCATTTAAAATGTTTAAAGCCTATTGATTTTGTTAGATGAAATTGAAATGATTTAAAATTTTTAAATAATTGAGAAAGTTTATTACTACATTTGATTAGTTAATTCTTTAATTTAGCAATTTATTTAAAGTGGTATTAATGAGACAATTAATTTTGAACCTATTTAATGACAGCCTGATTCTTTTGTTTATTTTCTTTGAGGTTATCAACCTGCTACTGTTGCTGTCGCTGCATCCCAGTTGTGATCGATAAAAAGAGTAACAAAAATCAAGCTGAGTTTTGTCCAGCGTTTTTTGTTGATCTCCAGGCCTCGAGCGAGTAGGGGCGGGCAATGACGCCGGGAAAAAGGTAAAATTAACTTGACGCGGTTAGCTTGGTGGAATAAAGAGTAGCACTGACATAATACATTGGTGATGTGACATTTTGACTTATCTGATTAATGAGCATTTGTTAGCCTCAACTGTGGATGAGTCAAGAGAAGAAGTCCCCAGTGTTTTGAGACCCCATGAGTCCTACAGGGGACAACGAGAGGCTGAGTTAATGTTGTTTTATTTGCTTTTCTACTATGTGTATTAGCTCAACTTTACCCATAACAAAGTCTTTGATAGACACAAGCTGAAGAGGTTATAATGTTATTCTATCTATAAAATAATTTTCATATGGTTGTGCCCCATTTTTAAATTTTAAAGCACTACCATGTCTTACAAAGGACAGCTGCTAACAAGGTGCTGACTAGTAACACAATGTTTGTTGGGGACAATTAATGTCAGTGTTCTAAAACACAATGTTAAAAACACAATATACCAATAAACACTAACTCATTTAGGTCAGACCACAAAGAGAGACTTTTATGAAAGAGGCAATGGCATTAAATACATTTTGGTAACTTTGTGGTGGCATTTCTGAAGTCAGTCGACCGTGTTGTGGTTCCATAATAGCTTGACATTAGTTTTTCATTTGCTCAAAGGAGTGATGCAGTGATGCTCTGTTTTTGTAGGCCAACCCGGCAGTTAGCAATGTTCTGTTTCTCTCGATTTAAAGCCTTTAGGATTTTTCACTGTTTGAATCATTGCTAGTTATAAACTCTGCGGTGATTATAGACCTTTGTCCAGCACCAACTTTGTTTTCAACGGTAATTCTTAAATCTGTAGAGGAGAGCCCATGGGCTTTTTGGATGAGGAAACCATCAAAGTTCTAACTTCCGTCACCCCTGCACCACTCAATTGTCCCCCTCTTGACCCACAGGTCAATTGCTTTTCAACAGTCAACAATTGCCTTTTCTTTTTTGTTTTACAATTATCTAAGTGCGAGACTACTGACATCACACAGCACATCTTTTGTTGCCATGATTGACACACCTTGACCCACCTGACCTCCCCAGTGACCTATGAACTTGGGCAAAGCCTTCAAGACAGCAGCTTGGGATCACACTTGTGGTGTTGCCAGTCTGTCAACCACACACTTTGGGCACACTTTTTAAAGTGTAGTGCCTTTGTAAGAGATAAAAATAATTGCATATTTAGATCTGGCCATTAGAAAATCCCAAATTAATCCACAATATATTGATGCATAAGCAAGGAAAACTTGATTTTTTAATACCTTGGACTGCTCTGCCACCAGATACCAAAGGTTTTTGTAGAGAGGGTGTTTGAGGGAGAGACTGATGTTTTCCATTTACATTTAGCACAAATTTATCCCTCGCAGAGAGAGGATGCTGTGGTTATTTTTTATTTGAGCTTAGACACCAGCATCCCTGAGCTCAATTTACCCTCCTGGGTGCTTATTAAATAATAAACAGATTCATTTTTTGAGGTGGAAAAGCATCAAGTTACTCTGAATATTTGATAAACAGCTCTGTGAGAAGGCAGCTATTTTTGTCTACCTTTTTTTTTTGCTATGTGCAAAGTGTACACTGTTTGCACTTCAAAATGACATATTTGACTTTTTCCTCTGTGTTTTCTGCTTAAGTCTTCTGTACACTATTTGCTTCAATGTTTGTACCTCATTTAAAGTGATGAATGACATCTGCTTTTAATCTTTGATGTTTTTACATGATAGCAGGAACAGATTACAAGCTGAGCAAAAAGGTGCTTTAATTCAACCTCTGCAGGCTAATGTGATATCCAGGCTGGTGCAGTTTATTGTAGACTTTAATATTAATGTTAAATTAATATTATACCATGTTATATTATATTAATGGCTGAGCTGGTGGGACCTAAAGTGACTAAGGCAGCTGGGTCTTCTGCATGAGTAACCCTAGAGTTGAATATAAGCAGGGAAACAGAGCAGGGTGACCAACATGAGCTGGTCGTCTCGCCCAGCTGGGAGACTGTCTAATAACATTATCCTCTTATTTCGTGTGTGGCCTTTTCCTAAACAGTCTTTGTACTTCCACATATTTAATCATGTTTCATCACCAGCCATGATGGTTTCCTTCAGTCTCTGTTCAAATGTTCACCAGGAGCAGCAGTAGCTTAGTCAGAAAGCACTTGAATTGGGGACTGGAGGGTGGCCGGCTAAAGTCCCAACCTAACAATGTTTGGGAGTTGTTTGGCTGCTGGAGAGGTGCCAGATGACTTCCTGGGCACAGCCCAAGTGCTCATGAGCAAGGCACTGCAACCCAAAACTGCTCTGTAGCATTCCCTTGGGAGCAGCAGGCCATCACATCTCTTCATCAGTGCAAAATCATGGGACCTGTTTGTGCATGTGTATTTTAGCTTATGTGTATGTATCATGTCTAAACAACAAAGTTCAAACTGTATGTGCACAAAAACCTGCGCCAAGGCATTTCCAACATCAGCCAGATCCATAGTGCCTTTACACAAAACGCTGCATCGAGGCTTCGTTACTTTACATCTAGAGACATTCACATTAATTCCACAAGGCTGTAATATCTGTGTCAATTCTCGTTGCAATACAGCTTAGATGTACGCGACACGGCGTGTGCCCCCACATACACACAAGGCAGAGACATGCACTTGCAGCACTCCTGTCGCCCGCTGAGTCCGTGTGTCTCCCTCTCTCTTATTACTACCTCTGGGGACAAAGCAAAGAGGGGGTCAACATGTTCCCCCATTCCGTATCCGGGACATTCACAAGGTAATGTCAAAATGGTCTCATTCTCCCTGATCCTTGGTCTCATGTAATGCAAAACACACTTTAACAGTTTTTATACAAATATATCTCCATAGCCTGTCCATCTCCCTCCTCTTCCTCTGTTTCCTCTGTTTGTAAAATGTGAGTCTGAAAATTCCCCCTAATGATGTCATTAGAGGATAAATCACTTTTATCTACCTTTAGATAGGAGTAAGTCCCTGAGCTGTTTGTTTGTTCAGCCCACAGGCAACTCCAGTAGAGGAAACATATCTAGACAGGTCTGTGCTGTTAGAGTAAACATTAGAGCACATGATTGGAAAGCCAAATCTGCATTCAGTTTCTGGGAAGGGTGCTGTCAGGCTGGCTTATTTTTCACATTGCACTTTAACCTAACGTATTACATGTGGTGTAATCTAGAACCCCGCCCCTAGTTGGGGCTGTGATTTTTTTTCCTGCCATCCAGCCTATTGTTGCACTTTGACCTGGAAATACACAATCAGCTCTGAGTGATAACATTGGCTGCAGTCGAATAATCCTTTTTGCTTAGGAAGGTTCCTAACTGAGTGAAATGATCCACAAGTAGTTCGTGATAAGAGCTATTCGAATAGTATAAATGCTTAGGAAAGGTGGCCCAATGCATCTCCTTTAACACAGGATACACCGGAACATCCTTAACGAAAGGAAAGGAGATTATTCTGTATCACAATTCTCCGCAGCAACAGCATTTATAAACATCCGACTGCTTCCAAATTCAACCGAATAATGATGAACAAAGCATCCAGACCATGTAAGTTACCACTGCTGTTCGATCCTGTCAAAAGTATACCATACGTGCCTTAACTTTCCAGTAGTCTGATTCTTTGAAGAGAGCAGGATATGAGACATTTGATGTTGATTAAGTTTTAAACATGGTTTCAATATTAATAATTTGTACACTATTAGATTGTGGGCTTAACAATTTTTCTTTCATTCAGTTACCATTTATATTCATGCACTGATTGGTATTCACGCTGATAATAAGTGGACAAATTTATTTAAATCCTCACTTCCAACATCGGTTATGCAGGCATAATTTTTACTGGGTTGTTAGTGTTCAAATTGTCTGCAAGAAACAACATTGTCATGATACACGAGCACTTCTAAGATGCGCCTTTTGCAGTCCATCCTCGGAAAATTGTAGTTTCACCGCAGCATATTAACATCAGTAACATCTGTCGTCGCATGATGTGTAGTAGTGTAGTGAAAGTGTAATCGGATTTTCTCTACACTGCAGTTTTCCTTTCCTAAGTCCTTCTTAATTCTCCTTTCTCCTTTCCTTAACCTCATTTTTTTCCATCAGGGTTAATGAAAATGAAAGGTGGTTAGGAAAGGGCTTAGGAGGTAACTATTCGACCGCAGTCTCAGTTTACCTTGAAGCAGCTGGTCCTTCTCCACACTCCAGTTCAGTAGGTGGCAGTAATGCACCTATAAGCTGGTTGCCAACTGCCAATAAAACCAAAAGAAGAAGAAGCAGCTGGGCAGTATTTTGAAGAGATAAAGCTGTATTTAGGCTGCCCAGATGAAAACAGAATATTACTAGAGCAATTTGTAACCATAAGCCACAGAAACTTGTAGATTTTAACCTGTTAAGAGAACAGGAGGCTGGCCGTCTTCACAATGCTGATATTAACCACTTCCTGCTTGATATTGTAAGTAAACACCATGTTAGATTGCAACTGTTGTTGTGTTTGGCAGATTCAAGCCACAATGCCTGCTTTTTGGTTCCCTTGCCTTATTTGGTCCTTGTTTGGTTTGATTTAGTTGACTTTCACATCCACTGCAAACTGAATTCTGTCATTTTTTTTCCTTTGGAAGTGAATCAAGACCCCTGGTTTTTAGTGGACATGATTTTGGTTCTTTGGTCCACACCAGAGTTCTTGTGAGCCTTAACACCAGCCCAGATCAACTGAGGTTTGCAAAAACTGAACCAGAGTTTATTTGGTTTGGATCAAACTTGTTAGGTGTGGAAGCCCCCTAAAACAGCCTGTCCTGAAACAGAGGGGTTTATAGACATGCCAAAGTCAGATCTTTGAGTGGATTTTTAGGCAAAAAAGCTTTGGAAATTTGTTCTGGGAACATTAGAAACCCATGCAAAGTTTTTGACGGACTAAATCATAATACTTTTGGAAAATAAAATGTTAATCAACCACACTACCTCAAAAATCTACCCCAGACCCACTTCTTGACCCACTACTGTTCAATCACTATCTGGCACTCGCATACCTCATACAGGCCAATAACCACCAGGCAGTGGTTTTAGAAAATTTCAGGACAATTTCTGTTATTAATTCTTGGCCTTGTTTTCACTGTTGGTCCAGCGTTCATACTCTCACACCTCCCACACATTCAGACCTTGTTGTTATGGCTCCAAACCTTGTTCAACCAAATTATTCGACTTTTCTGTGGTAATAAAAACAAGTCAGATGCCAATGCTGATTGCAGGGAGGTGCAGGACGTGTTAAGTACCTCAGGGCTGAAAGGAAATAATTGATTTTTGCCTACAAGGTTAGGGAGAATGAACTTTGAAAACATACACAAGCCCAGCAGTCGGCCAATTAATTGAATTTGGGCAGAAAACATTGAAAAACCTGCTTACAGCTGCCTACAATGTGTAAGAAACACAACATGTCAAACAAAATCCTTCTTTTCAACCCTGGGCCTCTGTGTGAGAGTTTAAAGCTCACAGGAGGTGTGTTTACACAAGCGGAAAAAGCATTTTCTTAAAAACTGCACATACCTCCTTTGGCATTAACATCAAATGCTGATATTTTTAGCTCCTTTTTTACCTCGAAAGCAAGCGCGACTTTTAGGGAAATTAGAGAATTTGCTTCACAATGCCATCTCCTGTGACTTCTATTTATACTCTTTAGCAACTTATATTATTGAGCTTCAAAGGCTTTAATCAGCATATTTATAATAATTTTGACTATTTTATTAGGTTGTGCATTTCATTATGTGAGGGGTAAGAGGGAGGTAGGATCTTTCTTGTGTTGCACATAAAAGAAAATATTAATAACCGTCTCATTGTTGGTCACTTTGCATATTTTAAAAGGATCCCTCTGGATGTCTTCTCCAAATACAAGGCTAAGCAGATAAACTCACATGTTTTCCAAAAGAATTTGGCGCATTAAAAGACTGCCTCTACATTAAGTGCTTCAGGTGAGGCGCTTTTTCTGTCTTTTTTCATTTGCCGTGATGGATCATCTCCTAAAAACGAGGATTCACGGCTGAGGGGAGATTCAGCCGCCTCGGAGCGCCCGTGCAAGTCAGCCCATCCGTCTTTTCACCTCTTCATTGTTTGTACAGTAAAGCAGGGCTGCTGCAGAAAGCAATCAGGCTCTGTCTATGAATGTTGGTTTTATCTAAGCCCTGCCATTTACCAATGTAGTACAGAGCAAACAGGGGAAATGCAGCAGGCACACTTCAAATGACATGAGTGCTGTTGGATCAAGGTATCTCAATACTTTAGAGTACCTCACTTTAATCCACTTCAGAATGTATTTCTATCCTTTTGTAAACATAAAATGTAGTAAAAAGTTTTTGGTCAAAACATGACCAAAAACTTGCATAATGTTACCTTGACTGTCAATGAAACAGCTGTATTAAAACACTTAACTTTATACTTTGACTTTATTTAAAAGAGTACTTTTGGCTTGGTTGTGTATAGAGATGGGAAACAAAAGCCAATTCTAGTAAATAACAAATCCCTCAAGGAAACAATATTCATTGTTTCGCTTATTACTTCTCCTAATACCTTGCACTTTGTTCTGCATGCCTTGCAAAGTCACACTTTCATCAGAGTCAGTCAATAGAAATGATAACAAAAAGTCTAAAATTCTGGCAGACAGGGGACAGAAGTGGTCAGAAATGTGACTTAATTTTCATCAAAAACCTCCAACAAGTGAAAACAACTTGCATAAGCACTACTCTATGCAACACAATAATAAATATCAGGATTGTCATGTGTTAGACATTGTTGCCACTAAAAACCCATGCAGGCTAACTTTTGACGACACAGAAAATAAGAGATAATTGTTAAGGAAATCGTTCAAGAATCAGATCTATAAGCAAAATTGTTAATGGCACTGATATGAATAAAATCTGGTCAATTCCCATCCCTAGTTGTGTAACAAAATTTTCCAATTGCTTGACCCAGATATCAATATTTTAATTACAGTAATAAACATTGACAGTCCACTTTTTCAGGTACACCTTTCGAGCACCAGGTTGTTCCCCCTTTTGCCCTCAGAACTGGATTAATGTTTTGCGGTATAGACTTCATTGCACGTAAGCATTCAAACGTCCGTTCAGAGGGGTCTCTTATTTTGACTGAGGGGCTTTGAGTCCATACTTGGTCCAGATGCTCCTGTATGCCAGCCAGCTTCATAGTGTATTCATGGACCCTGTTTATTTCAACCTGGATTCTGGCTTTGACCCTGACTAAATTTCAGTTTCGACATTTAAAATTAATACAGAAATTTAAATCATTTGTTTACAATAAATAGATAACAGAACAGTTGCCCAGTGGTTACATCTTTACATTCTCTGATTGGCCAACTTGGCTTTAAAACTAGCCGGCAGCTCTTTTCTAATGTCACTGTCTTTGCTCTTCCTGATTTCAGTATGTCCAAAAAGAAATGTCTTGAAAATAATAAGCAAAAATCGCCAAATTTCTTCAACCTACGTTTAGTATTGTAGGGTATTTGAAATACTGTTCAGATATTGGAATCCATCACTGTAGAATTGTTCTGATTTCTATCACTTGCCCATATCACCCTTAACAAGTTCCATGTATTGCATAATGTTGTGTTATTTCGTATTGCATCATAAGTTAACCAGTGATTTCTAGCCCAGTTTTCCAGTTGATTAGTTGTTAATCATCGTGCCCTCTGTTTGTTTCTTTGCCTCCTTAAAATTTCCAATTTTCTTGCAACATCTTAAATAATTTATCTTCTTTCTTTGTGCAAGATTTTCTCACCTTAAAATATTAACAACTTCTCACCTGCTTTTCTACAGGACCTTCCCCTAATATTTCCCAGTGTGAGAAGGAGGAAAAAAGGAGGTAGACTTTGAAAAAGAGGATAAGGGTGATGACGACAAGTCCAGCAATGCTCCAGAGGCGGCGAACAACGAGGCGCCGACCCAGCCATCCTTCCTGTAAGCAGCGAGATCAAAGAGCTGTTGGAGAACATCACAAGGTGAGACGTTTACAAGAACATGAAAAACGCACAACAGCTACATAAAGGAGAAGTGTTCAGGGAAAACTGCTATCAGAGCTTCAGTAAACATTTATGATGTTACTTTGTAGATATTACAATACATTCAGGGCTGATAACAATGTTGTTTGACTTTGAAGCCAGAGTAAATGGTTTGAAAGAATATTTTAGAGGCTGCATAATTACTCTGGTTTTGAGGCCGGGTAGGAGATAATGTAATACTTTATAGGACTGGTTTTACAAATCAACTCTGGTATATGAGCTTTCTGTCTTGTGTTTTACAAACGTCTGAGGTTTTTTTCTTTTCTCTGAAATTGCTGAAACAGCCTGTGATGGCTCTTTTCTGCTTTGCAACTCCTGAATAATACAACATGCTAGCTAGTTTGCTCAATTGCTGGCAAGACTGGCCAAGCTATAGGTGACTATTAATTGTTACACACTTAAGAGTGCCAGCCTTTATATTGTAACTGTAAGCTAAATTTATTTTTAATTGTTTGGCATAGTACATAAAATGGCTGGGATAGCTTTATGTAACAAGTCAGGCCTAGTAGGTGGAAAGGTCTGGCTTCATATGTTCAGAGCTGTTAACTAGCTAGCCAAACAGCTCAGTCACACTGGTCTAAAATATCATTGTAGCCTTTAACGGTGGAAGGAAAAAAACAAGCAAAGATTTAGGTAGCATAACAAAGAAACATTGTGTTTTTAAAATTCGTTGAGGCATGAGCTAGCTAGCTTTATTAGAATTTTACCATCTAAAAAATCTAAAGTGCTTACGGCATCATCTACATGCAGCTGGTTTTACAAAAGAACTTTATTGAGGGTACTAGCTTCAATGGAATTTGCAAGTATTTCAGCTAAGCCATATCTATTTTAGTGAATCTTGCAAGCTATGCAGTTCTATCACTGCTCTGCTAACATAATATACATGTTTTTTTATTGTTAATTTTTTACAGTGGCAGCAAACAGTTAAATGTTATTCACCAGAGTTAGCTTATAGCTAACTTGCATCCCCTGTCCCTGGGCAAGTAGATATTTAATACACAGCATAAGATACATGTTACAAAATAAGAGTATGTTAAAAAGTAATTACCATGAAATGGAAACTTCAAAGGACATCAGAATGAGTCCATAAGTATACATAAATACAACATACACTAACACAACGTCACATCATTACTGCAAAATTGTGCAAATTGTGGCGTCAGTTTCCTGTTTTTAGCCGACACATTGGCACAGAGTGTGGTCTGTTACTGCTATGGCCTGTCTGCTTCAAGCTTTGACATTTTTTACATACAAAAATGGTCCTCTGCATATCTTGGTTAACAAGTGGTTGTTTGAGCAACTGTTTCCTTTCCATCATCTCAAACCACTCTGGTATCAACAAGAAACGTTTGGTGAATTTTTTTTTTTTTTTTTTTCTGACCATCCCAAGATAGTTATGCGTGAAAATCCTAGTCGACAAGCAGCCACTAAATAAACTCAGACCAAAACTGGCACAAACAACTATGTCAACTATATATTCAAAGTCACTTAACTCACCTTTCTTTCTGATTCTGATGCTTAACTTCAACAGGTCATCTTGAGCACTTGTACATGCCTAAATGCACTGAGTTGCTGGTATGTGATTGACTGATTAGCATTTTGCATAAACATTGAACAGATGTGCCCATTAAAGTGGCAAATGGGTGTAAGTCATTGTCTTTAAAAGGTCAGTGAAACAACATTAGCAACATCTTTTTAACAGTTACCAGGACTTGTTTTTTTAATTGCTTTGCATCAGTGGTAGAGTTTTTCTCAACTGGAGTGTTAGGGGTTTGACTCTTAGCTCCTGCCATCATATGCCAGTGTGTCACTTGTCTCAGATTGCTCCTACTGTTGCATCACTATCTGCTGTTTATTAATGTCTGACTGGAAAAATGTCATTTTCAACAGAAAAATACACACTTCAAGATTTTTCTGGTGTTTTATGTTCCTTTAGGTAAAATAAGAAGTCCAATTCTTCATTTACCCTTTGCTATTTAAATAAAAATAAAGCATGTTTATTCATGTTTTCCTCTATATTTTGCTCATCAATGTTTCAGGGCTTTGTAACACACAGTGCGCGTATCCAATCTGAGAAAATAACCAGAGAGCGAAGCAGCAGTGAACTGTGCAATCATCGTCGGGGAGCCGTAGCTTGGGGGACACGGAGTCAGATTTATGTGGAATGATTTAGGAGATAAAACCAGGATGTGCTACATTTTGGCGTGTACATATCCATTTATGTAATTAACTAGGAGTGCTCCCGTTAGCGACAACGGTTAATAAGCTCCAGTGGGAACGTGGGAAGGCAGGTGAACCCATGGCCCTGGAGATGTTAAACACAGATGAATAGATGCCATCACACACACACAGCCTAGTAAATCAGATAAAATGAGCAGTGGAACAGGAGGCAAATGGGCCTCGCGCTGAAAACTCAATATCCCATAAATGGACAGGCCTCTCATAGATATTGGAAACGGGTAACCTTGCCACTGCCAGCTCACCTTTTCTATTGCTCACACGCCCACTGTACATTTACGGGCTTTACCTTTTCCATGTCCATTTAAGCCATGGAAACCTTTACATGTACAGGCCGGTTGTAATGGGCAGTTGGCTAAATGAATGTGTAATTTTAATGGCTGTAGTAACAAGATAGTGAAAACAATATATTATGTGGTTCTCTGTGGTAGTCTGTGGTGTTAGGTTTCTGCAGCTTTGGGTGAGAGAGGTTAGAAAACTGAGAGGAAAGACAAGGTCACATGTTAGATGTTCACGTGGAGAGGAGGCAATGACCTCCTGAACCCTGTTAAAATAAAGATTTTTATAGATAGATAGACAGACAGACAGATAGATACACAGATAGATAGATAGATAGATAGATAGAAAGAACATATGAGGCAAGTTTTATGAGATTCAACAATTCTGATTCTAGGATGACCCATTTAAATCACATTTTTTTGTGATGTTGTCCTCAGAGGCAGATGACAATCCTTTACTGCTGACGATCTTGGAATAAATCTCAAATGGCTTCTCCTATATACACCAGCTTTGACGAATGCTGTTTTATTTTTCAGCCTGTATTTTTTTTTTTCTTTTGTGAAGAATAGAAAAATGAGATCTTCAGACCAGGAGGAGAAAGTAGTTTTGAAAGCCAAGAATCACATTTGGCCACATGCAAACAGTTCTAGGGACTAATTCTTTTGCAAGAGGACAAATTCATTAAATGGGATTTAAAAGTAATTAGTGGGAATGTAAGGCACTCATTAAGAATATTTTTTTTTCTGGGAAACAAGTAAAATTCTAATGCAAGAAATATCAAATATCTTGCTTTCTCCAAAACATTTTGAATGCTTCAAAACTTGTTTTTCATCTGACTGACTTTGGAGTTCCAATAAGACTCCAAAACACTAGAAAACTTTCTGCACAACAAAACTTCAGCTCACCCAATTATTACAAGCACGGCTCACTACAGCTGGGAAATTAATCAAGTTTCAATATTAGTTACTGTTAAAGCTTTCTACAATTATAAAATTGGATAATCAATATTAAAGGGTTACAGGTAAAGTTTTTGTCTCTTTATATACAGTACATCAGTTTGACATTGTTCAGCTTTTACATAAATAGAACATTTATGTCAGTGTCAAAGTGTTCCAGGTATAAATATATTAATAGTGTTTAATAAGAAGAAATGCAAACCACTGGCTGTGTTTAATAACCCAAATTTCAATGTCAACCAAAATAATGGTGATTATGATGTTTGCCATGATTGAGCGGCCCTTTGTCATGCTGATTTCAAGATAATTGTTCCCCCCTTTAGTGGTGTGAGCTCATGATTTTGTTTGGCTTTGTCACAAATTCATTTGTGTGCAATTCATAAAAATGCAAGCTCTCTGGTGATAAATCTGTGGCATTAGTTCTGTACAGCAAAAGCGTCTAGAATTATGGGACAATCTGAAGCAGAGATAATCTTAAAAGATGATTAAGATTGCTTGTACACCTTTCTGGTTTGGTCCAGAGCAAATAAACTGTTTTGATTTTTTTTTTTTTTACTTTGGGTGTGTGTGTGTGTTTTTTTTTAATTAAGACTTTATGGTTTTAGAATTAGTAACATGATTTACATGGCTGCATTTCCTCACCGTTGCTATAGGTCAGACAGCCAAAGGTTCTGCCTTGAGATGGCCTTTCTGTCCATGAGTAGGTTGATCTAAAGTTCAGGGTGCAAATGCCCTAAAGCATTCTCAAGTTAAAATATGCACAGGCAAGGGATGATCATGCGGCTCATGATCTTAGACCCTTTCCTTCCAAAATATAATCGGTTTATGCCTGATTCAGAGTGGCCATTTATCAAATTAGTTCATCCTCTATAGTCAAAAAGGACATTTGTGCAAAAAACGTTATCACCTTCACATGCAAGGAATGAACATGAGCCTCCACCAGGCCTTGACTGTCGCCTGCACTGTGGCATAAAAACGCTGTTGCAACCTGATCTCTGTATCACAGGTCAGCCACGAGTAATCACCCTCATTGAAAAATAAACACCACAATTGTGAAATCACTCATTGTTTTCATACAGTCGGAGGCTTGTATATTCTCTCCTAACAGCAAGACTGTGTCATATATCATTAGGAATTATTCGAAACACAAAAGCACCAGAGAGAATAGGGAATAATTAAAGTGTTTGAAGCCAGAAATATCCATTTAGATTCATAACGCAGGAAAACAGAGTAAGAGCGTGAAGAGAGGAAACATACCATGACTGTGACGAGCAGCATGGGTCACATTTTATGGAATAATGCTGCTAATTTACATTTCTTTCTTCAGTTTGCTTGACTACAAAGTATGGCCAACATGTACCCTTTTAAGGATGTATTTATGCAATCATATATGTTTAAAGAGAGGACTGAAGTAGAGCTGGGTAATATATCAATATATTTAGCCTAACACTGCGACTTTGATTAAGAGCAAAAGTCTCCTTTTTAATTACCTGGATTGACTGTGATTGGTTTAGATTCTTCATAAAGGGACTAATTCATGATGGAAAATCAAGCTTGGCTTTAGATGACCAAGAAAGAGAAATAGCAGCACACTGCAAGATCTATTAATGGGCACAATACAACAGACAAAACAATTTATAAATGATCATACCAGGGGATCATGACTATTTCCTGTCTCAATTTGTTACTCTCAATGTGAAAGGTAATATATAAAACAATGGAAACTGTAGCGTCAGAGTCTCAGCAGAGGTAGCATCAGTCATTGTGGATCAGACTGATGAAATAAAGAAATATATAGTTGGTAGACCTTCACTTGGGTAAAAATGAGTCCCTGTCCCCCACTTTTTTGCTATTTCAGTCAATAAACAGAGCACACTGATCCATCAATAGAGCCCACTCTGGTCTGCTACCAGTCTAAGTAACTTAATGGGCCTGTAAGCACGTCAGTTTAACAAACATGGGAACAACCAAGCATTTGGCTTAGGGTGGCATGGACCCTAACTTCTGGCAGATGGCATTAAGTTAAATGTTATCTTTTAACTACATAAATTTAATTTAGTAAATAAACAAACAAATGAATTAATTAAACCATCCATATCGAAAACTTTTGTTCTGGTTGCCCGTGTATCAAATTATTATAACAATAAGTTGATTTTTACTTACAATAATATTTGTTATTTAATCTCAGAGAAGTTCTGTCCTTAGGAGAGAACCACAAGGAAGACAGGCAATACATTTTTGCAGATGGGGCCAAGGGGAGCTTGTTCATTGTACTGAATACAATGTTTTACTTTTTCACTTGGTTATGTACCATTTTTGCACACTGTATAGCCTACATATCCCTCCACCTGGTAAAAGTTTTTTTTTTTTTTTTTTAAATTTCTCTCTTAGTTAAATTAACAAAAATACACAAAGCTCTTGGTCCCATCTGCAGCAATATATTGAAGCCTGTACCAGCTCACTCCTTACAGAGGCAGAGCTGATCAAAATAAGTGTGGCTAATGTGTTTACCATAAATATACTGAACTATCCTTCTAAGTCAAAGAAAATTTTACAATCCCATGAAGGTGACAAACATTTCTTTACCAAAAAAAATGTCTGCATGTACAATTTGTCTCACTACTCAGGTTATACCCTAGATATTATTCTAGTCCATATTTCCCAGCCCTACTCTGTCACAGCTTCTAAAATGAAGTGCAGATTATTACTTGTGCAGTCATTTTACATAATGCGCCTCACACTCTTCTTCCTATTTTAATGACTTCTGTAATTACCAAATGATGGCGTGAACTTCTCCAGCGCATCTATCTCCACTTAGGTTGTTGTAATAATAAAATAAAAAGCTCAGTAATAAACCCATAACAATGCACTTATCAGAAAAGTGTCCTCACTTTAAGTCGACTCTAATTGCGTAAAGTTATGGTCTATTAGACAGGGTCGAGAATAGCTGCACTTGGCACTTTTATGAAGTGCGAGGAAGTGTAAGAATGAATGCTTTTTGTGGTGTTTTCTATTTCATGAGCTTTCCAGTAACTTTAGACTAGACACCCCCCTAAAACAGGCCTCTCTTTCCTTTAACTTTGTCCATTCCTTCCTATGATTTAAATAATGAAAGTCCCATGTTTTGCCTTTTAGCTGTGCTCTTGTACATCATAGCTGCACAAGAGAAGAGTGCTTGAATCACCAGCCGCTGTCACAAAGAACTTTGCTGCACAGCGGAGACAAAGATGGATTTTTTTTCTCTTTCTTTATGCAATGTCACCTTGATGGAATCACAAGACTGGAGTTCGGGATTCCTGAACATTGTTTTTGAGCATTTGATGCGGCATGCCATGGAAGGTGTCACTTCACTATAAGTCTTTTATATCATAAGATAAAAAAAGAAAATATTCTGCTACTTCAGGTGCAAAAAGACGCACTGGAGATGCTTCTTTTTCAGCAACAGTCAGATGAGACACCCTCCCCAGTGACCACTGATGTAGTACAAGAAGTATCATCTAAGTTATGTGCTCTTATTTTGGGAACACAGACCCTAATTTGCATACTCCTCCTTTGCACTAGTCCCTTCAGTGGTTTTTAATGATTTGCATTCCAATACAGATTAAGGCTTGGAAATACTTTGTTTTTTATGATATATTGATGGATTCTCAGTTGTGATACACTGCAAAATAAGACAATTTTTTTGATTTAATGTTGACATTTATGAAAACAAGTTAATAGTAAAACCGCTGTAAGGAATATGTTGATTGAACCCAAAATAATCCATTGGAAATTTTTAGCCCAGAGTGGGAAGTAATCATTATATATTAAGGAGCAATAAACTCTGTGCAACAGCTCGAGGACGAGCTTCTAGTTTTTTTCCAGCTCCATTTACATTAACTTTATAATGGCAAGTTTCTCAAAGTGCCTGCAAAATTTACCAAAACAAAACTTCAGTGATTCACACCGCGTTGTTGTGATGTGACGGCCGGAGCTAGACTTGGATTCTCAACCTGCCAATTTGTGGTGGAGCAATTACCTGACAATAACCTGACACTCATTTGACTAATCCATCTGGGACAAAGCCCATAGAAAGTGTTAGGTGAGGCAGAATCATTCAGAAGCACATCCGGCAGGCGATTGGATGATTGCTTCGTCAATCAACATTTATTACGGGCCAGTCAGATAATGCAGTAGGCTGATGCTACTACGTTACAAAACGTGAGCCACTCTGTAAAACAAACTAAATATCCTTACTACAAAGTTTGTAGTGGTATTTGTTTTTCATCTAATAAAGGAATGCGGTCAAAGTCTGATAAAACTGCTTGAAGCTGTTAGCATCTATGCTAATCTCTATAAGTGCTGTCACTTCCTGCTGTCATCTCGTTCGTCCCTCTAACCTCTTCCTGTTCTAAAGAACTCTGATTGGGCTGTAGCAGCACGAATGTTGTAGATTGGAGCATAGCAAGATGGATCTATATAATTACAGATATTGAATCAGGCAGATCCAGCTGCTGCGCAAGGTTAAGCTGATAAAGCCACCAATGCAAGATTTAACTTGTTTTGCAGTGTTGCGATCAAATGTATGGTGTGTTTGCATTGACATGGCTAAACATGTTCCTTCCACTGAAGCTAATGACATAATGACATCAAGCAACAATGGAGGCAGTGGTGGGATATTATTCCATGTTGGGGGAGCGGGTATGTAGACAGGTCATGGAGACTTATGCTTAAATAGGGCACCTTTAAAAGTACTGACACTAAAACAGCCGTTCTGAGCAAGACTGAAACAGAGGGGTTTATAAACACGCCAAAGTCCAAAATCTGCTTACATTTTTAGGCAATAAACTCCAAAAAGTCATTTTGGGGAGATTTGAAATCAATGTAAACCTGTCAAAGGAGTGAAATATATGACCTATGTGAGTATAAAACATTTAGATGGACTCAATATAAAGAGTGGTGTACAGGTGAAATTTTGTAGGCCAACCTGAAAGTTAGCATTATACTAATTCCTTCAAGAAGCACTGGGGATCTTTAAAAGTGTTCTTGGATTATTGCTGAAAAGAAAGACTGAAGCATCAACAGCATTTCCAATGCATAACGTCATGCTGTAACCTCTGATTTGAGAATTTCTCTCAATCATATGACCGGATCAAGTTGGTGCTCGTGGTTGTGGCAATGGTATATGAATTATTGCTTTTTCAGAAAGATCCATAATGCTTACATTAGCTTACTTATCTGTAAAAGGTGTTCTAAAATCCCATATGTTTAAACTAAATACTAACTCACTCTCTGTGTTTTTGGACCCTCCTTCGCCAGCCTATAAAGATCATATGTAAAATTTAGAAAGGGCTATTTCTGAGCATCATCATGGGAAAATCCACCAAGTTTTGCTGTCTGCAACTTTTTTTTTTTCTGTTGTCATGATGACAAACAGTATTTCAAAATGTATAATTCTTGTAGTAAGACAGCTATCTAAAAAGAATAAATCTATGGTTTCTGATTTCTATTTCCTAGCCCTATACTTTAAATCATGTTCTCTTAATTTGGGAGCACAGCCTCTGATTAGCATACTCTCCCTCTGCTTGAGTCCCTTTGGTAGTGTTTGGATGATTTGCACGCCGATACATATTCACAGATTCATCGCAGTTACGGCTCACATTCAATAAAACAAGAGTCTGGCTGCATCTCCTCCGGTCTCCAGCCCTCTCACTCTTCCTGCGTCCTTCAATCGGCTCGTTTCTGCGGCAGTAATTAACAGCAGCGTTATATCTGGGGAGATACTGCGAGCTATGTCAGAAAATTAGGCGCTGGAATAATGAGGGTTGAGGGACGTGCACTGTGCTGGAGCCCTGCACTGAAATCAAAGGACTTTCACTGCTAATTGGAGGGGGGGCGTGGGGTAATCTGCTTGGCTGCCTCACCCTTGTCCTGAGCCCTCCGCCCCCAAAATCCCACCCTGAGGAGATGAATGCCTCCCAGTTTTACTGTAATTTTGTGTTTCATTTCCATACCAAAGTGTTTTTTTTTGTGGTCTTTTTATCCCGGTGAGCTAACTTTGCCTGTACTCTATATGGGGCCAATTTAAACGACAAGCAATTACTCCTTGTTATGATATTTTTTTTTTTTCAGGGACTGCAAAGGCCACCCAGCTGGTTGTTTTCTCCTGAATGGCCACCAATTACCTCAATGTCCCTGAAATTGACCATAAGAAACACACAGCATTAATCAATGCAATACTTTGCAGCAACACCGTCGCGCCCAAGTGGAATTAGCGTAGCGCAACGAAGGAGACACCCACTTTTCTCCTTTCCTCTCCCTGGTTACAATGATGGCATCAGCAGCATGACACTGTGTAATGAGCCCAGCCACGGTCTATTGCTCAGAGGAATACAGTAAATACACACCCTCTCCTTTGTGTTTGGGCCCAAGCGCTGCAGCTGCACGCTAGCCCTGAAGACTGCTGCATGGCAGCTAATTACACATGTATTTATGTGTATATTTAAGGGTGGAAATCAGTAAACTGTGTTCTTTTCGCTCTGAAATGTACAAAATCAACAATGCATTGATTTTCCAAGCCCTGTGCTGGGTGCTGGGCATCCAGGGATGGCATTTATGCTAAATTATCTTGACGAACACATTATATCTTATGATTACAGCAATGCTTTTAGCTGCACTTATAATAATCACATTTAATAAACTCATGAAAAAGGAGATCAGCTCTGCAGGATCATTGACTACACTAATAGGCCTTTCATTGAGCATAATGACTTTAGGAAAATATAGCATTTATAAAAAGATGGTCATAAATAAGGTCTGGATTTATGGAAAAACAGTTTTGTGACATGGTTTTATCATTGCTGTGTATACTAAACACAGGCATGTTTCTCCTTTAATAGTCATGTTTAAAGAGGTCATATTATGCCAACAATCAAATTGTTAGAGTATGTGAACAATCCATATGTTCAAATAACCTGCCTTTTTTCTCATACTTGATCCACCTGTATTCTCTCTCTGTCTGAGCTACTGTCACTGTATAGCCCCCGCATGGTTCGGGGTGTCAGTGGCGCAGTCTGATGTGGACGCTTGGTCGGTTATCGGAAGGTTGCAGGTTCCAGCCCAGCTCCGGCTGTCACATGGCAATGTGTCCTTGGGCAAGACATTTATCCCCAACCCCAAGTTGCTCCCACTGCTGCATCAGTGGCATGTAAATGGGCATGAAGGGCATGAAATTGTTAGCTGATAGTGATGGACAACTTACAGAGAAACTCCCGCCATCAGTGAGTTTATGTGAGAGTGAATGGGTGTGAGTGGGTAGGTGTGACCTGTGGTGTAAAAGCAGCTTTTAGTAATCAAAGACTAGAGAAGCACTATATAAACTCAAGTCCATTTACCATTTACCATTTTCCTGTCTGCTCTGATTGGTTGACCGGTCTTAACGTGGTAATTGAGTAATTAAGTGCTATTTTTTTAAGCTTTGCTTTGGGCTTGCTACCCCCAGTGGTGGACAAAGTACTCAACTCCATTACTTGAGTGAAAGTATAGATACTTCTATTCAAATATCACTCCAATTCAAGTGAAAGTCGTTCAGTCAAAATTTTACTTAAGTTAAAGTGCTGGAGTACCTGCTTTTGAAAATACTTAAGTATTAAAGCAGCACTTCAGATCTTTTGAGCCTTCAAATATTCTCTTCAAAGTCTGTTCAGTGGAGCTCTGCGCTGTAACAGAGAGAATGCCCCCGCCCCCTTCTCCCCACAGCGCTTCCCTGCTCTGTTTAGGGGCTATGTAACTTTTGCTCACGTGACGGGGACACATATCGCAAGATGCTGCGAGAAGTGCAAACTGCTTTACGGCACTACGCGAGATTTGGCTTCCAGCTAAAGAAGCCGGTGTTTTGCATGTAGTAGTAGCAGCCATGGCATCCGCAAAGCGTGTGAGGAGGACTCTTTCTCCAGATTCAAGGGCCAAAAAGAGACTATCGGACAACGCGAGGAACAAAGCTAGAATTAACACTGGAGCCCACTTTGCTCGGTGGCGAGAGCGTCGGGAGATGGAAAATTGCAAGACGGACGCCGAGCTTGCAAAGTTACTGCTGGAGAGGTAAGTTATGTTTTTATCGGGTTTTCCCCCGTTCAACACTTGCTTTCAGTCGGTGGTTGCTCCGTAGCATTGCATGCTTTGTGTAACTTGGCGGACGTTGTTTTGTCACTAAATGCTACCAGCGGTTATTTGCCGGCGAGTTTCTCAGATTGCCGGAGATATTCATGGCGCCGTGACACTCGGTCATACACTATTTCTAAGTCCTGCAGTCTGCGAACATGGTGGATGCAACATAACCACATCCAGCTCCGGTTATTTCAGCAGGAGAGATGCTCCCAGGATGCTCACACGCAAACACTGAGCTAACAACTGACTGCTGACACTTGAAAAACGACATATTTGGAAAGAAACATCATAATACTGTACCGTATCAGTCCACGGGGTTTATTTGTGTCTTCGGACGTCCTGTCGACTCGCTTCTCCCAGCTCTGTATGTCAACAAATGCACGTTGCTGTGAGGCGCTGTGTTACGACAGTGCAATTACACCCAACGACCAGAGAGGCCCCTCGAGAGCAGACAAACCTGAATCTTACATAGTGGGGCTTTAAAAGCACATTTTCATCTTAATGTCACTGTGTTATTGTATTGTTGCCAAAATGAATTTACAGAACCTAATGACTGAAACAACCTACTGAATGCATTGACTTGCTTATAAAAACTGTAGAAAAAAAGCTTGTAAAATATGCGAAGAAGCCCATAGAAATGCCCATTGAAACATGATTGAATTGACAAAAGGAGAACCATTGCTGTTTTCATTTTTCCTGTCTCGAAGACAGGGCATCTGCCTTTATCGCCTGTATCTGCCGTAACCATCATCACTGCCAAGACGAACCGTTATCTGTAATCTCAGATAATCTGAGTAACGCATGCACGAGGTACAGGTATGGCATCACCACTTGAACAAATCACACGCAGATCGCATTTTAGAAGAGAAAAGTAATTTCATCCGCTGACTTCAAAGCTGTACTTAAAAGTAAGGAGACCCTTCATAGAAATGTAGTGGAGTTAAAAGCACACAATATTTGTCTTTCAAATGCAGTGGAGTAAAAATCTTAAGTTTCCAGAAGTAATAATACTCAAGTCAAGTACAGATTCTCAAAAAATGTACTTAAGTACAGTACTCAAGTAGATCTACTTTGTTACAGTCCACCCCGGCTACCCCAGAAGGGTGAGTTTTAAAAATAATTTAATAACATAACTGGATCTCACAGTGGTAGATCTGCATTAATCTGTATACCAGTAAAACAAGTAAATGTTACGTCTTAAATTCAAAACATACCTTTTCTATCAGTGGTTCAATTTACTAATTTATGATCAGAGTATGCACTCAAGTAAGATATAACTGTAAGTTTGACATCAAACACTCAGTACTTAAATGACAAGAGCTCAAAGACCGAGTAAAGTGCTATCAATAAGAGAGATGAAGAGATGAACTTCTTTGAAGTGTCTCTCTAGAAGAGACAAAAAATCCCTCCTCAAATGAAGCTGTTTAGGAACTTCAACCTTTGCATAGTGAAAAAGAAAAGTCTTTACAGAAACAGATGTTATGTAGCACAAACCTAAGAAAGAGAATATTAGTTTTTAAAGTGGCAATTATAAAGACTGTTTAAATGAGAAATTCTCAATCAAACTGATTTAAATAAAGACTGATTAACAGGAAGTGAAGGCTTCCTGTTGTTTGAGAAGTAAACTGCTTCCACGCAATGACTTGACAATAGCAATAATAACAATGGGGTTAACTAACCAATCAAACAACAATTGTTAACGTCATCATTAACACTGTCTTGCAGCATTTTCCTCCATGCAACAACGTAACTGCCCATTGTTAAATAATTGACAGTTACTTTCAGCTGACAGCATCAATAGATGCCATAGTCAGAGCACCTATGCTGTAACATTAAGCTGGACTTACATGATGATTTCTCCATTAGTTCAGTGTATCAGCTCCTCATCTACCGCGGGTCCCCGGGTAGACAGATAAGCACAGAAGCAGAGGTCTGAATTTCGCATGAACTTTACTGAATCAATATGAGATGGAATGTACCGTGTGTTTGTTTGGTATCTAAAAAATCTCAAGAGTAAACAATTATCAGTCAATGAGATAGCAATCTGGCATGAATCACTCTGTAGCCTCACAATGGATTCATGTTAGCATGCTACATACACTAGCACTAGCTCAAACAGTCATAAGAAAACATGATGTAAGGAAATACAGCTAGATATAATAAAAAAAACAAGCTTACAGCTGCTCCTGAGTACAATGTTCATTCCTTGGCAGTCACATGTGGTATGACTTGTTAAGAGAGACTTAAGAAAGAGACTGAGACTCCAGTCTTTGCTGAGTCGCCCTTGCTGGTGCCTGTCGAATTTCCCTTATTTACCTGGTCAGTAGACTTCGACAGACTTTATTGTCATTCAGTATGCAGCAGCTGTATACAGAACGAGATTTCGTTGCAAAGGCTACAGTTTACAGGTTTCAAGTACACTATAAATAAAAGTAGATGATAAGGTGCAAGTTATGTAAAAAATAGAATAGGAATTGTGCAATTTGCAGGGGAGGTATATAAAAAAAAATCAGTCTTTTTATATTAAAAAAATGAAATATAAATATTGGATATGTACAAGTGAGGGGAGAGGAGATGGGAATACTGCCCTCTTGTTGAAATTCAGCATACAGAAAGTGTCCTCATGAGTGCCTCTTTGTGGATGTTTTCATCATAATGTTTTTATTATTATTTATTTAACCTTTATTTAACCAGGTTAGTCCCATTGAGATTAAAAACCTCTTTTTCGAGGGAGACCTGGCCAAGACAGGCAGCAGCAAAAAACACAAAGTTACAGACAGAAATGCAAAGAGAGACGAAACAATTTACAAAAGCACATCATTGTGGATTAAAAACATAGACATCTATGAGCCATATCTTTGGGTCAATTGTTCAACAGCCGAGCTAAAACATCAACATCTTGGAGAATCTGCTTCCATGTCTTTCATTTTCGATTTATAAACATTTAAGGACACCAGCTCCTTTAGCTTTAAGTCATTCTGCAATAGATTCCAGTCTGAAGGTGCAGAGTACTCAAAAGCCCTTTCCCCAATTTCAGTCCGTGTAAAAATAACTTCACTGAATATGTATTCAATCACTATTTTAATTTAAATAGCCTTGACATGGACAATGGAAAGCCACCAGCCCACACGGTCATCAGTTGACACCTTACATCAAACTTGTTTCCATTTGTTTTATAAGATTAAAGATTGAATTTGTTACCTGATTTTATTTGTTGCCAGCTTATTTGAAGGACGTGTTTGTGCTATGGGTCAGTTACTCTTCCCAAAATTGAAACTCAGTTGGTCTTTTTCCTCCCTGCCTTCCGAGGAGGATGCTGTTGTATGGGGCTGGGCACTTCACGACGCACTGATGGACTGAGGTTGGTGGAAGACCAACAAATGCTGATTTGTGTATAGGAGGGATGAGCCAGCTACTTTGCATTTAATCAACGCATAGCATGGTTTTGTTGTCTTAGTTTGCCATCAGCTGTGTTGGGCCCAAAGTGCTTCCACATGCAGCTTTGCCCATCCTACATTTTCTTGAGGTGAGGTGCCTCTGTTAGATGTGTTGTTCACTACTCTAGGCGCCCTAATGTGCTGTGTATTTTTATTTCTAAATGCAAATTCACAGCTTGAGTGTGGATTTTTCCCTCTATGCTCGAACAGATATTCGATTATCAAGTATAAGGTGATAAGCTCACAGAGTGTCAATAACTCATTATTTAGATGCAGAGAATTTTTGACCTGCTGCTTCTCGTGTCTGTGTTGCATGTCTTGTGAAGGATGAGCACTGCTGATGCGTTAAACAGATGCAAGGGATGAGTGGAAGCTATCATGTCTCCCCAACGTTCACAGCAGATGGATGTCCAGCTTAAGAAAGTACATGTTGTTCCTTGCAGAGATTTCCCAGAGGTTAAGCAGAGTTGATTTATTGTTCTTACACGAACTCTAAAATGCAGCTTTATGTCTTTTGTGTCTGAAATTCAGAATTAAAGTACCCTGAACATTTAACTGACTCTGTACACAAAGGAAATGAGCTGCACACAGAAACTCGCCAGAAAGTGCAGTCACAAACTTCCTTGGCTGCTGCTGCCCTCCACCTCCAGACTGACTTTCTGGGTCAAATATTAACAAAAAAAGTTTTCAAAACAAATAAACTGGACTTTTGCTCAATAGGGGCTGACCGGTCCACTCGTGGCTTCCTGGAATGATGGCTCCATTTCAGCCTGTTCATGCTTTATAAATGGAGCTGTTTATCAGTTTTACAAACACATTTCACTTATTAAACATACAGTATTTCAGAGTGTATTATTTGAACTACTGTCCACTGACAACATTGCAATAGCTCATCCTACTTGAATATAAATAAAAGACTAAAATAAGACTTTATTTGTTACCCAGATTACATTAACCTTGCTATGCAGATGGATGTGCCTGATTCAACAGTGTCTTCAATCAGGCAGCTTCAACTTACCAAGCTCTAGCGCACGGTGTGAGTTTAGTCCCTCCTAGATATGGAAAATTGACCAAAAAGACAAAGAAGAGAACGAGAGACACAGTGTTATGGATCATGATTCCTTTATCTCAGCATGGAGCATGGAGTGGAGACCTGGAGAGGTGTCCTCTGAAGACAAGACAGTTACAGCACACCATATACAGGTTAAACTTCACCCCCAGTTAAAAACCAACCCCACCACCTGTTTACAAAGGTGTCAAAAGTTGTCTAAAACAGATGTCAGACCTTGGTGTTTTTTTACTCACGGAGTTTAAATAAAGCTTTCCAAGAAATTCCTGGCAACGGCCCAAAGCAGGACAGCCCCATCAGCATCCTTTATGTATAATCTGAAAAAGTAAATGCATCTGATGATGCCGCTTTTGAATTTTGAAGAGTTGTGCGTTTGTAAGGAACATTACTAACAAACTGCTTAAAAGGAATACAAAAATGACCAGGGACCCACTGCAAGAATTTCTAATTATTTTTTAATAATCAACAATTCACACAACCTTTCCACAACCATGAGGACCAACTTGATCAGGTTACTCGATTTTGAAATTCTCAAACCAGAGGTTACAATGTGATGTTATACATTGGGAATATTTTATCTGGTTGCCGAAACTGGCATGTTCATCCACAGTAGCTTAATAGTAGCTATTTACTGTATTAATTATGCTTAAAATGAAAAAAAAAAAAAAGTTTTGGCAAGACTATCACATGATTATCACACATTATCATCATTAAACCAAGACCACAGTAAAAATCTCAAAGGCTTTTAAGTCGAGTTGACAAACATGATGCTAAGCTCTGTGCTTTCCTTCAAGTATGTTATCCCTGCACCACACTACTGCCTAAACTTGGGTTCAGAAAGTTGATTTCGATGACAGCTAGAATATGTAAGAAAAAAAAAAGGAGAAAAACCTGGTTTTCAAATATAGAGCCCCTGATCCATCTGTATTCTCACTCTGTCCTCAATATTCTGTTGGAGCTCATGCCACTTTTAGGCCCCCTTTCCACATTGGTTGACAGGCACCATGTTGTCAATATCTCTGTGTTCTTTCTACTGTCTCAGCTTTGCACTGGGTTTTCCACTCTGGGCCAATAAGCTTAAACTGGTGACAAAACCACTGTAGGATGTCACAGAGGTAGGTCTTTTTAGGGGGCTGGTAGAGCAGGCTGTTTTAGGCAGCTACTGGTGCTGTAAATGGGGAGAGAGGGAGAAGTCCTAGCGCCACTGTGTGAGTGTTGAATAAAAGTTAGGGGATTTGTAAAACACTCTGAAAGAAAAATTAACCTTGAAAAAACCATAATATTAGCCCTTATGAGCTACCATGCAGTGGCTCCATCAAATCAGCAACCCACTGGTTGTTTTTTTCTGCCTCTGTCAGTGTGAAGTGTTTTATTTGAGCAAAGAGGCTGTATTGACAAGCATTTTGAAAATAGGACTCTTAGTGTTTGACTTTTCCTAATAAGGTGTTGTGCTTTTTCTTGCTGCTTCTATTGTTAGTCTTTTTTTTTTTTTTTCATCATTCTTATTATTTGTGTGGGCGAGAGCGTCTGCTGTCACTGTCAGTCATTAACAGCAGCTACAATGGGTCCTGACAGATGAAAGAAGCAAATTAATTCAGGATTGATATTAGAATTTCAAGTATCACCACGTTGGTATGAGCGGGCTGCGTTCTTGAAATATGCTGATTGCATTGGAAATGCAGCCAAAGCTGGAAGACGAACAAATCAACACAAATGAACAAGAAGCACAGTTTTCCAATCTTTCTGCGGTACATAAATAGCATCAGCATGCTTATCAAAGCTTTGAGACATAAAATGTGTGATGTCAAAATGGATACATTTTCAGATACTCCAACAGTTTTTTTTCTGTCAAGTACTTCCAGTGTGATTTTACTAATAAAACAGATAAAATGTCAATGTTTATTATCAAAATTGTATATCAAAAACAAGTTACGGTAAATATTCTTCTAAAAAGTCTGAAAAACAGGCTAAAAAGTTTCTCCATCACGCTGATTAATCAAGTCTCTCCACTCAAAATGCCCTGAGACTCAATTATAATCGCCCACCTCCAGTTTCTTTATTCCACTTCCAGTATATGTTCCCAGTCCAGGCGATGCCGTTGATATGGGAGTGAGGCCATAGCTTTGTTCAATCCCACAGGGAGGGTGTGAGGTCTGCTCAGGCTGAAGCCGCCTTTCTCTTTTCACAAGGTTTTTTTTTCCTTGTTGCAGTCGATGAGGCGGAGAGTAAAGGTGCCAGTGCTTTTCCTATTTTTTTTTTTTTTTTCATTGAAAGTCTGAGAGTTTTGCAAGGACTTGTATGGATAAAATTTAGCCACACTATGATTCAAGTTCTACATTCAGATGAGTCCTTCACATCCCTTCAAGGGACATGTGAATATCTACTGAATATCTATAGAGATGGAGAAGTAAAACCACTAATACTCAAAGCCGTGATTCATCATTGTAAGGCTTTCTGGTTACTCCAACTGAATGCATTAAAAAGTGATTGTTATATCATTATAAAGGGATGACTCTAAAGCAATAAAAATGTGAAACAGAGCTGTTTTGAAACAAGCTAAGTCACAATAGATCTTCAGTTTTTATTTCTTTATCATTGAATTTTAATTCAGAGGCTTTCTTAGAATTTATATTGTGCTTCTCGTTCTCTGCATATAGTTAAAAAGAGCTTTTGGACTACTGGCAGGGAGGAAACTGACCTTGTAAAGTTTAAAATGTTCAGTCTTTTCTATTTAAACAAATATTAGATCAGGCAACATTGCAAATACCTCAAAAGTTTCTTTCTTTTTTGTTAATATAAAAAGTAAATCCAATATCTGACCCCAAATGATCCCTGTTAGAGTACAAGCATTCCTGTATGACAAGGGTTATCAACTACGTTTGAGCAAGGGACAGTTTTATCCAGACTTAAAACTGCAAGAATATTAATATTTGTAAAATAATGTATGAAGAATGTAGTGTTGGAGCTGCAGAATGAAGATGGTAAGTGTATAATCAAGCTTGTCTTGCTGTGAGCAGCTGGTCCTGAAGCTTCTGTGGAACAATTTCTGCTCCTGAATTAAATGGTGAATCACTCCTCCTATACAGAAACAGATGTGCCCATGTAGTTTCGGTTTATTGAAATGATCACAAGGTCATAGCCACTTGGTGCAGAGTCTGTTTTGACTTCAGAAGCATGACTTTTTTTAGAATGCACACAATATATACGTCGCTTTTAATGGGAATAGAAAGGCATGTAAACATCGCCATGGAAATATTCACAATTCAAAGTTGAATCTCCACAAGCTGTTTGTGATTTCCTTTGTAAATCTAACCTGAAGTTGTTGAATGTCTAACATTGATATAGTTTCAGTATTCCATAGTCACAGCTCTAGGCCTAAAACTTCAAACTATACTCCTCAAACAAGTTTGGAAATGTTATTTTGTTGATTATTTCTTTCATTTAATAATACCAAGTGGTACTGTGTTCTATGGTGTTGGAAAGCCAGATATGTCACCTTTACAACGTGGTACAATTTGTAAGGATTGGCAATTTGTGGAATGACCAACACAAATGTGCGGGTAGTCCCCAAAAAAGATAAAATTTCAAAATCCCCTCTACCCCTGGAAGAAAGCCTACAGTTCCTCCTTAAAGCAGGGTTGAGGAACTGATCTTCTTGGGGTGTTGTCTTCCTGGGACACACACTTTGCAGTCTGTCTTTGACTTCACCAGTCTCATAGAACTTGATCCTGAGTTTGGAAATGGTTTTAGGTTGATACCAAATGATGCTGCCAGTCTACATACTGAAACACCATCTTCCAGTTGCAAGGGAGTCACAAAGCCTCAATAACTACAATTACAGACAACACATATTTGGCCATCTCATTCCAGTTCATAATCATTATAGCAGTTAATGTAGATATTAGCATGATCTCTAGTAACTATCTCTAGCTCCACATGGGCATGAGATCCCTCTTGAAAATGAGGTGTCACATCTCAAGAGGTCTACCATTAATACATTTATACTTAACGGAGACAAATATGGTAGGGATGCACTTGTGGTCTGGGCACCCATGAGTTCGTCACTACCATAAATTCTTATTTTCAGTAAGACTTTTATTGATTATACTTATATAAAATCATCACCACAACCACACAGACATGAGGACCCTCCTGAAAACAAGTTGTAGCATCTCAAGAGGCTAACCTCTAATAAATTTGTTTCCAGCAGAAACAAATTTGACGATGACAGGTCTATGATTGGTCCATTGATCTGTCACAAGCTTTAGTTCTTACTTTAGTCCACTTGTCTCCACTTACCTCCCTTCCTTCGCCCACACACCCAACACAGCATCGTGTGGATTTGCTGTTCATCACTGGGGTCCACATTCAAGATTTCCTGCTGCTTAACAGAAGGTTTTTTCTTGCCGCCATGATGGAGGGATTCATGATTGGCTATATGGATTCATGTTGGGTGTTGGATGTATTTGTATATATATGTATGTGTATTTTATATATGTATATATGTATCTATGCATATATGTGTATCCATAATATGAAGAGCTTTGTGCTCTATTGTAAAGTGTCTTGAGATAACACTTGTTATGAATTGGCGCTTTACAAATAAAGATTGATTGATTGATTGATTTTGGCACTACCCACATTTTTAACTGTTTTGCTCATTCCACAAATGCACAATTCTTACAAGTTGTAACTCATAATAAATGTGATCAGACTTTATAACGATATGAAATAAATTACCAATAGGTATTATTAAAGGGGAGAAATAGTTGGCCCAGATATGTTTCCAAACTTTTATTGAGGAGTGTATATATACTGTATATGAAATGTATTCTTCTGGTCCAACTTTCAACTTTTGCTTTCACTCTGACATCTATCAGCACAGTCTGCAGCGAGTCATCAGTTAACACAGTGACTCATCACACCCATACATTGTTACACTTCCAACAGTGCACAGAGGAAAATATCGTACGAATGGTGCGCAGACGATTCTGATGATAAGGTCTGACCACTGGTCATCAGTTGTCAACAAGCATTTGATAATGATATTAATTATTGATGTTTATTTCATTACTTGACTTTCAGAATTACTGCCTTGTTTGCAGTCCAGTTTTAACATGACAGGTAGATACATACAGCCTGAGGTATTATGTGCCCTCTAGTGGTGTCCTCCAGTAACACACATTAAATATGGGCAGGTATATAGAGGCACCAATGGTCACAAACACGAATGTAGGGACAAACTGCAAGTATATCTCTAGCTTTAGGTTTCATTTATTGAAAGACACACCCTCTTTAGAAGTAGAGTGTTGTTAATTTTTTCTCATTTGTGAATTTTTAATTAACTCAACCAGGAAGGTTATTTTTCTGCCACTGTTTGTTTGTTTGTTTGTTGGTTTGTTAAAAGGATAACTTAAAAGTTAGGAGCAGATTTTGATGACATTTTCAGGCAATTTCAGCGATGACACAAGGAAGAAGTGGGTTGATTTTGGTGTTGATTCAAATCTGGAGGCCACTTAAGGATTCTTAGTATCACATTAAAGCCACAAAATACAAAGATTGGTCAGGATCACACTTGCAGTCTGGCCGTTCTGTTGGCCAAGAGAGGAAAAGATTCTTTAAGAGTAGCTGACATGGTATCATCATAAAAGACAAAAAGTAAAGTCTGATCCGGCAATAAAGTCAACCACACATAGTATCACAAGAAACCAACCTTAAATGAACTTCCTCAAACATTATCATAACAATGATATGCTGTATTTTGGACACAGCTTATGATACCGTTTTGTATAATCTCTTTACAAACAGAATATTAGAAGAAGTTGCAGTTTTTAAAGGTTTAGGATTAAAGCTTGAATGTCCCCTTCCTTCTATCTTCACACTGAGCTCAGCTAATCATCTCCCACTCTTGCTTCATATTTAATGTTCAAACATAAGCAGCGTATTGATCTTTTTTTTTCTACCATCATAAAGAAAGCTAAGAGATGTTTTCTTCTTAAATGTCAAACTCTTCTTTTGAGCCTTTCACTGCATTACTACCTCCTCACTTCTTATATAATCCCTCATAAAAAATGATTATGGATGACAGGCAGCCCAGGCAGACAACTATCAAGTGAAATTATCGCTGAGGCCATTGTAATTTGTTTGTGACTGCAGAATCGAAGCCTTGCAATTTAACTTATGGTGAGCATTACATTATTTATTTTTCCATAAAATCATTAGAATAGAGTGAAAAATGTAGACATATACAACACTGCGGCTCCTGCGGTGAGTCAAATCTGCATTCAGTCTCAATAATGAAATTTGAAAGAAAGCCCTTGAGAGATTAGGGATTCCCCTTTGCCAACAGATGTTTGTGAAATGAAAGAGTTTCAAAGAGAGGAGGCCGAGGGAGGGGGTGGCGAGGCCGGCGCAAGAAAGCAGCCAAAGTGTAATCTTGAGATGGAGGGAAAATGTTGGGATTCTCTCTTGCTCTCTCTCTCTCTTGCGTTTGGAGCGCGGCAGGGGTAAGAGGACAATGGATGAGGCTGATTTCTACATTGTAAATGTTCAATCCCCCCCGGCAGAGGAGTGCTGCATCAGGATCAAGACTTAAACAATGTCGCCTTGCCTTTATCTCGCCGCCACACTCTCCGGCGGACCTGCTGGAATTGACTCTCAGTCTGTTATTCCCAAAAGCCTGAATCACAAACAGCTCCCCTTTTCATTCAAGTGCAACTTCATTACAGCTTGAAATATGCTCTGATCCGAGTGTACACCGCCATCATAATCCTTGGCTTGTGTGACACTTGCATCATAATGTGGTTTACACAAGGCTGACATTTTATCACAGTGGTGTTTTTTTTTCCATAGCAGTAAAACGCCTGTAAAGCTAACTGTGCGATAACCTCGGAGAGCCAACCTTGACCTTCAGCTATGATAAACAGGGGTGGTTCTAGTGATTTAGAGGCCCAAGGCGAAGATCTCTCCCAATTCATTAATAACAATCACAGAAAAAAAAAATGTTTTTGAGGCTTTTAAGTATTGGAACTTTGGTCGTTTTCACACTAGGATCATTTAGGAGAGCTGTTTCGATACAAGTGAACGTTCTGTGCTCCATCAATCCCTGTTTCAGCACAAGCAACGGCACTAAGATCTCCTGAAAGAGGTGGTCCCGGCTAGTTTCCAACACTGTAAAAATGAAAACTTAAAATCCCTGGCATGAAATGAATTTTTCAGTAAACAAACAAAATATTTTTGTTGTGTTATAAACTTAATCAAAGGAGTTATCTCACCTGTCCTTATTAAGTTTTTATTTTGTAAGTTGGGCTGACTTCTTAACTTGGGTCAGTGGTTCGCAAACATACATGATAAAAAAAAAACCATGCTGCAACTGGTCTGGGTGTGAATAAATAGTTGTTCTCTTAACTCAAAACTTTGAGTGTTGACCCAAAACTCAAAAACCTAGTGCAAACAGTTACCTTGAAATTTTGGGTCTGGATTTTTTATTTATTTATTTTTTGCATTGAATTTACCCCTGAAGTGGTTTGTTTGCAGTTGAGAACACAAATGCTACAGGAACTCACACAAACAGGGTGACTAGTTAAATCATAACACTGCTGACTAAGGCCCTGTTTACATGACAACGAAAATGGCCGAAAACGGAGAGTTGTCATTACATTTTCGCCTCCTGTTTACATGAGAACGGTGCCCGGAGTGTCTAAATCTGCAAACTTTTGAAACCAGGGTCCAGAGTGAAAAGTTTTGAAAGCGTTTTTGTATCTGTATCCGTGTAAACAGGAATCAGCATCCCGGGAACAACAACAGCGGCTTTGGCCATCTACTGAGCAACATGTGTGCTGCTTATCATGCTCACTGCGTCTTTGTGCGTCCACTCGCCATTGTTGTTTATGAAAAGTTTGTCTTCACCGGAAAGCGTACACGTGTCGCCTGCTACTGGCCTGGCATGCATGCTACAGAGTTTTCAGTCGTTCTCACGTATCAGTGTGAAAACGCAAAGGAAAAACCTTTTCGTTTCTGGTGACAACGTTGTCGTGTAAACGGGGCCTTAATAGGAGTACTTGGGCCACAGTGTTATGGAGAATTGGGAGACTGGATTCGTGCATTACAGGGGTGCTTGGTGAACAGGGGACCCAACCCATGAAGCAGAGTATACAGTTTATGATCTGTTACTACTAAGCATCATAAAATGCTACATCCAGTGTCTTCATGGCAACAAAAAAAATGGCAGTTTTGTCCTGAAAGCTGCTGTGACGATACACTGACTGTTAAACAATATAAATTAATGATTTTTCTGGCTTTAAAAATGAAGGAAAATCTGAAGCTTAAGGTGTTCAACTAAAAGTACTTTGAGAACACACATTTAAAGCTCACCTAAAGTATAATCATTTTATCTTGATGATTTTATTATTTGGGCATAAGGCCACGGGAACTGGCCTTTTGCCTCATAGTAAAACCTCCTATGATGGCAAAACATCAAACACTGCTGGGACCTAAGACAGAAATTGCTTCAAGATGGGGAGATGGGATCTTCTCGTCGACCTCTGTACAAATTCAACAAAAAGAACACTTGTTAAAGACCTGCACTTTATTGGACCTGAGCTGTCACATCTGATAAAGCTCACTGTAACTGAGTGGGCGACCCAGCCGCAGCACCGAGAGAGCGGGAGATTGGTTGGTGCCAAAGTTGTGTGACACTGAAATGCACCTTTCACTCGGCTCTCATAAGACGATAATTTCAAGCTGGAAATAGAAGAAGAAAAAAAGGCCTCAAAGGCAGAAACAGTCCCTTCCTTTAAACAATATTATAGCTGTTAAAAAACCTGCTCCAAATGACAGACATTGCTGCAATCTGGGTGCAACATTTGCCGCAACACCTTGGACTTTAATGATGGCAATGAAAGCACAAATGAGCAAGTGAAGACTTCCAGCCCGGAATCAGGAATGAACACATTAGCCGTTGCTGACAGATGAGTCTTAATTGTTACCTCTGGCAAATGGGACTTCACATAAGAGAACAAAAGCGCTCCTCGCAGCGCCCCGTTTGATGCAATGTGACGATGACCTTGCTGCAATGCACCCTCCACAAGATCCTTAAGAGTTTATCTTGACAGACTCCCAAAGACTGTCTCTCAGGTGTCGCACTGATAGACCAATTCATTTAACTCTGTCACGATCCGGGGCTTTGGAGGCTGCCGCTTGATGAATCCCTATTGTTCCTCTGCCTGTCTGGCTGTTTGCACTCCTCGAGGCGAGCTACATTACTGTTTCAATAGCCTTTGGACTATTACCACATGAAGAAACAGCACTGGTTTCAATGAGCATTGTCCTCTCTGCCTTAGTGCGACTCCACTCTAGAAATAATACCATACACTGCTGAATAAATGATGCATAGAGAGCCGAGATCTTCAGCGCTTATTAATTACGTTCAGCAGTTTAATGTTTATATGCACCATCAGCAAATCAAACACTGAATCCTAAAGTCTGTTTTTATCGTTATAACTTTTCACTACATGGTATTAAATTTAATGCACTGCCATTTAAAGTCAATCTCCTCTCATATGTCAAGTCTTAACACCCCAAGACATTGTAGAAAAATGAACTGTGTGGCAAGTTCTCTTTACAGTCAGAGAAAAATGAGTAAACATTTAAAAGTACAGATTATCTTGTAAATAATATCACGTTCGTCTGTAAATATGAATTGGATATGAGATTAATTAAGTAGTGAATGACTAAATGAGGATAAAGCAAATAAGCTGGCTGTGGCCATTTGGGACAAAATTCTCCTTAACCAGGTTAAAATGTTTGTTTGGCTTAGACTTACAAAAATGTCTTTTCAGAAATCAGAATCAAAAATTTGGATGTTTCAGTTGCTCTTATACGCAGTATAGCAGTAGGAATATCGGATAAAGATATCAAAATAAGATGAGTGTAATAGAATTTAAATAAGAAAAACTACAATGTGCAGAATCTTCCAGACAATTTTCTTTCATGAAGGAAAAATAAAATAAGTAAAAATGGGACTATGAACAAGCCAAAGAATTTACACTATTAACATTAACAATATACATTTTAGTAGGCTGGCTATAGAACATGAGCTAGTTCTTAAAACAAGCTTTTGTCAAAACATGTTGGAAAAATGGCGCAATAATATCCTTTTCAAAGAAGAAATTTTGTTGTGTTATTTGTTTTTTCATTTAATGAAATGTGATCAAGATCTGATAAAACTGCTACTGCACCTGTTAGCATCTATGCTGATCTCTGTACGCACAGCCACATCCTGCTGTTGTCTCGCTCATAGCTCCATACTCCTCCCAATCTAAACGACTCTGATTGGGCAGTGCCGCTTTAGGCTGCTCGCAATAGTTGCAGATTGGAGTTTGGCAAGATGGCTGATTACAGACATTGAATCAGGCAGATCCAGCTGCTGTACGAGGTTACAGTGACCTAACATGGCTGAGAAAGAAAACCTGAAAAGAGTGGGGAAAAGGTTAATCTAATTCTGTCTAAAAGTACAAAAAAAAATCTGATGAAACACATTTTGACTTGATCTAATAAACCATTTATTTCAGCTGACTAGCTGCTAAGCCATAGAATCTCATTGAACTGAAAACATGAACGTGTTCTGGTTATTTTAAGATGTCTCCCTATAAGACAAGAAATACGCCTATACAGTATATCCTGCATACTGTATTAGATAGCAGTATGTACAGTTATGTTCATAATAATAGCAGTGTGTTTAAAAAGGTGAGTAAACCTCAAAATTCTTCAAATACATTTTATTTTAATGCACACAAATGCATTGGGGACACTGCACATTCTATTTCAAAGCAAGAAAATTGGAAAAAGTAATTGAATTTGATAATATTTTACAGAAAGTCAAGAAATATAATGTTCAAAAATATAGCAGTGTTGACATCTTTATTTACAAACTCAAAAATGTAGTGTATAAACTAATAATTAATTGATGATTCAACTTTCCTGAGAATCCTAAACTAATATTTAGTTGCATAACTACGGTTTCTGATAACTGCTTTATATCTGTGGTGCATGGAGCCTCCCAACTTCTGGCACTGGTCAACAGGTTTTGAAGCCCAGGACAATTGTACTACGTTCCACAATTGCTCTGCATTTCTTGGTTTTGCCTCATGAACAGCATTTTTTATGTCAGCCCACAAGTTTTCTATGGGATTGAGGTCCGGGGATTGTGCTGGCCACTCCAGTACTTGAATTTTGTTTGTCTGGAACCATGATTTTGCTCGCCTGCTGGTGTGTTTGGGGTCATTGTCTTGTTGAAACATCCATTTCAAGGGCATTTCCTCTTCAGCATACGGCAACATGACTTCTTCCAGTATTCTGATGTACTCAAACTGATCCATGATCCCTGGTATGTGATAAATAGGACCAACACCATAGTACGAGAAACATCTCCATACCATGATGCCTGCACCACCATGCTTCACTGTCTTCACTGTGTACTGTGGCTTGAATTCAGTGTTTTCAGGTTGTCTTACAAACTGTCTGTGGCCCTTAGACCCAAAAAGAACAATCTTACTCTCATCAGTCCACAAAATATTGCGCCATTTCTTTTTAGGCCTGTCAATGTGTTCTTTGGCAGATTGTAACCGCTTCAGCACATGTCTTTTTTTTAACAATGGGACTTTGCCGGGTCTTCTTGCTGGTAGCTTGGCTTCACATAGACGTCGTCTGATTGTTACAGTACTCACAGGCAACCTTAGATCTTCTCTGATCCTCCTGGAGCTGATCATTGGCTGAACCTTTGCCATTTTGGTTATTCTCCGATCCATTCAAATAGTCGTTTTTCTTTGTCTTCCTCGCCTTTCTGGTTTTGGCTGCCACTTTAAAGCATTTGATATCATTTTAGCTGAACAGCCTATCATTTTCTGAACTTCTTTATAGGTTTTCCCCTCTTTTATTAACTTCTTAATCAAAGATCGCTCTTCTTCTGAACAATGTCTTGAACGACCCATTTTACTCTGTTTTTCAAGGACAAATGCACAGCCAGCATATGCAGCGTCAGTTGCCTTGATCCTTAAATAAGGGCCACCTGTTCAACACCTATTTTTTTCACACAATCAATTACCTCACTAATTGAACTCAGCACTGCTATTTTTTTGAACACGCCCCTTTCAGTTAATGATTCAGTTTCACAGAATCAGCAGCATGCACGTCATGCCTGTTGGGTCTGTTGGTTTTCTATACCTTTACTAAACCTTCTAGAAACTTACTTGCAGTGTAGAAGTTGAAATTCTAAAAAAAAACAGTGATTTTTCTTGCTATTAATGTGGGACTGCTATTATTTTGAACACAACTGTATTACAACTGCCAAACGGCTTTTACTTCATTGTATGCTACTCTTAAAGACTGTAGAAAAGTTTGATGAAGACGTCCTCATAGGAGCCTTGAACACTGTTGATGCCCTCTAATGAATGCTGCCATACTGTCTATCTCAACCTTACTTAAGCGCCATGGACTCACAGGCGGAGAAGCCACATTGTGGTGGGACTTAAAGCCATCTGACCAGTAGTGACACCACATGTACAATATATGTATACATAACAAACACCAATAAATGAATAACACAAATAAAGCTCTGTGCCATCATCCCCTAATCCAATAGCTGATAACTGTTTTGTGACATGAAAATAAAAGTAAACGGTTGCTCATCCAACAAAATTAACATAAATCTAACAAGTGATTTATTTGAATTTACATAATTTTCACCACTGAACACACACATAAGAAATAATTAACATCCATTTGATGATGCTTAAACAATAATTTGAGTTTGATTCATGTTATAGTTAGATAAATGTAATGGAACCAATGCTAATGCTAGCATTGCTATGACTGGCTGTCCACTGTCTTGACCTTTGACTGTTGGTGCTCTTCCAATCAAGGTAGGCTGGTGCGATGCATACTGCTTATTTTTCTCAAAGTAGTATGAAAAAAAAAACAGCATAAAAATGCACCAGTGTCTTTTTCAGGTACATGTACCACCATTTACCCAGTCAAATCCTCTGAAGTAAAGGCTGATGAAGAGCAGTAGAGGGCATGAGTAGGTGAGAGGGCATCACTTTTTTCTACTTTCTTTCTTCTATTGGTGCCTCCTAAGGGTGTTTTTTGCGTTTTATAGTAGATACACCTCTGTTAAAATGGTGCTCAGTCTAACTTGAAAATGTCAAATTTTAATTCCCATAATTCCTTTTTGAGCTGACTGGCTGTTAGCATTATCGATCATAATTTAGACAACATGACTGATGTGGATACAGGGCTCTGTCTCTCCTGCTTCAAATCCTGTGCTGAAGTTTTGGGCTTTTCTTTGAAGGAAAATTTTACTTTTTTGTCCTCTTTATCTGTATAACCTTACTTGTACCTTTTATTAGAGGAATGTGCAATGAATATAGATGTGAACACACTGGAAAAGAAGAGAGATGCACTGATAACTTTGACAGATGACTGTAGCAGAAAACGTTAATGCATGTGATTGCACACCTCTATTGAAAGGTAGGAAATAATAGCAGGTTTAAACATTTCTATTCTGTTAGAAAAGTTATACTGCGCCTTGTTAAACGGTGCAGCTACTGACCTAAATGTCCTTCTATTCAACTGGCAAAGACAAAGCAGGAGGAGAGTAGCTGTGGAGTACCTGCTTTTCATCTTTTAACAAGACTTATGTGACTGTCCTTGGAAACAGACGCATCTTAAAACAAAGTGGCCTATTTCACAACTCTAGGGTGAGCTGAGCCAAATTAACAAATTCCTGCTCAGACAGTGACAGCATGATTGGCATCTGTGTGTTTCTTTACTTAACAGTTATAAATAACACCTAAAGGAAGGGTTTGTTTGAGGTTTTCCTTCATACAAAAGGCAACTTTGCATGTTTGAGGTGCCATATGGGGGCCAGAAAAGGCTTAAAAACTTTCCATCTAATACACGCTGTTAATGTGGTGGTGAAACACTTCACACAGCCTTGCTTGATATAAAAAAACGCCAAAGGGATGAAAGAAAAGATCTGAAGCCCGTGATGTCCAGTTTTTTTTTTCCAGTGGAGCTGACTTTTCTCAGTCTTTTTCTTAATTTTCCCTTTCAAATGCTGCTTTGTCTCACTCTTTCACAGACAGCTTATATTTATCTAAAGGCAGAGAAAAGACAACATGTGAGAGTACAAAGTCAACTTCTCTTATTTGGACATTGGTTTTGATGCCAGTCAGAACAGGAAATTGCAATTTTCATGATCACAAGCAAAACAAAGCACATTCAGCCCTTAACAACTTTCCTGGAACTTTTGGCCAAATGTTCTTTGGTTCCTGGTTGTCAGCCCCTTGGGGTACCAGAGGCTCAAACAAGAGACGGTAGCAACAGCAAAAAAAAAGCTGTTTGGCTCTAGCAGAGAGGATGTGGCAAATTTTTCATGTGTGCAACCCACATACTCAGCTTTGCTGCTCATCCCGTAAATGCATGTTCCTTACAAGTGTTGCAGTATTTAGCCTTTGCTTCTTTAAGTCGGCTTTTTTTTTTTAAATAGTGCATGTAAAACCTCAACCCTTTCAAGCAGAATCAAGTTAAAGATGTCATTTTTCATCAGGACAACCTGGGCTATCAGAATATTTAAAATGCATGTTATAAGATATGTGTTTAATGAGTTGTATGGCTATAGACACAAAACAAAAATCTAAATAAAAATTAGGATCCCACTGAACTTTTTACAAATCACGCACAGATCAATGATAAACAAGCCTTTTCACGTCTGAATATGGTTCTGTCAAGTCATGGATATTAGAGGAACAAAATTCAAGAATGCAAAGAAACACAGCCAATTGATATTTTTATACTATCCCTCTGGGTGTTTTTTTGCTCCATTTAGTCATTTGAGCTGCTTTTGGAAGCAACTGTTTGTCTCTATTGTCAAAAAGGGCCACATAACATTAAACAAACTTCTTTTTGGATTCTTTTAGAAATAATAACTCTTGCTTACCTCCTGATTGGACAGTATCATCAAGAAACCAGGAAAAGAATACACTGGTTGCATGTGATTGGTCAGTAGATTGACAGCAGTTGACACTTTCTGTACAGGGGTAAAAATGGAGGTCTCAAACCATTACTGCTATGATTTCATTAAAAAAAAGGTGTTAAAAATGCACCAATTAAAGATTTATCACTTTGGATCCACAAATACAAAATTTCTGAAAAATCTGCACTTCATAGTTGGATTTAAAAAAAAAATCTAAAAGCGATATATTTGACCTGAATCCTTCTAAAGATTGACAGATGGGTCAGCTCTTAAACATAGTCGTCCCCATAAAAATCCATTATAAGGCCCCAAAGATGTAAGTTAACAAAGCAGGTGTTACAGCTTGGAGGTGCTGGTGATCCTGTGGAGCTTGTAGGGTTAAAAAGGAAATAAACCGGCTTTCCAGCAGAATAACACTGTGGTCTTATGCGTTGCCCACGCCTGCTGTCCACGCTTCAAGCAGGCCATCAAGAGCTTTAATTGTACAGGTGGAGAAACAGACGTGAAGTGCTGTAAATTGATGAGGGATGGTCTCAAAGGCTCATCAGTACACAGCTCTCTGTGAGCCAGAAAAGTGAAAGTAAATCATTTCACTCACTTCACTATCGCCAGCATGTTGAACTGATTAGCAAGATCTGCTGAGTGAGAAAAGTCAAAGAAAACCAAGAAAACCCTTCTGCACTTCGCCGAAATCCCACTTTCCTCATTCTTTGTCTGCATCAGTGTGCACAGCAGAGAGGGATAATAGATGTGGGTGCTGAAGCAAAAATGATGCACCACATTGTGCAGCATCGTGCCGCTTGCAGGCAGTAAAGACACTCACTTATGATTCAATGTAATTAGCCTGATTTTGTCGCTTGTCATGTTCAATTTGGACATGGTGTAAGATTTATTGCCAAGCACTGACACAATAAAGAAATAATCTAACAAACACAAATAGTCTGTAGTCTTTTATAGTTTTATTGATGGTATCTAATTTTGCCCTCAGACGCTGGAAGTAACATTAATGAAGCCCCTGACTAACCAAAAGCTGCCCATCCTGGTTTATACTATTAGCAGTTTCTGATTAAACGTAATGATGATATACAAAAATATGACACAAGGTTTTGCAGAAACAATCATTGTGTTTTGCATAACTCAACAGAGTTGACAGAGGCGAAAAAGTTTAACTTTTTAATGTCAAATCTCAACTTACTGAATGCGACATCCCTCATCTTTCTCCTAGTTTCATTATTTATCACTAAAGTGGACAGAGTTTCTGCACTACTGGGTCTCTTCACAGGCATATGGGGTTATGAGGTTCTCTCTGAAATCATGTATAAAACTATATTTTAAATGTTTAAAGATGATTCATGTACCTTAATAGAAAGCTCAGCTGTGCTTTTCACTGTTCATGATGGGTGAAGACTAGATGATATTGCTAGTTGTTACCGCTACCTGGAGCTTCAGATCTAGTGGCTTTGTTGTAAACTGCAGTCAGTAATGCACCAAATATGCTGCATTTCATCACATTTAACACAGTGGTGCAGGACATGCTTCGTTTTGTCAGATAAGCTACCTTTTGGTTGAGTTTCAGTTTGTTTGCATTTTTGCATTTCTGTGGATTGCTGATTTAGTAAAAAGCAGTCCATCCGATTCTTGATTTCGAGACCTACCAAATCCTCTGTGCATCTTCATGTTTAACTTCCTGTTTTGGCTGATCTGTTAGGCAGCCATGGATTAAAACCTGTCCCGCTCAAGACAGGCTCGCTGCATAGCTCAAGCAAACCAGCTTGGAGTGGCACTTTAAAGATGCACAAGTTGCATTGAATGAGAAAACTGAATTATTGACTAGAATGGTTGCGATTTTTTTTACAGTGCCCTTAGCAGGGGCAGAATGCTGTTCAGATGGCCCATGTGGAATTTGCTGGCTAAAACTCTAAAAACAATTATAATTAATTTTGTTATTTAAATTAACCCAGGATGTCATAAAAAAATAAAGCTACAAAATATTGGCACAACTTTTTAAAAGACACGCCGCAAAATCTGGGTTTTTTGACTCAAAAATCCCCAACAATTCCTGCAAAATCCCAGAGGTTCTGCATCAACAATCAAGCCAAAACCCAGTATAGGCCTTGTTCACTTAACAGTTTCAAGCCATAATGTTTATGCCCCTGTGATGTTTCACCTCCAATGTAAATGTCATGAGGCTGGAATGAGGGGATAAAGGGAGCATGCTGGGCCAGCTGGGGAGCACAATGCTGTGTTTTTATGTGGAACTTGCACTGTGATGTGCTACCTTTAAGCTGGATGGCATTTTAAATTGAGACCAATGACATGTAAAAGTGAAATGTAAAAGTCTTGAGGTTTTTAATGATGGAGCTTCATGGACAATTTGTGTAAATGCACTGAACAAGGGCTTTAGATTTTTGTGTACTATATCTGCCTTTTCCAGACCATAAGATGTTGAACTCTACCTGCCTTCTCTGTCCAGTAAACTGTCCAAAATTGCCTTCCAGCTACAGAAACAAAATTACAAGGGCTGCTGCAAAAATTTAACAGTTTTAGCGCTATGAATTTCTCTTTAAAGTGTAAATCAAGAAGCAGTTTAGGTCCTGTTTTGAAAGTATTAATCTAGCAGTGGTTTCTTGAGAAAAACAAAACAAAACAAAGCCCAACCCTATTTGCTATACATCAACAAATCACCACAAGTGGTCGCGTCCGACTGTGCACACTCAATCCTAGCAGCTGGACTCTCTCATTGCCAGGCAGGGAGTTTGTGAGGGGTGTGAGTGGTTTTGCCTGGTCAGAAGTAGGCATGCGGGTGTTAGATGAGCCATTGATCGTTCCCAGCAGGCTCTTCCACCGGGCGATTCCTCCACTTGCACGTCCCCAACCCCCATGCCATTGACTTTCTGCCATGGCGTTCCACTGTCACGGCAGGACCTGACATTTAATGATGCTGTGATGGAGTAACGTCACATTTATCACTGATGTGACGGGGCAGAATCTGAGGGGCAGAGCGTGGACCAGAGCACAGAACAACAATAAAAGGCACGAAAGAGGACCTGCTCTTTGACTGACAGGGGAAGCATTTCAGGGTAAAGTCTCCAGATATGTTGACGCAGATATGTCTTCTAAAGTTACCTGAATAAGATAGATTTAGGCACAATGGGCAGGCACTGTGATCATAACAGAACAAGAAAACCCAGGCAGTCAAACTTAGCTTATAGACTTTGGTGACACTCTCTTTATTTCCCCCACAGATACAGCATTACTGACCTATCAATAAATCAATTCCCAGCACAGCCAGTTATAGCTGTGTTACTGTAACTAGATTCCTCCAAATGGATTTTCCGAGTGTTAAATGGTAACGAGCATGAACAAGAGTGATAGTTTAGAGCAGGGGTTCTCAACTGGGTAGCCTCAGGACTCAAGATCACCTCTTCAGTGGGAAATGATAAACCAAAGTCCTGGAAATGTTCTACAATTTTAATTCATTTAAGGAAATATGTTGCCATTTGAACCTGAGAAGGGAGAAAGTAAGACTGAAGAATGACAAAAGACACATAAGTTTAAAAAGTGCATAATTACAAAAACCCAAAGGGGGTAATTTGATGGTGGCCAGCTTTAAAGCACATGCTGTATGTTCATCTATACTTACTCTTATATATTATGTGCCTTACTCATCGAACCAATCAGAGTATCAGCTCTCATCTCCATCTCATTTGCTTGGGCAGGGTGATATGGACCAAAATTTATATCTTGATATTTTTTTGCTTATTTGTAATATTTGATATATATGTTAATGGGCGGCACAGTGGCGCAGCAGGTAGTGCACGTGCCTCACAGCAAGAAGGTCGCTGGTTCGATTCCTGGGTCGGGCAGGGCCTTTCTGTGTGAAGTTTGCATGTTCTTCTCGTGCATGCGTGGGTTCTCTCCGGGTGCTCCAGCTTCCTCCCACAGACCAAAACATGCTCATTAGGTTAATTGGTCACTCTAAATTGCCCTTAGGTATGAGTGTGAGCGTGAATGGTTGTCTGTCTCTATATGTTGCCCTGCAATCGACTGGCGACTGGTTCAGGGTGTACCCCGCCTCTCGCCCAATGACAGCTGGGATAGGCTCCAGCCCCCCAGCAACCCCGAAAGGGATAGTCGGTATAGAAATGAATGAATGAATGATATATATGTTAATTTTTTTAAATGAATAATCTGATTAATAAAGCTTAAAGTCAGGCTGTTTCAATGCAATGGGGAACAAAGGCTTGAGGTGTGGGGCTGCAGCTTACCAGTGTATTACACTTTGTGACCGCAATGTGAAAGTCAGAAACAATTTTTCATGTTCAAGCCGCCTGTTTTTGCTTTCTTACACAATTCTACCAGGGCCACTTTATCAAGAAAGGACACATGAGAAGTTATTTGGATTAGCTTTACTTGTATTTATTTGCATATTTTGAATTTGGCAGTATGGCTCTGATGGGAGGCTCCACTTGCCAATATTGACAAAATATACAAAGCAGGAACAGCACACATTCCTGCCTGCCTTGCCTCCCACATGGAATGTATGAGGCAGGGAGAGAAGCAGCAAAATCCCCCCAGAGCAAGCATCAATGTCAGTAAGACATTGAGTCAGAGAAGGTGGAGCTGAGGTGGAGGGGGGTTGCAAAGCGGCTTGTAGCAGGAGTGGTGAAGAGTAGGCAGGCTAGAGCAGCTTAAATAAGGCAGTCTGGGTGCAATTGCCAATGGCAGCTTAGAGGCAGGCTAGTTTTATCTCAGCTGTTTAGTGATCTTGACTCTGTGTTCTGCCAGTTGTAACACTATACTACATTTCTGCCATCATCTGAGATCTTGAATATAAATCATCGTGCCACTAGTTTTCATTTCACCATCCAGCCTTCTCCTCTTTAGTTGTGTTTCTGACATCTTCCTTTCCGCCCATGTCAGCGCTGCTGACAAGACTGTTGTTGTTAGTGAGGAGGGGATGGGATGGGCTGTTTTGTAAATTTGCTTCTGTGCACAGAAGGAAAGGCGAGGAGGACCAAACACACAGTCAAGAGAATTACTACTTCAGGGTTTCAACAACTATATTTGAAAATATATATCAATATTTTCCTAAAGCTCGATTTATCCACCAGCCCGAGAATGCACTGGCTTACCTCATCATTCTGCAGCTAAAACCAACAGAATCATATAGATGTTAAATAACAGTAGACATCTTTTATTTCTATGCTGGAATTCTTGGCTTTGCTTTCTTGTGTGTACCATTAACACATCGGTCATCCTGTATTAAAATCAATATGCATAAATATCAGTGTCAATATTAGTTATGTGTACACATTTCATAGATGCAGCTTTGTAGTGCTTGGTTATCCTGGATTATGTGTGATTTTTCTTTTTTCTGAGGGTGTTATGTATTCTGGAGAGTGCACCAAAGTGAGCTTAAGAAATATGCCTTTAAGCTTGCCATTCTGTGAACAACTTAGTTTAAATGTATGAGCAAATGCTCTGATTTTAAACTGTGAAAAGGGTGCACTGTTGAGCATCTTGCGTGTGAAACAAGCTCAGTGGAAGTTGTTTTGCAGATCATCTGCCCATATTTCTTATGTGTACTTTAAATAGCAGGAATACACTGCACCACAGACTTTGGACTTTGCAGTTCTGTTTGCCCCAGTTGTAGTGCACACCTGAGCCTCCTCGTTTTTAGACACACATTTTCCTTTGCTGTTTAAGCAAAGTTAGCATTGGGTGTAAAGATGACAACTGGAAAGACACCCATGCTGCATGTGAAATCACTTTGTGTGGGCCGTAATCCAGGGCCCTTGCATTATTTTTTGTTGAGTTTCTTTTTTCACTGCTAATGTGTAGGATGGAAAATGCAGTTTATTCACTTTTCAAGAAGAGGGAAAAGAAAATAAGAAAATGATTATGTTTGTCATCATGCTAAAAAGAGTAAAAATAAGGATTTTAAACCACTGGGGCTTCTGTATATCACAGTCTTTTTGCCACAGTATTTCTTATCGCACAAACTCTGTGTCCAGAAACCTAAGTTTAGAAACAATGATTCACACTGTCTGCTCCCAACATGAGGTCTGGATGCTGCTAAGGGGCACGCAGAAGATCTCAGGGGTGGGCGTTATTGCTCTGTGCTGTCCAAAATTAGATTTAGACATTTATTAAAATGATAATAACACACCTAATGGATAGTTTAGATCATTTAATGAACACAGTTATTTGTAGACCTGTTATGTTGGGTTTCTATCTGTACTAAACCTTCACAAATGATGTTCATTTGTTACAGGAAAGGTTCACTTACTCACAGCCTTTCTCAGACTAACAGTGGAGGAAGCTTTAAGAAAATGGCAGTTGTCTATAACCTTGCAGTGCCGGTGGATCAGCCTGATTTAATGTCTGTAATCAGGTAGATCCATTTTGCCAATCTCTAAGCAGGACAACAGTAGGAAGTGACTGCTTGAACAGAGATTAGCATAGATGCTAACAGCATCAGTAGCAGTTTTATCAGATCTGGACGACATTTCATCATTAAATGAAAAAGAATAATGAAACCACAAACTTCTTAATGAAAACGATATTTTAGCTTGTTTCGTTCTAGTTTTGGTGAGAGTTTGGTCTATACAGTGGCTTACGTTTTGTGCTTTACACCACAGCAGTAGCGCCTGCCTTTTACAGTATCTGATTAGCCCTTAACGAATGTCATTGATGGAAGGTTTGCACAATCACCTGTCAGATATGCTTTTGAAAGGTTCTGCCCATTCCCAAACACTTTCTATGGCCTCTTTCCCAGATGGAACAGTGAAATATATTGAACGGTCCATCTAGTGTGTCGGGTTAATATGGCTCCACTCCAGTTAGCTCAGTAAACGCTAGAGCACAGCACTGGCAAGCCCAAGCCCTGTCCACTTCTTGGGTAGGGCATGGTCGGACACTGCCAATGAGGATTGACACTAAATAGCATGTACTGAGCAGGAGTGAAACAGAGGGGTTTTAGTGGTGCCGGATTTCAATATCTAATGTTGTTGGGACATCTGGCACCAGTGTAAACTTGATAAAAAACCAGAATAATATGGGGCCTTTTAGGAGCCAATTATCCAACTAGGAAGAATCACAGGCAATGTTTATTTGTATCACTTGCATAAACCGATAGCTTGACAGGCTTAGCAGCAAATACCAAGGGGAGCAGTTCTCACAAATGAGCTAAATTTACATACAACCTCTTTAAAATACAAAGATTTCTTGATGTCTCAGAGTTGAGCATACAAAGCACTTCAGGTAGAACCTCTCACCTAGCCTCCTGTGTGTGTGGAAACTAAAGGAGATAGTATTTAATAATGAATATGTCATTTTTTTTTAGAGATATCTTTTTCTGTAGGCTGAGAAAATATTCATAGGAATGTTCATAGGGTGTAAAGTAGTACCTACCTGGGGAAAACTGGCCCTGTTTCCTGTTCCAAGATGTCCAAAATGTTGCCCAATCCCATTGCCTGGGGTTTTCTGAATATCATAAATTAAAGTCTCGTATTTTGAATCGATTCGCATACTATTTGGCAAGCACAAAAACATCCCTTGTGCGCTTTAGCCTCAAGCGAATGGTCTCTATCTGAGGAGAAAAATCTGCACAGTAAGGCAAAATCGTGACTCTGGGTCGAATTACTGTGTGGAATTTGCAGCACAAAAAAAGAAGCTGTTTAACAAATTTTAACCTGATTAAAAAAAAAAGAAAAAGTAGAAGAATTAAAAGAAAAACAATGTGGAAGGACACTGAAAGAGATGTGTTAATTTACAAAAGGCTTGAGGAGGAGTTAATTAAGCCAGCTGCAGGAATAAGAGAAAGTGCTGAGTCCTGGAGACACAAAATATTTATTCATCAGCCCATTAAAGTTTAATTCCGCCTTTTTTCCCACTATTTTTAAAATGGAGGGAGAATGGAGGGAAGCTTTGAACATTTGACCTTATATGTAAAAGTGTAGGGTGAGTCTAAGGAGCCGCGGGGATTGTTTTAATCATTAAGAACCAGCAGCAAGAGCAGAAAAAAAAGCACTTGCTCATTGCTCTATTGGAGCGGACTTACATATTATTCAAATGATTTTAAAGCAGCACACCCTTCCCTGTTTCTGAGTTATGATCGAGCTAAGATATTGGAGCAGATGTCCGCTTTATCGAGAATCAATAATTGCTGGAATGAAATGGATACACGACACAAGACTGACAGATTAAAGTCTCAATCAGCACTTCCCCATGAATTCTCCTGCAAGTATCCATCATGGCGTTCGTAACTCTTCACTGTACCAGCGGATGAAAGAAGACGGGCCTGGGCTGAGGAGGAAACAGTCCTGTGCTTGAATCGTCTGCAGCCTAATTATATGGCAACAAACGAGTTGCCAATCATGAGAATATATTGTCTGGTTTTATCTCAGGAACTCATCAAGTCAACCCAATTAAAAGCTGCAATGAGAAAGACATCGGCAGTGAACAGGGCTTTCATTCAGTTAATTCATGATTGCCAATTAAAATAGAATAGCGTGCAAAGTTGTAAAGCTGTCAGGAGGGCCAAGCTAAATTACCCTTTTCCACTTTGAATGATGGATGCGTTCATCGCTCACCCCTTATCTTATTTATTCTCTGGGCAGGAGAGGAGGGGGACAAAGGCAGGAGCAGTTTAAAGTCTGTGTGGCTAATGAAGAAGGTTTCCTCCATTTGGAAAAGCAAAGTCTGTGTATGAAAGAATGTTTATTTCTTTATCTGGAATAATTAAATCTCGTATAGTAGCCCAGATTCTATGCAGGAAGCCCATTTTCCTATCATAAAGATTAATAAATAGGAAATTTAAAGACTGGAGAGTAGTAAAGTCATATTATACTGTATATTCTCCTGCTAAAAAGTGTTCAACCATAACATTTGAAAATGAAAATGCAATGTCAGCTTAAATGACATTGCACATGCCTCCCCACCATGAACAGACAACATTTTGTGAGGTTATCTGTCCATTCATATTACTGGGCAATTCTTGTTGCCCTGAGTTTCAAGAACTTCACACAAATATCCATCCTGAGGCCAAAATATATTGATTAGACATTTGGAAGGTCATTTTGTTTAATTAAAATAACTCAAGAACACTTTGTAGGATTTTTGCCTATCTAGACAGATGTATCATAACTTGACTGGATTTTTGAAGACAGGTCTCATGCTCATCCTTTTAAAATGTGGGATCTCAAAAGTACTTAATGGGATTTTCTTTAGTTTTTCGTCAGATGTCCAATCTGAACGGATGCTAACAGCACCCAAGGCTTTAGACACTCCATGAGCTCAATGTTCATTCCTTGATTTTTCAAGGATTTTTGTCAAGTTTTGCACAAATGTCCACTTCAACTTAAGGATACACCTGCAAGATTTCAAATGTCCTTAGTTTTTATCCCTTGCTTGTCAATTGGACATCTATCTCTTCTGACTCAAGGATAAACTGAAAAGATTTTGGAGGACACAGGTCAAAGGTCATGGTTATGGACTTTATAGCTGACACCTGCTTGTCACTGCATCATTTTAAGAACACTTTGTTTTTTAAGATTTGCAAAGAATTAATTGGATAGATTTTGGAGACCAAATTCAAGGTCACTGTCTCTTGTTCCACTTTGACTAAAAAAATCACTAATTGAACTTTGGTCAAAGGTCAGTGTCATTGGTCTCATGTTAATTTCTTGCTTGTGAAAACCATATCTCAAAAATGCTGCCAAATGTAGCACAAATGCTAACTCTGGCTTTTAAAAAAATGTTTAGGTCAAAGACCAAAACCATAAGGCTTGCTTGCTTGTAACTGCATTTTTTTCAGAATTCTTTGAGGGATTTACCTTAATTTCTACCCAAAAGACTATTCTTACTATAGAGTAAAGTGATATTTTCAAAGTGGAGTTGTAGGAGGTCCATTTTATTTGTAAATTTAGTAGCTAGATTTTGATCAGCTCTGGCCCTGTAAGGAAATAACAGGCATAGAAGATTGGCCATATTTGCAGCAGGTGGGGCCAAGAGCTTGCATAATTAACTGCACATTAGAAATGAGCAAATTAGTTGGCATAAAAGCAAAGCATTATGTCATCCCAACACTGTTTTCTAGTTTTCTTTAACTCGAAATTCATTAAAAGCTTAAAGCCCTTCGCCCCATCTGCTGCAATGGATGGCATCACTTTATTGTCACTTTACTGTTACAACCCTCATACCTCATACAACCCTCCAAAATTACTGAGCTATCCTTTTAAATGGAATACATTTTGGAAATACAAGGTCAAGGTCACTGACCTCATATCTTAACATAAAGCATGGGCCTCCACCAAACAAATCGATATCTACTTGTAACAAAATCTCCCCAGGCTTCCCTCTTGACCCTGAATCATCTCTTGCTGACGGCACATGTGATCTAATAATTCTCTTTGTGTCAACATAGAGCTCTAGATGCCTTTTTAATGTGTCCACAACAGTTAAGGCAAAGGCAACTTATCCTGTGTGGTGTCTTCCGCACCATTAGACACTGTTGCCACACTATTGATGGCCTAATTAAAATGTGTCAGGCTGAAACGTGTCACATTTTTAGAGGCCGAAATTGATAGCTCACATTAATTTTCACTTTCTCAAAATGACCTTTAATTTCTCTTGCCAAATGCAGGCTTGTGTCTACACCGGCACACCCTCCCGTTCCCACTCCTGAAACAATATGTCAAACGGTTTGACAACACTGGGGGGAAGAGGCCCGCTGTTTCTCAGAGCAGAATGTCGAAAAGCTCAAATTGAAGGCTCTCTTAGATTTCAAATATGAGAAAATGATATGCCGACGCCTCCCTTTGGAGTAATGGCCTCAGACATTTTTTTTCTGTTCGTAAGGTATAACTGATAGTAATAACCTTCCCTTTGCAATTTGCTCTCTGTTGCTCTTTTCCGTGTAGCCTAGCTTTTATACTCCCCCCATGGGACTCTTCTTGTGAAAGCAAAACAACCCCTCAGATCTGGAAATGTCATTGTGGCGAGGTTCTTCTAGAAGCAGCCAGGAGAAAAGTGATAGTTTCCATTTGGGCTCCAGTATCTAAGAGTTTGTTCTCATCCCCGGGAGACGTGCTCCACAGGTCAAGCTCTTTGCGACAGATTAAAAGAGAGTGTCAGGAATGTCACCCAGCTGGGGAATCAATGGCATGGCGTATGAAATGAAAGCTGCGACAGACGTGGACGACCACATCAGCTCCTGTCACCGTGTGTCCACTCAAAGTATTCTCTTCATCCTGGCAGCTGCCGGGACCTGAGGGGGGTCTTGTCAGCTGGAGCCAACGTGGCCCCGGCACATTCCTGAACCATGGAAAGCCCACAGGGACCATTCTGCGGGAAAAAGGCATCCGAGGTTTTAGACACACCATGAGCTCAATCAACTTGTGCCACTCCAACCTGACTTTTATTACTGCAAAAGAGGAAAACTTTTTTTTCCATTTCAACACAGACTTGGCCTTAAAAAAGTGTAGCACACAAGTGAAGACTTCTTGTTTTCTGCATGGATAGTTTCACAAAAATAAATATTAAAACTCTTGGTGTTTTCATACTCTGTGTGACTTTCTCCTCTTTGCGAATCAATATTCTCCCAAACTTCAGGGGGCAGTGTCCTCAAAACAGTGTCAAGCACAGCATAGCTTAACCAAAGTTATGAAGAAAGATTGCTTGCTAACAACACAGAGAGACACAAAGAAGAGTTGCTGTCTCATCATGCTACTAAGACAAAAAAAAGGGACGAGATGGTCTATTATGTACTTGCAGGACATTGTCGGAGATAGTTGAATTATAACCTGACACGCAAGATAAACAGTTCCATATATCCGCCATGGAAATATTTCACTAGTTCATCTGGGAAAGAGCTGTTTAAAAATGTTTTCAGTGGCAGAACCTTCAAAAGTAACAGCAGCTGTGATTGGACGATCGTACTGCCAGTCAGACTCATCACAGTCCAATCCCTATCAAGCCATAGTGTGATGTAGCAGCTTGAACCTGTTGTTAGCTGTTAGCTTAAACTACGATTCAGTCCTTCGACTATCGTCTTACATTATATTATACGACACAGATGTATGATTTACCACCCATATGTGACACAAACCTTATCAACAACAATCCCTACCAAGTTCTCCTGGTGAACTTCTGAGGAGAGCATTTTTCGCCAGGTATCATTGAGTAACCATGACTACCATATACTAACCAGCATTACCGCAGAGAATTTTCACATTCTTTCCCAGTTTCTCAGCAGTGATCCTCGGTCGGGAGAAGAGCAAAAACATGGTTTCCCGTAAGAGAGGTTTAAGTGATGTTCCTTGGTCCTCTTTTAAAAGAAGAAATTTATATTGCCACATCCACGAAGACCGCTTCAGAAGCCGCCATTGTTTTCAAACATGCAGTCACTTCCTGTTGTCGTCACGTCCGCAGCTCCCGCCTCTTTCCCTGATTGGGCTGTTAAACATTTAGCCGGTGAAGTCATTGGACAATGGAGGTTAGCAAGATGGTCCAGCAGGATTTCATACAATGCATCAGGCAGGTCCATCTGCTCTGCCTGGTTAGCTGGATTATGTGTTATATATCGAAATTAATGGCTTGTCTCTTACTACAGGGTTTACCATCTTGTTGTCACACTTGTAAGCATCTGTTAAAATTTGTAGAGTGTGCACAGCCAGGCAAGTTGTGCAATACCTTTGCGAATGGGCGTGCCTGGGTATGTGATGCCACACTGATCTTGAAGATACTTGTAACCTCACAGATGCGTCAAGATTAAAACGAGCTTAATATGACTTGAATATTAATTATCAACTTTAAGAATGGGATAAACAAATTTCTAGATATGTTTGGAAAAGCAGAAAACCAAGGATTAAGCACAGCACACTATCAATAAAGATGACGGTGGTAGCTCCCCAAACTTCGAGACTACTACTATACTGCTTAACTGAAAATTTTGATTAGATGGTGCGAGAGTGGATATGAAGCAAAATGGAAGAGATGGAGTGTATGACTACTTGTATTCCAATTCAAGCAATGATTGGGGATCACAAATTATTCCTAATTTGTCAGGATCTGTCAAGCCCAACTGAGATGGGAAACACTTGTAGAACAAAATGACATAATACAGTTAATTATTAAGGCTTACAAGGGCTGTACCAAGTCCATCATCCTAAAACTTTACCACAGGGTCACAAAGGGAAGAGCTATGACCACAAATTATATAAAAATAGATGGGAAAAGGCACTAAAAAGAAAGATTAAACCTAAACTAAAAAATACCATGAGATTGTTAATCTTAGCCTTACTGTAGGTGTACCACAAAGAGGCAGCATACAGAGGGCTACAATAGGCTTTGAAATGGGCAATGTTCACTCTACATTTCTCTTCTGATCCTCCTTGGTCTTTACAATCATTACTACACTCCTCCTAGAGTTGAACTTTGTATCAAAGTATTCTCCATAATCTGAGCAGACTCTGAGAAGTTGCTGCAGACCACCAGAATAGGGAGACATGATGACTAGGTCATCAGCATACATTAAATGACTGATTAGCCTTTCTCCCACCATGCAGCCTGTGCTACACTCTTTGAGCCTTTTTGCTCATCCGTGTACACCCTTAAAAAACAGATGACCCTGTCTTACACCAGTAGTCACTACGAAGGGTTCAGATATAATATTCCCCCATCTCCCCTGCATTGTTTGATGTGAGAACTGTAAATCCCGTAATAAATAAGGAGGGGCTCCTTTTTTCTGTAATTTCACAGTTTCCTATGATTAATACGGTCAAAGGCTTTAGAAGCATCTAGAAAGAACAAGAATATGGTAGAGTTCTGTTTTCTTTACCTTCTGACAAGGCAAAAGGTCAGTGCTATGTTTATTTTATTTACTTACAGCAGAGCAGAATAAGGCAGAGCTCTTTTGGGGGACATTACCCCAATTTTCTTCTCTTGTTTAAGCTCCTAAGTGGCTTTGACAAGACGACAATTCGCTTTAACGTCTTAAAATGACAAATATCAGGTTTTAAAACATTTGATCCTCTCTTCTTCTTACATCTGTTAGGATCTAATTTAACAAGGTTTCCTGTCTGTGTAAAGTGTTTAGCCCACAGTCACCTGAAGCCGGGGGCCACGAGGGAAATCAACAATTTGCATATGACAGTTTAGGAACTTTCATCCTTAATCTTCGCTGGTATTTTTTTTTTTTTTTTTTTTGTTCAAATTATGCTTATACTCCACAAAGTTGTTTTATGATTATTATGCAGCACGGTGAAGCTGCATTATCTTAACAAATTGAGGTATTACGCAGCTGACAGCAAATATTTGTCCTTGTTTTTTCTCATTTTGAACACAATCTGCTTCTGCTCCACAGACGATTTTTACCTTGCCCCAACAACAATGCCTTACTTTATATTCACTTTCTGTGTTCAGGAAGGGGAAAAAAAAAAGAAGATATTGGTAATATATTTTGTTTTGCTTGCCCTCCACCCACTGACTCAGCAAGTGTTTTTGGCTCATACAGTCTTGTTCGCATACAGATACAAAGAAACCTAACAGATAGAATAGAGGCTCCTGGAGTAAATGTGAAGTATTTGTTGTGTAATAGGATGAAAACTGAGTTACAGCAGTGCATCTATTGAATCAAGCTCCTCACATGTGCCACAGTTTTCCCATTTGACACTTGTTTGTTGATCAAGGAGATTACTTTACCTCATTGGCTTCTGCGGTGTAAGCTAACCCTGTTACTTGCCTGGTTTGCATTTGGTCTTGCAAATTGTTCCTCCGTCAGCTAGCTAATGATTAAGCTAAACAATAGGCCTATTTCTGAATGGAATTGGATATTGACTTGGATAGAGCTTCTTTTCTTTTTTACATTATACTTATTATTTTCCAAGAATACAAAGATTTCATGTAACTTTAAATGTACCTTTTACACGTTAGCGCTCCCATGTAGCAACACTCTCATTATTTACTTGTATCCCTGGAACCATATAACAAATCTTTACAGGGACAACTGTGTTTGAAAGATCACCTTTTTGTCTTTAGAGAAGTGACAATTTCATGTTGTCTCTTGACTGGTCAGATGTGCCCAATGTCTGCTTCCCTTGTATCCTTGACATTTGTGTCTGTTTAGGAGCAGCCAAAGGTCAACAAGACAAAGATGGTTTTCTTTCAGTTCCCAACAGAACAAAAGAGAAGGTGTGAGCAATCTGATGTGACCCTCTGTAGCAACTGAGACAGAAATTGCATTAAATAGTTGCGCAAATGATATGTGGCAAAAATAAGAATAAATACAAAGAAAGTTATTGTTATTTGTGAGTGTGCTTGCCTTCATATATTTCTTCTTTTTATAGCCAATGTCTTGACAAAACCATGGTCAGATGTGAACAGGCTTATTTTTCACAGATCTGAGTGTGATATGTATGAAACTTTGTGCGATTTAAACTTTTATTAGATTTTTTTACTCTATCTTTATGACCATACAACTTTTAATGAAATTATCTAACATCAATACAGCATAAATATTCTGATAGCCTAGGTTATTCTGAAAATAAAAATGTCTTTAACTTGAATGTGCTTGAAAGGGTAAAGATTTTACATGTGTTATTACAGAAAATGTCAAGACATACTAGCAATAGCGCAACATGGTCTGGAGTTGCAAAGGTTAACAGCTTAGACAACAATAAAAATCTGTTTTTTCCTTTAACAGAGGAAAAGAAAAAATAAGAGAGAAAAATTCAAAGCCATGTTGTTAATGAAAAGTTAATCTTACAGAGAAACAGTTGATGAAAACCTGTAGGAGTGAAATAGTTACAGTTAGCTAAAAACAAAGCTAGTTAGTTACCAAGTATTGGCCTGAATATATGTTTTCTGTAAGCCTCTAACAATTATAAAGTTTTATCGTAAAAGTCAAACGAGTCGATATTTTGGGCCAGTAGTATGTAAAAGATAATGTTAAGATAGATTAATGTGATGTAGGAACAGTTTAAGCTAGATGCTTTGATATTAACAAAGCTAATACCTTGCTAGTGTGCTTTTTAAAACACGTTGAGAATTAACACAACTTTAACTAAATATACTAAGCAAATGAATAAAGACAGCAGATAAACTTAGAGCTTACTTTTTTAAAAACAGTATAAAATGACATAAATCGAAGTTGTTGGCTGAATGAGTCCATTTGCTTATCATTGTACATTTATATGTCCTGTAGATAGGGCACTCACCCCTCTCACCGCTAGGATGATTTGGGCATGATAGGATAACCAGATTCTGCTTGACAGAACCACATTTGATTTTCAGGATCAGGACTCTTGGCTTGATGCAAAAAACACCACCTGAGCTGCTGGCTGTGCTGTTTGTCTTCACCTCTGTCTCACAAGGAGAATAAAAAGAAGCTGCTTGTTCGCTTGTTACATGGTGGTCAGGAAACACAGAGGGCTGTCGAAGCTAACAGAATGTAGATGCTTGCGGTCTGGGGAACAGAGGGGAAGTTGAAGGAAGAGGAGCAGGGAGATGAAGGGGTGGTGGGATAACAAGCTTCTATGCCAGCCCGGGCAACCACGGGTGCTACTGCTCTGCTGGAGTGAATGCAACAGGCCTGGGTTTTTCAGCCTGACTGCTGGAGCATGTGAACACACATCCATCCCACCATGGGGGGAGAAGGCTGTCAAGACAGAGCCAATGCCTTTTCCTCTTTTATTTTTGCTTTTTGACTGTTCCCCCCTGCTTCTCAGTTATGTCCCTGTCTCATCCTGTCCCCATTCCACTGCTGTTTGTGCTTTCTTTCTTTCTCTCTCTCTCATTGTGGCAATACAGCACAATGTGACATTATTTACCCTCTTTACAAATGGAAAGAAAGAATCTGGGTGATGTGCAGTCAAGGCTTGCTGTCAAAAACTTTGCCATCTTTTCATGAAATCCTAATTGAATACCAAGGCTTTGCAGGTACAACACAGGAACCAGGAATGTGGACACTATAAGTGCATACAGATGCAATCAGATGTTCAACCATGAGCATTTCCCCTCAATCCTTATGCTTCTGCAACTGTAACAACCAGAGTTAGAGGCAAAACATTTCCTGATTGTCTGCCAGTAGATACAAATGTAGAAGCATATGTCCGTCTGGGCCATTCTTGCGAATATCTTAACAAATTTTCGAAGGGCTTTCTTCTCAAATTTTGCCCAAATGTCCATTCTGACTTGGGGATAAATGATTACATTAAGGAGGATAACTTTCACTTTCACGCTATGGAACATACTTGAAAAATATTATTTGATGGTAAAATTATTTTCATGCATCTTCATTTAGCAACATTTCAGGTTTTATTTCTCAGATTACCTATTTAGGAAGCAGATATGCAGGTCAACCGGCAGGTTGACTTGCCTGTTTATGGTTATTTGGGGCATAAATGGATTTCTTTGAGTTCTGTCGTTAAACTTCTATTTTTTTTTAAATATCACAGAGAGAGGAATTTGTTAAAATAACCACTCATTTTTTTTAACAAACACATTTTTTCATATCTACCCATCTGACTAGCTTTGAGTAGTTGCATGCATGTGTTTGTGTGTGTGTGAGTGAGATTGAGGGAGAGAGACATGGCCTGTATGTGTAAATTTGTAGAGTTGTAATCATTCAAACAATATAAACTTTTAAAGTGTATGATATACTGTATATTTACTGAGGTGTGGCCATTGGTTCAAAAACAGTGACTGCCACTAATCTGCTATCCAGGTCTGCATGGGGGGATTCACACAGCGCTGTATAAAAGTAAGTATAAAAGCCACAGCTTATGTAGTTACACATTATGAGTCCTGACAACTTGATGGACATTTTGCTGTATATTATGTCTATGTAGTTTACAACTGAGTGGCAGATGTTAGAAAATGTGTGAAAAATGACTTGCCAGTCTGTGTAGTAAGATGAAAAATCGGTTTACGTAGACTGGCAACTCAACCAAGACGTTGACCCAGTTTTCTAAATAATCATAGATATGTTGTCAAAGTATTTCCTTCAACTTAATTCTGATTGTTAGAGGGCCTTGAAAGGATAAGTGAAAATATATATTTTTTCTTACTTATACATTTACTAGTACTCTGAGATCTCTGAGAAACTGCGCAACGCTGATTCACTTGCGTTTTTTTCCCCGTTATCAGAAAATTATATTATGAACAGGAGAATGGACAAAAAAAAAGGCAAAGATAGGTTTTTAGTGTTTTAAAATACAGAAATATGGCAGCAGAAAAAAAGTCAACCACATGGGTACAATGCCAGTCAAATTTATAATGGGTCAACATAACTGAGCCTAATGCCCGTCACTCACTTGTGAAACAGTACCATCTCTTACACTTTTTTAACTTGGTTTGTATATCTAAACAGAGCTTTGTAATTGTAAGACAGACACTTGTCTCTGTATTTTTGTGGCCATTTGTCTAATATGAATTCATATCCATGCCATCATTTTCTAAACTGTTCCCTATCACTGTTTAACTGACTTTTATTCAGTGTATAAAATCAACTCTTCACATCCTAGACTATGTTTTCACAAAACATGCACTTTTGCAATTAAAGAAATAAGAGTCCTACCAATCAGACTATCATAATAAGTTCCCCAGCCCCTCTTTTTCACCCACCAGATGGTGGTTCTAGTTTGTAGGTCCTCATGTGGGAGGAACTTTGACATCCTAATCTTAAACAGGACTATAATAGGCCGTTTTTTGCTGCAATCTTTCCACTCAAAAAACTTTTTTTTGTAGATACCTAAGTTTGAGAAATGTTTAGCTCCCTCTGAAAAGATGGGGACTTTACTCACCTTGGATTTAGTGCGGTTACAATACCAAAGAGAAAATGTTTTTACCACATTCATTGAAACTTTCACAACGACTCCTTCACCAAAATCCATTATCTGCTCCTTAAAACTCATTTTAGCATCTCAAATCCTACAAGGCTAAATTGACTCAACGGGCATCACTCTCGAATTCTCAATTGAACTTTTCCTCCTGCCTCTACCCTTTCAGATTTAATCTTTATAGCAGCACTAGATGACATGCTGTATTTTGCCAGATTCAAAGAGAAAAAAAGTTTACATTTTTCTTCTTGATTATGAATTAACTCACCCTTTAGCATTCTAATCTGTTGGCTTATTAAGAGGTCCAACATTTATCCACAATTAGAAAATCACTTGATCTCAAAATTCCACCTCCCATAATATTTCAAAGACTGTAGGTATCACAAGTGGTTCTGCATCTTGGAGTGCAGGGTTCCAGCGATGTATGCAGTGCTATCAGCTCTGTATGATTATTTTGTACATAAGGCAGGACAGGCACAGCTATTCCCACCTTTCTCTCTCTTGCTGGTTTGCTTTTGTACCAGTGACATCATTCCATGTCCTTACAAACTTGTACATGTACACATTCCCATGCACTAGGTGACTGTATAGTTGATACACAACTCCTTCAATGAGAGGAAAGAAGAAGCAACATGTCAACCACTCAGTTTATGCTCTGTGCTGACCTGCCATGCTGTTACTGTTGTAGTTTGAGCCACTACCAACCCTTTTGGGGTCATGGAGTCTGAAGCCTATCCCAGCTGGCATTGAGCGGGAGGTGAGGTACACACTAAACCAGTATCCAGCCAATCACAGGGCCACATAGAGACAGACAACCATTCACACTCGCACTCATACATATGGGCAATTTAGACTCACCAATTAACCTAATGAGCATGTGTTTGGTCTGTGGCATGGCCTAATCAGGGTCCTTTAAAGCAGTGATTCTCAACTGGTGGCTCGTGACCCAAAAGTGGGTTGCGGACCCTTTTTCAGTGGGTCGTTGGCCTTTGTCTGAGCCAAAAGTGCTAGGAAAAAAATCATATGCTTTTATTTTGCATTGGACTTCCATCTTTTCCCACCCCTTATCAATAGGTGGTGCCAATTAAATGTTAATTAACACCTGTTTTATAGAAAGGTGTTTGTTACATGTTCAATAATCGGTACTCAGCTAAAGCTAAATGTTTTTAAGATTTATTGAAACAACATCTCAGTAGCAGGACTTTTTATTTCATGTTTGAGCATCAACACTGTTAAAAAAAGGCTGAAGTTACTTAAGTGTGTTGTATTGTGGCAGCCTCAGCTTATTTAGTGCTACTAATTGAATATTATTAATACAGGGTTGTTCATTATGTGCATGCAGATCATTTTGGTTTCTAATTAAACTTTGTTGTGTTAATTTGACATTCTGTTCCATCTCAGATTTCAAGTGCAGCATCTTTTATTTAGTAAATTTGAGAAGTTGAAAATTTTCCTCACTTTGGGTTGCATCTTGACATGAAGGGGTGATGGTGGGTCCCTAAGCCAGACCAGTTAATAACCACTGCTTTAGAGCAAGAAGAGGTGGGAGCTTTGAGCAAGAAGACAGCAGGAAGTGGCTTCCTGTACAGAGATTAGCACAGATGCTAAAAGCTTCATTAGCAGTTTTATCAGATCTGGACCACATTTCTGTCAAATGAGGCGCAAACAGCAACAGTGAAAGCATTTTTTCAATAGAAAAGATATTTTCGCTCCACTTCAGACATATTTAAGTGATTGTTTGTAGCAGCTAACATTTTGTATTTTACACAATGGCTGTGGTGCTTGCCTACTATATTATCTGATTGGCTCATAATGAATGTGCTTAATGGAACGATCGTCCAATCATCTGTTGGATATGCTATTGAAAGATTCTGCCCATTCCCAAACACTTCTGAGCTGTTGCCCAGATGGACTAGTGAAATATATACATAAACAGTCCATCTGGTGTGTCAGGCTGTATCTGCTGCTCCCTCTATAGTTTTAGTTGTACACTTGCCAAAGTTAAAGTGATCCTAGTGTTGGATATGCAAACAGACTTACAAGTTTACTATTTGCTTGGAGTTTTTTCTGAACAACTGATCTAATATACAGTATGTATCTTTGACTGTCTTATAGCTCAATTTTGGTTTGTTTCAACAAAAAAGGGTGTTTTTGGATTCAAACCTTGCTGTCACTTCCTGTAATAGCTACCACAATCTTAGGTTTCAGATCTGATTTACAGGATTTGTTTTTTTGGTTTTTTTTTTGCAGGAAAAACTTAAGGTTGCTGTTAAAATTAAGAGGTAATTAAGTAATAGACAAAATTGGAAGAATATCCCCCCTAAAAGTGTATTTCCTTGTGTTTTCTGTCAGATACTGAGTCAAACCTTTTTTTTGACAAAGGACTTTCTGATTTCCTTTTAGTTTCGAGAAAAATGAAAACAATGACTTGTATATTTTGAAATTAACCTGCTGTATCTACATTGGATGAGCTTTATAGTATATGATAGCTGCTGTGTTGACCTCGAAGGATCTCCTCGACAGTCTCATTTCCCATTTGCAGAGATTTTCATGGGTGCAGATCTGAGTGTGAATTGAGAGCACAGCCCGAGCTGCCACGGCTCTCCTGCTCTGTGACACACAGACCGCTGAATGCGAGCATGTTGGTGTGTCATTAGGATTCGGATCAGGATGCAGCCTCAGTCGACACAAACTGAGGTGAATGAACACGTCTGTCTGCAGTGAGACGTTTCTCTTTCAGAGCCTGCCGTAACGCGTCTGGAGGGAAATTGCTGAGGATGACCTCTGTACTCGCCTGTTATCTATCTCGAGTATTTACCTAGGTATATTTTTTATCTCTTTTAAGGGTCCTCCGTCTCGATCTTCTTGAGGAAGAATGAATGTCACTTGTAGATGTGCTTTGCAGGAGTGATATTGCCTGATGCGATATGAAAGATGCCACGAGTTCATGATAAACTCTCAGTATCATTGATTATTCACACAGATGCAGAAGATTGTCCTTGAAGAATGACTGTCTCTGCAGCGTTAGCAGCCGCTGTCACCGAGCACCAAGTCATAATTTTGCTTGTGTGCAAAATTGCATCTGCAAGCATGACATTTTCAACACTCTGTATATCAATGAGGATTAAGACAATTTATACAAGCCTTTATCAAAAAAGTTGGGACAGATTGTAAAATCTGAATAAAAGAGAATAGGGATTTACAAATCTTTTAAACATAAATTTAGTGGAATGCAGCTTAAGAATACAGTAGTGTAAAATCAGACTGAAAACTGATTCTTTCTTAGGAAATATAAACACATTCTGAATTTGAGGCTTGCAACATGCTGCAAAACAGGGACAGGAGAATGTTTACCACTGTGTTACATCACATTTTCTTCCAACATCACTCTGAGCATTGGGGGACTGAAGACACTAATTGTTAAAGTATTGAGAGTGGATTTCTTTCTGCCTGTGGCTTGATGATCATCTTGAGATGCTTAACAGTGAGCAAATATGAGAGTCTGGACTACTTGCAGGCCAGTCTAGTGCACACACTGTTACAGCAAAGCCACAGTGTTGACTTGGTATTGCCTTGCTTGATGAATGTCTCTGAAAACGATGAAGTCTGGATAGAAGTACAGTGCTGTGAAAAAGTATTTACACCCTTCCTGATTTCTTCTTTTTTTTTTTTTTTTTGCACATTTGTCACACTTAAACGTTTCAGATCATCGCACAAATTTTAATATTAGACAAAGATAACCTGAGTAAATACTTTGCCCCTAGGGTCATGTAACTTTGGAGAGCTTTTTTTTCCTTAATAAATAAAATCATCATTTAAAAACGGCATTTGTATTTACTCAGGGTATCTTTGTCTATTGTTAAAATTTGTGTGATGATCTGAAACATTTCAGTGAGACAATATTCAACAAAAAAATTAGAAATCGGGAAGGGGGCAAATACTTTTTCACAGCACTATATATAGCTCCAAAACATGTATGTACCTCTCAATTATAATGGTGCCGTCACAGATGTGCAAGTTACCCATGCCATAGGCACTAATACATCCCCACATCATCGCAGTGCTTGCTTTTGAACATTACATTGAAAACATTCTTGATTTTATTTTCTCCCTTCAGTCCAGAGGACTGGTCAGGCATTTAAGACAAAAGAAGGAACTGTGGACTCATCACAGCCCATTTTTCAACCTTGGGTCAGTCAGTCTCTGATGTACTCAGGCCCAAAGAAACCAGCAAAAAGGGTATTAATGTACGGTATTGCTTCCACCTTGCACAGTAGTGTCTTGTCTTTCAAATGATGAGGTGATTGTAATTTGTAAACAATCACCTCATCACTTTCCTGAAGTGTCCCTGAGCCCACAATGTGATGTCCATGACAGAATTGCACTGGTTTTTTTTGTTTTTTTTTTAAAGTGGTGTCATATCTTGCCTTTTCAAATTCTGTATGCCCTATAGTGTGTTTTGCATGCCTCTTCTGCATGATAAGTCTTCTATGTACAAGACAACAAAGTCAGAAGCTGCCTAAAATGGCCTAAGTCCTACCATCATTAGGTCAGTAGTTTGTCCATTGGCTCCGGGTGGCAAGTCCCATGCAAAGCCACTGAAAATGGCACTTAACTAACTCAATTAACACCAATAACTGCAACAGAGGAGAAGGGACCTTAAAGTGGCGCAAAACATTTTAAGTCCCCTTGGATATTGAGTTTTGGCATTCCTTTAAACCCCTCTGTTTTAGCCCTGCTCAGAACAAACAGTTTTGAAGTAAATCCTCTTGAGCTGTGTCAAACCACCTCCCCTTAAAAAATGGCTATGTTACAATGTTACAGTTATATTTAGCAGAAGCTATTTTCCAAAGCAATGTACATCTGAGAGTAAGTACAAAACAAGCAAGGATCTAGACCAGAGGAGACGACAGTAAAAAGTTCAACAAACAACTTTAAGTCCAGTAGCACACAGGTGCTGCCATTTAGTGCTGGGGGAAGTGCCTACATTTTCTTTAACCAAACAACTGACAGAAAACGTTGTCAAAACACCTAAATATCATCATCACCATGTCCTCATTGACAAAGACATCATATTCTCAGTGCTGAGTTGTTCGATCTACCACTAAGGACTACAGAGAAGAAGAGTCAAACTTAGTCTATAAGTGTTCCCTAAACAGTTGAGTCTTCAACTTAATCTTAAAAGTAGATAGGGACTCTGCCAGATAAGGCGTTAGCTTTCAGGTACTGTGCTCTAATGTTTACTCTGGCCCCACAGACTTTCTGTCCTTAAGAGCTTGAGAGACTCCCACATTGGGTGTGTGACATACCCCCTAATGACCTCAGAATTGGAAACTTTTTTCATGGACTGTTTGAGCAAAGATTTTCTGAAATGTGGGGCGTATAGACAAATTATTCTGTATAAAAACATAAGTGCATTTTTCCTGATGTGGGAAATTTGTTCTGTGTTCAGACAGAAATAGGCTTTTGCAAATCACTGTTCTGTTTTTATTAAAATTTTACACAACCTTTTTCAGAGGATAGGGATGATACAACTGCAGAATCTCCTTTTGGGGAAATGTGAGTAAAGGCGGCCTTAAATAAGAGTAGTGATGATAAAAACCTGTTACATTAAATTATTAGAAGTCTAACCCTCTGGAAGACAAGTTCTAAGCTGCAACTCAGCAAGATTGCTATTCCTCCTTCATAATCTATTAAACCCTCAGGGGAGCAGAAGAGGTATGGGCTAAATTAGTCTAATCTGAATGAGGTTTTTTTCTTGAATATGGTGGTTTCAGCCGGTGAGAGATAGTATCTGCCTCTGGCCTCAGTGGCCTGACAGACAATGAAGATATGACCATCTGAATCGATACAGCCAATCCCCCATGATTAGGTCATCCATTAGTTCACTTGATCTTTCGACCCTCTTACATTGCATCTCATGAAAATGTAATCGCTCAATACTTCCTGGATGATTAGTCCAAATCCCTGCATCTGAAAGAGGAAGAGCAGGAATGTTTTTGATGCAGCAGATGCAAATAAGTCCGTCTTTTGTATTTCGGTCATGGCCGAGGAGTCAGGAGGACGTCGACTCCTCGGCCTCGTCCCTTGAACATCAAGGCCCTCTCTTCTCCCTCTGATCCCAGGCTCTGTGCAGCCTTATGAAGACCATGTAGCAAGATGCATGGTCACATACCGTGTCCTGGGCAAAAAAAATGAAAACACTGGCTGAGAAAAACACAGCACCCAATTCAGGCTTGTTTGAAGGAAAAATCAATCAACAAAAAGGATTAGAATGAAATAAAAACAATTAAAAGGGGCATTTCAACTTGTGTTCAAATGTCTCACAGCAATTATAGAGCAGAGAAGGAGTCAGGGATGAATTAGAGCAAGCGCTAAATGAAATTCAGTTTGATGATAAATCAGTATCCCACTGTCAAGATCGCGGTGTGAAAAAGGTCACCGGCTTTGAATCATTGCTCCGCCGGCACTGAAGAACATGAGGCCGACTCAGTGGGGCGATCTGATTTTCAAAAACACTAAAATCTTGTATCAAAATAAATTAATTCACAATTGTAAGGACATTTTCATAATTCAGAGGGGGAATTTCTTCACCAAGTCATGTGGAGCTACTTCATCATACTTCCCTTACCCGTGTTTACTCTGCCTGCCCGCCCGTGTTTTCTGTCTGCTGGGCGCTGTTCAACAAAGGATAACATATGCTATGACAGCTCTTTAGCTGTGAGCACAACAGCATGTTTTCTTTAAATGTCCACTGGGGAAATCAATACCTTGTTTAGAGCTGAAATTGGCCAGTCAATGCTACAATCATCTGTTTCCAATGGCACTGAACGGTAGTTACTGGAATTATAATGTCAACTGTCTTACAGAGGGTCAGAGATTTACCAACAGATATTATTACAGATGAATCTTTCTCTTAATTCTGCTTGTTTTTAACTGTATATTCTCATTTATTTTATCTAATAGCAGTTACAGCCATCCAGATGTACCAAGTCCTTGAGGGAAACATTTCCACTTATCGAGTGCCATGAGGAAAGCAGCCCAATGAACTTAGAAGAATATAATGAAAATATAATAACATTTAGATTTTACTTCTAGGCAGCAACACAACACACAAATACACATTTCACAAACCCCAAGTCCAATAAAGTTGTGATAGTGTGTAAAAAGTAATTCAGAATATAATGATTTGAAAGTCCTTTTTTGAACTATATTCAATTGAAAACATTACGAAGACAAGATATTAACTGTTTAAACTGATAAAACTTCAGTATTTATTTAAATAATCACTTACTTTCAATTTGATTCCCACAACAGGTTCCAAAACAGCAGCAACAGCGGCATGTTGACCGCAGTGTTTCATCACCTTTCCTTTAAACAACACACAGTAAGCGTTTGGGAGCTGAGGACACTGATTATGGAAGTTTTGTTGGTGGAATTCTTCCCTTTCTTGCTTGATGTAAAACTGCACATCAACGACAGTCCAGGGTTTCCATTGGTGTCCCCTACAATTTCAGTAGGGCACACGTCTGGACTGCAGGCAGGCCGGTCTAGTACCAGTGCTTTTTTACTGCACAGCCACTTGCAGAATGCGACTTAGCATTGTCTTGCTGAAATAAGCAGGTATGTCCCTGAAAAAGACATTGGCAGCCTATGTTGCTCCAAAACTTGTATGTACCTTTCAGCAAATGTGCAAGTTACCCATGCCATGGGCACTAACACACTCCCATACCATCACTGATAACAATCTGGATGGTCCTTTTCCATTTTAGCCTGAAGGACACAATATCCATGATTTCCAAAAACAATTTGAACTAGAAAGCGCTCGGAGAGTGCAGACCTCCGCCAAGCGCCACAGTTCCCCCTATTTGTCATTTGCATCATAAATATTAGTCCCTTATTTATTTTGACTACATTTTTAGATTCCTTGACCATGAAAACATACCATTGGCAACTGAATTCAAAATGATATCAACATTAGTTCAGAAGTTATTCACGAAAATCGAATTTTCCTTTGGGATCTAGCTCCCTAGCTTTTGAAGATACAGCAAATCCGTTGGCACCTTCCAAATTCCACAATGTCTTGGCTATATAATGGTGTTTGTTGCGTGTTTATAGCTGCATTTGTTCTCTTCCTATGATGAAAATTCCAAAGGTCCCCTATTATGTCATATTGTGGATTATAGTATCCGGAATTATTCCTTTATCTGGATCAGTCTTTGATATACTGTAGAGCATGTTAGAAACTTGTCCTGTAATTTTTTTTGCCCTGACCATTATTTGTGGAGTTATATGCACAAATGTCGAAAATTGCCCTATCTCCCAATGTTAAAGAATCCTTTAAAAAAATCCTGGATCCAGACAGAGATCCAGATTGCTTCCAAAATCTAATCATTTGTTCCTTATCCCAATCTGGACATTCCCTGAAAATTTCATCAATATATGTCCATAACTTTTTGAGTAATGTTGCTAACTAACTAACAGACAGACAAACAAACCCTCCCAAAAACATAACCTCCTTGGCGGAGGTAAATATGGACTCGTCAGACCACAGCACACTTTTCCACTTTTCCACTTTGTCTCAGTCCATCTCAGATGAGATTGGGCCCAGAGAAGCTGGCGGCATTTCTGGATGTTGTTGATATATGGCTTTCATTGTGCATTGTAGAGTTCTAACTTGAACTTGTTGAAGTAGCAACAAACCGTGTTAACTGACAATATTTTTCTGAAGTGTTCCTGAGCCCATGTGGTAATATCCTTTTACAGAATTATGTCATTTTTTTTAAAAAGTGCCGCCTGAGGGATCAGAGGTCGCAGACATTCAGTGTTGACTTTCAGTTTTTCCACTTACATGCAGAGATTTCTCTGGATTCTCTGAATATTTGATCATATTATGGACTGTAGATGAGGAAATCCCTGAATCTTTGCGGTTATGCATTGTGAAACTTCCTTAAACTGTTACAGTCTTATAGTTAACTTAAAAATGAGTGTTTGTTCAGAATTCATGCTAGCAGTTACAAATTGATGTTTGGCAGAAATTGCTAATTTTGTAGACATACACAATTTCTGTCTAAGGACTGGCAGCGGTAGCAATAGGAATAAACAGCGTGCTGACAGAGATAAAAGCCTATGGATGAACAGGCACTGTCTGCCAAATTCTGAAGTTACAGTTAAATAAGAGGCTAATTTGACAGTCAAAAAATGAAGCTACATCTTTTCGAGACATTAACCCTTTGTCAAGCCTTCTCTTTACAGGAAGTGGTCCTCTATTAAGTCCCATCCACCTTGTTACTAAGTTAAACAGGAACTCTTGTTGCAGGCCTCTCTTCTAGAAACAATGGGAAACAACTTACTTTTCAACTAACTTTAATCCATCATTAATTAATTTGATTCTCTTTTAGATCTGACCTTAATGAGAGAATTAAGACAGAACAAACAAGATATATGAAGAAAAGACAACATCTTTGTAGAGCGGAGCATCACGCTGAATCTCTCGACTTAAAGTCTACAGGGTTTTTCACTGTTTTGATCATTGCTGATTATAATGTCTGTAGCAAACAAACATTTATGAAAGTGCATGTTTGGTTCTTTGTGATGATCTTCACAAACAACCTAGTTTTCTTTTTTAAGCTTGGACGTAATCAGTGGGAGTAAAAAGGTATTATTAACCTTCTATGGAACTACAACGTGTAGGTTTGACTTAGATGCTGTTACAATATTTCTAATTTGTAACGTTGCATTGTGACCTTGTTTTAGAATTTCTTCATCATCGGGTGACTTCATCATGTTGACCCTCATGGCTGTGGCATTAGTGTATAGTTCATTGATTATTAAAAAACAGTTACAAATGCTTGCTGTAGGGTCCCTGGCCACTTCTGTAGTCCTTTTCAGCAGTTACTTAGCAATTATCCTCACACACAACAATGCTTTATTAGATGCATTTTATCATCTTATAATTTGAAACATATTTTCTGTGCATTCACCACGAACCTTATTTCAGGAATTTATCTGAAACCACTATTTGAAATCTCATACTGTATCTTTTTGGCCTTGGGAACCAGGATTTAACTCACTGCTGCGTCTTTGGACTCCTGCACCACTCTGTTAATCTGTTGATATAAGTAAAACTATCCCTGGAACAATCCGGGCTGTTTCATCAACAAAATGCTCTGTTTCCACTTACCTTTTCTCTCACCTTTGAGTGACAGAAGTTTTCTTTGGATTTTTGGTGTTCAAGTAACACATTTGTGATCACAATTTCCCCACAATGCATTAAAGTGGACTCTGCCAACACAGAACTTGTCCAGCTGGGTTACGTGACAACAGCTGCTATGAAGGGGGGGCTCTCTGATTGTGATTGGTTCATCTGTGAACCAGTCCGAGCGGGTCAGTTGTCACAGTAGTTTCTTTCATCTGATGAACCGAAATATTTAGCAACCAGAGGATTTACTTTATATCAAACCAACACCTGCTAAACCAATCACACATTTGAGTTGTCTTTTGTGAAGAACTATAATGTAGTCAACAATTAAATTATAAAATATTATTTAAAATTTAAATACAATACTATCTAGAACGAATTCAGATAAATTGTGAGCATTTATTCTGGTGTAAGCATGGAAGAATAATTTATCTTCCTGTGGTGCAGCCATTTATTTTCATGTAACCAAACACTCGTTGAGATGCAGAGGATGGTGGCTAATATTATGCTAACCAGATTATCCTTGGAGGTCATATGTTATTAATGCACCATAAGCTGCCCCGGTCTCCCTGCACTGTTTTCCTTGTTAGTCTGTGAACAAAGAGACCCATCAAGCGGTGCGTCACGAGGGAGCAGATAACAGTAGACCAGGTGAGGAGAGGTCAGAGCATCCTGATGAAGGAGGTGGGCTTGGGAAAGGGGTGGAGAAGATGTAATGGAGGCTCGGCGGTTAAATGCCTGGGCCGGCCCGTGGGCTCCTCAGGGAGCGGTGTGCGGGCCACATCACCTCGGGCATCTCTTGACCGCACGTGATTGATGGGGAAGAGCTGACGAGCTGGGCTCCCAATGTCACTCTCCAATTAAATAACTCTCACCGCTGAACTGCAGCCTCCCTCCCCCCTTTCTCCTCCGCCTGATACACCTCCCTCCTCTCCTCCCGTTCACCTCTCCTTTCTATTATCCCACACCCACTCTCCCTCTGTACTCTATCTCCTTTTTAACTTCAGTCCGGCTTTCTTTACTCGTACCTTTTATCTCACTGGCATTAACTCCCCTTTCTTCAGCTCCCTGCACGATAATTCCCCCTTTCTCTTTCCCCCTGGTTTACTTTGGGCTAATTTACCCCTCTCTATTGTCCCATGTCTCTAATTTCAGCTTTGCTAACTGCTCTTCCAGGTATGACAGACAGAGGCTGCTCTTTCTATTAGTTTGGGTCATCGCTCCCTTCCTAAATGACAGAGGAGAAACAAAAGGAGCTGCGCTGCTGAAATGAATCTGCCTGCAAAATGCAAATTGGGAAAAACACACTGAGGAGTATCATGTAGTGACTCATGATCTGTTCTTTGATAAAATGCAATCTAATGTCATTTGAGAATAGGAGTTTGACTGTGAAAATGGATGTAAAGGCACAATATGTCGAATTCTGCACTGATTATCAGAGAAAATTACAAAGTTTCATGCATTTTTAGTCGAGTACTTGCATTACCTTAAATATTTCCACCTGCCTTAAAGGCCAGGTTAATCCCTTAATTTGAAAGTTGAGATGGTTTATGTATGTCAAATCTGTTACCATGCCAGTAGCATGGTGCAGGACAGGGACCCCAAATGCACCGTTTGTGGTGTTGATATATCACATTCGGCACACTCAGTCTGTCACTGTACTCATTCAACTAAATTATAGACTAAGATGGTGGAATTTCTGTTGTGCAAACACACTATAACATTTTAATTGACTGTAAAATGTTATTTTAAACTATCAACATGATAAACACAAGACTGAATTTGTTCATTTATAAATGTTGTGTGGTAAAATTAAAATCCACAAATGCAAAAAAAGAAATATACAAATATATATATATACAAATTAATAATAATAATAATAATAATAATAATAATAATAATAATAATAATAATAATAATAAAATAGAGTGGTGCAAAAATGTCCAAAAATCCATAAGTGAGTTGGTATTTTGCACTTCCTGGTTTTCCAAGCACAAAACTAAATTTGATGTAGAACACCAGTTTTGGTTAAATGCCTGAAATAAAGTTTATGCTGAACACACACACACGAGATTTGTGATGTCAACTGGGAAATAATAAAATGTGCCTGCTGTTGCCTGCTTTTTAATCTTAAACCATAGTTCAGTTCTTCCTTGTGCCATGGCTGACACTCTCTATCTTGTTCACAAACTAACAGAAAAAACCTTCTTTGCGGAGGTAATTACTGCTAAACTGCTGTGTCCTCAGCGCTATCCACTTATCCAAAATGTTCATTTAATGTTGTTTGTTTATATCCAAGGTAAGAGGTCATTTTGGCAGCAACACAATTTTTATTTCTATTTTTTCATTACTGTATTTGATTAGTAATTACCTTATTTTTCAGTATAATGCTTCCTTCTAATACTTCTCTTGTATCCTGCAGCTGCTGTATATTTTGGAATTTCCCCCTGTGGGACTAATAAAGGAATATCTTATCTTATCATATCTTATCTTAACACGCAGCAGCCATTAGAGCCTGTGTTCCCAGGCAGCGTCTTTTTTATTGGAAGCGCCCCCAACCACAGTTTTAGAGCACTTAATGTTACCAGATAACTAGAGTTGATGCTCAGTAACGCCTGTAAGGATGTTAAAAATAGAGCTGTGTGCAATTCTCTATATATAATATTATTATATATATATATATATATATATATATGTATATATATATATATATATATATATATATATATATATATATATATATATATATATATATATATATATATATATATATATATATATATGTGTGTGTGTGTATATATATATATATATATATATATATATATATATATATATATATATATGTGTGTATATATACATATATATATATATATATATATATATATATATATATATATATATATATATATATATATATATATATATATATATATATATATATATATATATATATGTGTGTGTGTATATATATATATATATATACATATATTATATATGTATAATATATATATTAACTGCAGGTAAAGACTGCAAAACGGTTGTTTACAGACTAGGCAGCAGAAGTCCCGCCTCTTCCTGGTTTGATCACTGATGAGGAAATGGCACTGACGAGCACAGTGCTCCCTCAGAAACAGAACTGTTTCAACTAAGATTGCAGGGACTGCAGCGACAAAAATGAGCTGAGGCTGAGGGCCTTTTATTCACTCATGTTACTGAGCAATCCTTCAGTTGCCCATATTATGCTTTTTAAACTTTTATTTGTCCATTTGTGTGTTTTAAATACCTCCTCCATGTGATGGAGTACTCCTGTGCACAAGACAAAAAGTCTGTGGCATCTCTGGACTTCTCCCTCTCCCTGTTAACAGTGCCAGTAGCTGCCTGAAATGGCTTTGTTGAGGAGAAGCTGAACTCCTGTACCACTCTAGTTGAGCCAGTGTTGTGTAGTTTTAACCTAAAAGTGGGTTAATTACAAGGCTTTTGGTGGCACCATTGACTGCTATATATTGCCTAGCATTAATACCTTGCTATCTCTCTTCAGGGACAAAGCTAGCTGGGTGCTTTAGCGGCGTCATATTTATTAGTGCCATGGGCCTTGAGTAACCCCACTTCAAAAACCTGAACTAACCCTTTATGAATACGATAATGACAGATGGAGGCACAGTGTAGACTCATACTTTTACATAACATATATCCATTCATCTGAACAAGGACATTAAATAGATGAGTTTGTTTTAACAACAGAAATCATTCCCATGATTCCCTGCTGCCCCTCACATCACCTTTCAATATGACTTTGAATAAGAGCCCCCAATAGAGGAACTTTCATACTGTAAATTTACATCTAAACCACGTGCACATGAAAAAACTGAGTTCAAGCTGTTTACACTGACAACATTCTAATAGTGTTATTTTTCCTCAAATGCAGGCATTTTTATCCAGAGAGAGTAGTGCTAATTAGGACTGTAACTAATGCTGGTTAGTGGAGGTGCAATTGCTTGGTGAGGGCAGCACCGTGTTTTTTTGTCACAGCAGAAGCTCATGTTGCAGCTAATTAGGAGAAAACAAACAGGAACTGGAGGCTAAATATACAGTTTTGATGGAAAAAGGAAAAACTACAGAGGGAAAATAGGAAAGAACTGTTAAAGGTGGCTAAAATATTACATTTTTACTTCAGCTTGTGACATATAAGGTTAGATTATAAGTTATTTGTCAAGTTAAACTCATTTGATAAGATTAACTTAGAGACTGTTGTTGGCACTTTAAAGCTTTTCATTCTTCTCATCTGTTACAGCCTAATACAAGCATTTTATTAGATCAGGGTGTCAATCTTGGCTTTTGCCTTGGAGTTGTTCATTTTTACTACCCGCCACCAGATGGCACCATTTTAACTACATGAAAATGAGTGTGAGTATTTGACACTGCATAAAAAAATAATAATATATAAAAGTCAGTGTTAAGGCTCATCATTGACATACCCCAGGCTGAAAGAATTCAACACAAAAAATCTTTGCATAGAAGACTGTAAATGTTCCCCCCCTTTTTAAATCAAAAAACATGGCAGCATTGTGACAAAACCTGTTATTTAGATGTTTAAAATCTAACAATTCATGAATATTTGATGTGTTAGGAATGATGTTACTTTAAAAATGAAGCTTAAAAAAAATTGAAAAAAATAAATATATATATTTTATAGATACCTTATGAACAGCACATTCTGTGTGCTTCGTGACATGAATATGAGTAAACTTAAAAAAAAGAAAGATAATACATTACAATCAGTTTTGCTGCCAATCATTGACATATCCTAGAGTGTAATAATCCTAAACCAAAAAACTACTATGCATGTAGTTCATTGAAAATACTTCATGTTTTTCTTTTTTTTAGAATCTGAAAATGTAGTGACATCATAATAAAACCTGACATTTCAAATGTTAAAATCTTAAAACAGTCAGAGAATATTTAGGTTGTATGATTAGGACCAATGTTTGTTCAAAAATTAAGCCCATAAAAGCTCAAAATAAATCAGTATATGGTATTTTTTCATAGATACTTTATGAAAAGCACATTTTGTGTGCTTAGCAGAAAAACACAAGTATGACACTGCTTAGAAAACAATAATGAAAACATGGCGCATCATGATAAAAACCCGGCATTCAAAGAGTTAAACTCTTTAAAACTAACCGGTATTTGAAATAAATAAGTTAGACCTAACTGTAAGGGTTAAAAGAAAAACATTAAACAAACTGATTTGGCAAAATGATAGAGTGGTGCAGAGATGGCGCTTTTTTTTTTTTTTTTTTTGTAGGCTAACGTGGAAGTTAGCATTGCGCTAGTTCCCTCAGCTGCAAGCCCACTAAAAGCCTATGGGATCACTGTTTTGGATTGTAGCTGATAATAAGCTCTGTAGCAAACAAAACATATGAAACTTATATGATCTTTTTTTGGTGATAATCTTAAACAAACCATCTTTTCACAATGTTTTAAGCTTAATGTTATCAACGAGATTAAAAGCTATTAGTAAGCTACTATGAAACATGGAGGTTAAACTTAGAAGCAACAACAACATTTCCACTTTATAACATCTTATTGTGTCTTAAGTTGGTCCTCATGGCTGTGACAATAGTGTTTGAATGATTGATTATTAAAAAATTATCTGAAATGGTTGCCATCCATTTTTATAGTCCTTGTTAGCAATTAGTTGGCAACCATTGTTTAAACACACAACAGTTTAAATTTCAAAAGCATGCAGCATCATATGCATTTTATTATTTCCCATTAAACATTAAAGCGTGCCTGTGTTCACCACAAACCTTATTTCAGGCATTTAACCAAAACCTAGAGTTTACTTACAGTCAATTATAAGTCAGTCTGAAATCAATGTGGCAAAAAAACACTAGTTAGCTTAAACAGATAAAAGGTTTAAATTGTTAGCTAGTAACATATTTTAGCCAACACAGCCCACTGATTTTTATTTTTTAATCTCAAAGAAATGTAGTGGGTAGTTGTTCTTTGCCAGCAGTTGTCAGTAAATAATTGTCTGTCAGAAGTAGGCTACTTAGTGGTGTTAGCTAAAAGTCACAGGACTGTTGACACAGCCAACAGCCTGCCGGGATAGGTGAGGTAAAAACAGAGTGAATGAATTGAAGCAAGATTTAATTGATTCTAAAGGTGAAGTGGGGGTATTAGAGTCCTCTGAGTGCTTGAAGATGTCAAGAATTTTCCATTGATTTTTCTTCTAACATGCAGTCACCATCGTTTCACAGTACACATGCCATCTGCTGCCAAAATGCTTGGCACATAGAAAAAATTGCTTCTTCTCTTCTATGAGCCAAAAACGCTGCCTGTGTTTTCTGTTTTGGCTCCCTCAGCAAAAACTTATTTTGGTCAAACTCTATTTCAATAGGGTCTCTTTTAACCCTCTTCTCTCCATCTTCTCTCAGAAAGAGAGGCTTTGGCTCACATGAGAGTTTTTTTCTCCTTCGGCGTGTGTAGTCCAAGGCTTCTTGCTGCTGCTGCTGTGGACTCAAACTCTTCAGAGAGTTCAGACTGCAAACAATGAGGGGTAACAAAAAAGCTGCGAAGATGTAAAAAAAAGAGCTGAAATAGTTTTAGATGTTTAAGGTAAAACAACCAAGCAACTAGGTCAGTGGTTCTCAAATGGTGTGGTAGGGCACACTGGCGTGCATTGTAAATTTATACGACTGGCTGTTATTAAAATCATTTTATAACTACTGAATGAGTTTCTAATTTCCATCGTCAGTAGGCTACTTTTTACACATAAAATTTTCATACACAGCAGCAAATTCTGCAACTCTCCCTCACAACACTATCAAGGGAGCACAGTTTTCATAAATATCAGATGGAGTGAATTAATCCTTTGCTGCCTCTCTTATTCATTAGTTCTACTTTTTTGTGCCCATTCAATTTTCATTGACTATTGCTAGGTATATTAAAATTAATTTTAATTGAATTATTTCTCATACAGTTCTGTGATATTTCATGAGTGAAAGAAGTTTTTGTAAAATTTCCATTGCTGAATACGTGAAAAACTGCACAGACAAAAACATGAACTTGATTTTGTGTTTAAGAATAAACCAGTTTGGGGGGGGGGAAAACGCAGTGCAGCTTTGAATGAGGAGGAATGCTGTTCAATTAGATTGCTAGTATCTAAAGCTGAATCACAGCCTATTCTTTTATTTTTATTTGGATACTTTTGGACTGACATTGTGAAATTTTTTCCATTACTGAAATAATATTAAACTTCCATTTTCAGAAATTAAAAAAAAAAATGGTGATGAATTTAGTCTTTGACGTTTTTGTTTTATAACAGATGTAGACTATTTATTTAAAGGTCACATACGCTATTTCGTGGGGGGTTTTTTTTCTATTAAAAAAAATGTTTCTATGGCTTGTCTACAAAATTGGAAAAATTCCCCAGAAGGGAGACACTTGAGCCTGGTGTTTGTTCAGCCTACAGTTAGCTCCAGTTGAAGAAACATCACTTTGCATGTCTGTGCAGCCAAAGTAAACATGGGGTGGGGCAGGAATTATGTAACTCTAAACCTGTAAGAAATCACACTGATCATTTCAGGTGCTCGATTATGGCAAAAATCATAATTAAGATTATTTATAGATATTGAGATCATGATTATGAAACATGATTACTCACTGATTTAAAACACGCACCACATGGTTTCATTGAATAGAAATGTTTCTGACACCGTCAATGGGTGGTAGTCTAATAAATTTGTTAAGCTCTGCATGCATGACCACACCCCTCGCAGGAAGTGGCGTTCTAGTACTTTGCCCTAACAGAATGGTGAGGAGTCACAAAGCGCCTGGATTCATTGTCAGGTTGTGTTTACATGACAACGTTTTCACCAGAAACGGAAAGGTTTTTCCTTTGCATTTTCAAAGCGATCCTCGTCAAGACGGAGACGCTAGAATGACTGAAAACGCCATAGCGTGCATGCCAGTCCAGTAGATAGCAATGTAGGTTTGTAGAGGAACAGCGGTGTTAGAACACGCGTACGCTTTCTGGTGAAGACAAACTTTTCACACATAACAATGGTGAGTGGACGCACGAAGACACAGGAGTTTCTTGTCTGGACAACAAATCTGTCTGGATCGTTTTGTCTGGATAACAAACCGAGCACAGTAAGCAGCACACATGTTGCTCAGTAGACAGACGAAGCTGTTGTTGTTCCTGGTATGCGTGCTCAGCCTTCATGTGAAAGAGTACTGTGCATGCAGTGACATCTGCATTTCACCCCGAAACTTTGAATCTCGCCTACACGAAGCCAGACACTGATCCGTTTCAAAACTCTTCACTCTGGACCCTGGTTTCAAAAGTTTGCAGATTCAGGCACTCCAGGCACCGTTCTCATGTAAACAGGAGGCGAAAATGTAATGAAAGCTCTCCGTATTCGGCCGTTTTCGTATTCATGTAAACGGCCCCTCAGAATCAATGAAATTTCAATATATAGGTCTTAATATGCATTTTTGAGCTTTAAATGCCCTTCAATGCATTTTATTAAGCACTTCTATGCACAAGACAACAAAGTAGCATCTGGACCCCAGCTCCTCCTGTGAACAGCTGCAGTAGCTGCCTGAAACACTTCATTCCCCTTGTCTCACAAAAGACAAACCAGTGTGATGTCAGAACTTCGTATCATCAGCAGCTACAGCCCATAAGCTTCAACTGCAGAGACTGTAGAAAGATTAAAGAGCTGTTGATAATGTTGAGTAGACTAGTCAGCCAGTCTCTAATTCAATGTTATCAAATAATTTCAACTTTAAAATAACTTTGTAATAACTATGTAAATCTTGCACGTCCCTAGGTAAAAAAAAAAAAAGTTTAATATTTTAACCACTTTTAAAGGATCTTTCCTAATTTCCCTCTGTAGTTGTCCTTTTTAAATCAAAGGTGTTTATTTACCCTCCAATTCCCATTTACAGAAACTGTTACAAATACAGAAACATTTTTTTGTTTCTGTATTTGTTAATAGATCATTATGTAGAAGCTCTTTGTCTGATAAGATATTGTTAATGCTAAAATGTAATTATTATTCTTAATCATGAATTTTTAAATTTACTGTTTTACCAAAAAAAAAATGACACATATTATCATTTCTAAATTAATAAATCAAATCAGAATTATATACTTGCATTCCTGATCAAAAAACATTAGTTTTAATGGTTGAATATCATGCTTGATCAATTTCTGACTTCTCAGAGAAGCCCCGTTTGGCTCAAATTTAGGTATAAAAAGGTGAATTCAGTTTGAAATTCCTCATTTCGGTAGAAAATGTATGTTTAGTCACAACATTTTCATGTTTTATAAGTTTTTGAAAGGTTTCTAATATACTTTGTTGTTTGTCGGACAGGTGGTCTGAAAATTTATAGGCAGTTTAGCTCCAGAGGATTAACACCAAAACAGCCTGTTTTGAGCAGGGCTGAAACAGAGGGGTTAATGAGGGTACAAAATTCCATGTAAGAGTGGACTTTTGGGCAAGAAACTTTAAAGATATGATTTGGGGGACATCTGGGACGTGTGTTATTTGTTAAAAAGATGTGAAATGTGGGACCTTTCGTGTAAAATAACCTTTCATGCAAACAAAGGAGTCCTTTAGCAAACTGGAGCACAATCCTGCTGAAATATTAGCTACAGAAACGGCTAGAATTATGATATCAGCTTTTTTGGCTCCCACACCAACTTATTTTTGTCCAGCTCTTTTTCGACAGGTTCGCTGTTTACCCTCCTCTCCCCATCTTCACTCAGAAAAGCTCTGGCTCACATGAGAGCGTTTTTTTTTTTTTTTTCCCACTTCTGTCTGGTCCAGTACCTCTCGCTCTTCACTCCTTCGCTGCTGCTGCCGCGCGTCCGCTGATGCCTTTTCAACATAGGAGAGCGATAGATTCAGATAGACCCAAAAGCCTGCAGCTGGGGTTCCCTGCACAGAGGCGGCACTGCGCAGGATTTACGGAGAAAGAGAGGGAGACAAGGAGAGAGAGCGAGGGGAGAGGGAGGGAGAGAGCGAGGGCATCAGACTTGCCACATCCTCGCCAAGGGTGAGAGCATTTTTACGCGCGATCTCCACCGCCAACTCCTCCATCCATCGGGACTAATTTCACCATGAAAACTTTTAAACTCTCATTCTGACACATGAAGATCGCGTCTCTGGGGAGTAAAAAGGACACAACTTTTAAAGAGCAGCCACCATTTGCGCGGAGGTGAAGTTATTCCATCTTCTTCTGGTGAGTCATTTAACGCTTTTCGCTGCGCAATCGTGCTTTGACTTTGTCCCCCCTCATTCCCTCAACGCACTCCAGGTAGTTCGTGTGCTGCTTAGGTATTCTGTGCGTTTTTGCGTCCCGTTGCTTGTTCTGTGATTAGTATTCCGTGGACACAGGTTTCCTGCGGCGGTCCCTCGCGGAGATTTTGTAGTGTCGATGTTTCCGAGCTGCCTGGCGCGTAATTCTCCACCTTCTTTTATGAATTATTCCTCCTGCGTTGAAGTTCTCACATGTTTAATCGACCCGACTTCGTGATTCGTTTTGTCTTTAGCAGAAAATCGCCTTCAATCGATCCGGAACAGGTGCGTCTTGCGAACTTTTTCCTCCCCCGCTCCCTCTCCGCATTGTGCAGGTGTTGACAGCTAATGCGCAATGATTGATACTTAACAGCAGGGTCAGAGCTGTCAGGTCAGGATGGCCGGAGGGATCCTGCTGATCTACACAACTGAGGAGTCATTGTCAGGGAGAGGTGGGCTGCAGAATCTCTGATTTTCCTCAAAGTTGAACGAAGAATCGAGTAAGGTTGGGAGAACTTGTAGAACTAGAGGGGAATTTTGATATTTTAGAGTTGAGAGCTGATCTGTTGCAGGTAAAAGCGCACCCCACATGTTTCAGGGCAATCCATGAAACTAATGACTGCAGAGGGAGCAACAGCGAGCAGAATGTTCTTTGTTTAAGGACAAATAAAAGATGACACATGGGTCGATGAGGAATAAAATGACTTATTAAGGTGGATTTTTTTCCCGCGGTACAACTGAATATCAGAGTTAGATCATGGCTTTATTGCACGGAGACAAGTAAAAATGCCTTTCCTTTCAGAACATGACAATGAAGGAGATTAAATGCATCATATTATACATAAATATTTTTACTCTGCCGTTACCAAGCCGTGCAGAGAATGAAATATTTCACACAATCCATCAACAGCAGCTCTAAATAAAATGATTTTAAGGGACAGGAAAGGGGAAACTTGCTTTTGATTAGCAGTAGTTTACGTCTAAGTATTATCATAATGTTTAAATAATTCATTAACCTTTATTCATTACAGAATAAAACAACATACTAAGGTTGATTTGTTCAGCTTAAGATCAACCCCAGAATCAAGCTCTCCCTCAGAATTTCCCTCTTTTTTGGTGCAAGAAATTCACTGAAAATATGACAAGAAAATCAAGCACCGAATTATAATCCCTTTGACTCTGACAAACCTGAATAGTCTTTCTGTGGCATGTAAGCCCTAAAGGCTGGATTAAAAAAATATGAATTGAAGTTTAAGTTCCTCGTATTGATGCTAAAAGCGTTAAATGATCAGTTTTTGACTTTGTGGGTTTGAGCTAAGACATTCCAAATGTGTCTGCAGGACATAAATGAGGGACATTATTTAATCTTTTGCAGATGTGTGGGAGTTAAAGACTCAGTTTAAGGACAATTTGATGACACATTTCAAAAGTACTTTTGTAAATACCACTTTAAAATGTTTTGTTGCATTCATCAGAGAAGTGTTGTCATGACTTTTTAAAATTATATATTAACTTTCAACATATTGCTTTTGGGCACAAACCTCTCATCTTCATTTTTTTATTATTTGAATTTTTTCATGTAACAGTGCAGTCAGTCACCTCCAATATTGGTGAGTGGGTTTTATGAACTTTGAACTAAATTAAAGTACAAAAAGTAATTTGCAATCAGGACAATTCAAGGTTCATTCAGTCAGTGGTAAAGCGTTTTTTTCACTCCCTGAAAAGTAGCAGTTTTAGATAAGAGGTTTGTGCCTAAAAGCAACAATTTTAAGGTGAAAATCAAATCCAGAGTCAAGCTTTATTACCCAGTGAGTTCACACATGCATGGACGTTTCCTTTCTTGTTTGTGCAAGACAATAAATGTAAAATATGATGAAAAAACTCAAGCACCAAATTATAATCTCTCTGACTTCAACCGTCCCTTAACAGTCTTTCTGTTGAACGTAAGCCCTAAAGGTCAGATTAAAAATAGGATTTGAGGCAAAAAGTTGCTTTTATTCATGCCAAATGTATCAAATTTGTTAATTGTGACTTTGGCAAACCCTCAGCCGTCTTTTGTCAGAGTGTGAATTTAAACAACAGTCAATCAGCTGCATTTGTAAAAGATCTCCAGTCTCTGCAGGACAGGAACTGGGGTAACTCTTGCAGAGGTGTAGGAGCTAACGTCTCAGTTTTTGCAGGTGAATTTGACGGCAGTTCAGCTGAAGATTAGAGTGATAATCAAGCTTTCATTCCTAACTTAAACATGCATGTGAATTTTCTACCCTGTTGGTGCAAGCCGTAAAATATGAGGAAAAAAAAATCAGGCACCACATTATTAGCTTTCTGACTTTGACAACCCATCAACTGACTTTTTGTTGCATGCAAGCCCCAAAGGCCAGAGTGAAATATAGTCCAGCATAGAAACAGCGGGATAATGAAGCTTTCATCACCTAGCTTACACATGCATGTGAATTTATTTGTGGTGGTACAAAACTTAAAATATGACGAGAAAATCCAGCAGCAAATCATGAGCTCTCTGACTTTGACAAACCTTAAACCGTCTTCTGTCAAAGTTTGACTTTAACAGGATATCAACTGAATGATCTTGTGTCTGCAGGACTGGAATTGGGGCAACTTTTGCAGATGTGCAGGGCTTAAAGTCTTCGTTACATCATGATGTTTTTTATTAATTATATACCTTCTCACATGAAATAGTAAATAAACATAAATAGGTTGATTTGTCCACAGTTCAGCGTAATGCATCACATGATCATTATCTCAAACCCTTCACTGTCTTTTGTCATTGTATTACTTTAAACAGTCAGCAGCTTTTCTAAATGATGTCAAGAATAAGGGATGTTCTTTTGTCTTTTGTAGCTGTGTGGGAGTTAAAGTCTCAGATTATGGACATTTTGATGAAAAATTGCAAACAAACTTTTGTAGATGACTCATTCTGATGACTGTTTTTTCTCAGAGGAAGAAAACTCAAAGAACCTCAGTGCTCTTGTAGTTTAACACAAAATATGTTTCAGTTTTAATCAACCTTTTGTTGTTCCAAAAGGACAAATAAAGTGTGAATTAATCATGACAAACTGTGCAGTGTTTGGTGCATGACAATAAATGTGAAGTATGAACTGAAAATAAACAAACATCCCTGCAAACTCAAACAAAATCACAAAATCTCACACTTCCTGACTTTAAAAAAAACCTTCACAATCCTTTTCTGTACCCTGAGAGCAGATTAAGAACAAGGGATTCAAATAAAAGGTTAAAATCATACAAGGTGCATCACGTCATGAGTTTCTGATTGTCAGAGCCCATATTGTCTTTGATTACATGCTGTTAGAGTATGATATTATGCAGGACAAGATTGAGGGATATTTCTGCTTTTGCAGATGTGTGGGAGTGAAGGGCTCAGTTTGACGACTTTTTGATGCAAATGAGTAAAAACAATTTTATGAAAACAGTTCAAGCCAACATTTTCCTTTCTTTTGGCTTTCAGAGGACACAATACTCTGAGTGCTCTTTTAAGTGTGACACAAAATATTTTTTTTATCAATTATTAATCAATATTATGCTGTTAAACAAGGACAAAATGACTCATGAATTGTCCTTTTTGCTGCAAAACAAACTAAGAACGTGTTAAATACAAAGTAGACATCAACATCCAGCAAATACTCAAAAATAAACCCTCTGACTTAAACAAACCCTTAATTGTGTTTTTGTTGCATGCAAAAGCCAAAGATCAGATGAGAAACCAGGAAATAAAGTAAGATGCTGCCCTAAATCAGGTAAAATGCTTCGAATGTTGTGCTTCTGACTGTACTGCGTTTTGAGAGGTCCATCAGCAGAACTTTTTATTTTTTTCATTTCTTTAGATATGTTTATTTCTTATTTACTGCCAAGTATGATTTACTAATAATAACAATAATTTCATGGCTTACCATAACATTTTTGGTGCAAAAAAACAAACAAAAAGACAAAAAAATGCAACAAAATAAAGACTTGACACTGCAATGAAAACGTGTTACAACCAAAATCAAATTAAAGAATAAAATAAAAATGTAAACACACATCTTGACAACGAAAGTATTTTATCAAATACGTTCATCAGTTTCTGCAATCACCTGCCCTGTATAATCTCTTAAATTGGTTCAGCACCACAGCTTCCCCTGCCGCCCTGAAGGCTCAGCAGTGCTTCCACATGGACAGACGCCGCAGCTTCATGACGTGGAAGCGTTAAGAATATTTACGCTCCGTGCGACTCTTACATTGACCTGAACAGATATTCTCCCAAACTGTAGGGGGCAGTGTCCTCAAAAAATTTGCATCTATTGCATGGTTTACAGGGAGTCGTCGAAGAAGGAAGTTTGCTATGCCAAAGAAAAAGAAGAAAGTTTGTTGTCAAAATGGAGAACCAGGAAAAGGAGTTGCTGTGTTAACTCATGTTCTAGCATTCTGTCACTGAAGAGTCAAACAGATGTTTATGCTTCCTCATTTCTGTCAACAGAAGCTCCTCAAAGCTCACTATCTCCTCTTTTCCTTATTCTTTTGGCTGTTGACAAACAACAAATCAGTGCATTTGTAGTCTTGCTGTTGCAGCGTCCGCATCTGCGTCTGCTAAAATCTGGGCATGTCTAAACACTTTACGTTAAGCTTGCCATGCGGTCAAGCATAAAACAGGCTTGAGTCTGTATGTCCTCCATCACTTGTAACCACGGTAACCATCTGTCTTCAAATGCAGCCTTAGTTTAAACGGTAGTATCTCCATTATGTAAATTCCCATAACAATCCATTTTCATGTCTCATAAGCTGGCGGTTCTCTTAAGTCAGTTCAATGTTGTTGGTTTTTTGGCTGATGTGAGCCGTATGTGTCGTAAGAGTATCTTACTTCTGCTTGTCATTATTTCTGAGACGGCCCCAAGAATAACCAGCAAAGGTCCCTGAGAAGGTTTTATTAAGCAAATCACTCATCTGTCTCCCATTTTCTAAGAGAGGACACTTAAAAATATATGAATGTGATTTTCAGATTTTTGCAACAATTCCTCCAGCATGCACTTGTTTGGCTGGGATCTATTTTTGAAAAAATGTAGGTGTTCAGGAAAATCTGTGAACTATTTTCACTTTCACAGCACTTTTAAATGATATCATGCGTCTACAGGACTGGAATTTGCAAATATGTGCAGGTAAAGTGCTCAGTTAAAGGACTTTTTGAGGTAAAACTGCTTGAATCGTTTTGTAAACCTTCCTATAAAACAGACATGTTCTGCCGTCATTGGTATGTGGTGCTCAAAAGAACCACGATGGTCTTTACAGTGTGACATCACACTGAACATGTCAATTGTCAATAAACATTTTGAAGCGTTAGGACGAAGTGGCGCACGGATCAAGAGAGTAAATGACTCATTAAGACGGATTTAAATCTTCAGCAGGGTTATATTAGAATCATAATTACAATTTAATTAGCAAGTGCTTTTGCTCATGAATACAAATGCATAACAAACTTATTTGATATCACAAAACATACTCAGCAGAGTAAACAACAGTCTGGCTCATGCTCAAAAGTATCTGCCTGACTTTGACAAACCCTTTACCACCTTTGTTGTCTGTAAGCCTAAAAGTCAACATGAAAAAAACAGGAATTTAATTCAAAGTTGCACTAAATTGAGCAAAATGTCTAAAATAATAACCCTGTCATACCTTTAACTGTCTTGTTTTCATCAGTGATATCTTGTGTCTTCAGGGGTTAGGGTTCAGTATGAAAAAAATGCAATAATCTGTTTAATGAACCATTTTTGGTTTTTATTAGGAGAACAATGTTCCAAAAAATCTTAGTACTTAGTTTTTAGTGTACCTGAAAAATAACAACCAGATTAAAATTTAAAATTAAAGGCCCTATCTCCTGCAAAATGAAATTTCGCTGCTTTTAATTTTAGACAGGGCTTAGTGAGCAGAAGAACACAACATCTTTTTTCAAACTCTCAGTTCACAGAGAAATGCTTTTACCTCTTTAAAGAAAATGCCCCTTTATGATGATGTCTTAGCTACACAGCCTTCACCTACATGTGTGTTTTGAAAGTCTGCTGCACTGCCTGTAACCCCTCCTTCCCCCTCCCATCATGCATCAGTTAAGCAGCAAACCAGTGCAGGGCTCATTACCATAGCCTTCTGTGGCCTCCCCGCCCCCTCAGACCCAAGTGTTTCCAAAGGGGAGGGGAAAAGAGCTGCATCAGATCCTCTACAGAGAGGATTTCTTTCTTTTTTCAACTTGGATCAAATGGACTTGCTTAATAGACACCGAAGGACATGGGACTTTTCATTTTCTAGGGATCTCGAGGATTTAATGCATTTTTTTTGGGAAAATCTGCTTGATTATCATGAAATATCAGATAAATAAGTCAAAGTCTTGAAAACCCCCCCAGAAAATCTGCTCATTTTCATGGATGAACTGATAACATACAGTGTATGGACATGCACTGGCTAAGAGGTTGTATCTGATAGATTAATAACTGCATAGCTTGTTTTCATTTCATGGTGCATGACAAACTCAAAGCTGATTAAAAAATACAAAGCTATAACAGCTATGCAAAATCCTGAAAATTTCTAAGCTCTCTGACTTTCACAAAACCTGAACTGTCTTTATGTTGCATGAAAGCCCCGAAGACTGGATTAATGAATAGGAGGAAGAGTAAACAGCAACACAGAGTCAAGGCAAAATCGTCAAATGATGTGTTTCTTTGACATTTGAGTGTGATGAAGTATTTTGCACAAACCATCAGCAGCATTTCTAAATGATGAGTGTCTGCAGGACAGGAATGAGGGATATATTTGCTTTTGCAGATGTGTGGGAGTTAAAAACTCTGTTTGAGGACTCTTTTAGGAAACAAATTACAAAAATGCAACAAAATTCAAAAGCCAGCATCATGTATTTTTTTTTTATTTAAATGACCACCTTTTATTGTTGGATAAGGCCCAAATGACTTGGATCACTGGAGAATTAAGTGACTTATTGAGATTTTTTCTACTCTGTTGCCATGTCAGAATCAGGCTTTGTGTCTTTGTGGTGCCTAACAGCAAAAATACAAACACCCATCTGCTATACTGCTAAGGAAACTGGAGCTTATCCAGTCAATAACAGTGTCACATAGAGAGACAGACAACCATTAATACACACCTAAGGGCAATTTAGAGCCACCAGTTAACCAACAAGCATGTCTTTTGGTCTGTCTGAGGAAGCTGAGTGCCTAAGAGCACCAGGCATACACAGGGAGAAAATGCAGACTCCACAGAAAGGCCCTGACTGGCACAGAGTTAGCATCAGCAGCCCTCTTGCTGTGAGGCCCGTGCACTACCTGCTGCACAAAGCAAATAGTCATGCAGAATCCAACAAAATACTAAATCATGAGCTAAGTTGCTTTGTGAGCCCAGTAGACCATCCAGTGTGCCCAACGTGTGTAGTTTCCTAGTTCATCCCCTCCCCCCGACCATCTTACTCATGAGACATTACAAGCAATAATCCCAATAAATTTTCAAGAAGTCCAATTTATTTACAAAAAGCGCTCCTTACTGAACAGTGGTTGACCTTTACAGCAGTGCAAATTTATCCATGTCAAAGTCAGACTCATGCTGACATTACACATGCAAGCAATCTGCCCTCATTTGTTTCATTAAGTTTAGGGATTACTTTTTAGAAAGTGAAGTAACTGAATGATGCAAAATGGTCCATACCTAAGTTTGCTGTCTTAACCAAACCATAAACTGTCTTTAGTTTAACTAACGCCCTGTAGACCATGAAAGTTTATCAGCTGGTTCAGCCTCAAAATCCAGTGCCACTAACTTCATGAGAACTGGTAACCCAAATTCAGCTGTTTTAATTTAACTATTAAAAATGTTGCTGCCTGGATGGCCTTGCCTGCCTCAGAGGAAGAATTATAGGGCCCTATAAAATCTGTATTTTTTCCCAAAGTCCGGCTTGGTTTTTCCCATATTCCATTTTTTTTTTTTCTTTTTGAAAATTTGTTTTTTTTAGTATTTTACGCAAATTTAACCCCTAGACGTTGTATAAAGTAATGAAAATATAATCGCTCACTCTTTAGGTGGTCCTCACACGTATCTTTACGGGTCCAGTGGACAGTATGTTGACAAAATCTGCAGAACCTTTGATTGCCTGACACATAATAATCATTGGGAAACTGCTCTGCCCTGTACTTTGGAGTTAGCCGGGAGTTTCGTAGCTTCTTTGCCAACTTAGCCGGTGTCTCAGGCGGGGGAGTGAAGCATGCATTGTCCCCAGCCTTAGTGGCCCCCTTGGAGCATTTTCCTGAGAGATACGTTCCTTTTTATTCCCAAAAAAACTTCGACGTAAATGACTGCCATTTCCGTGATTTTCCGTATTTGTATTGGATTCAGCGTTTAATAATTGATACATTTCGTGATTCCGTGTGAAATTCCGTGTTCACTAGAATTATGACTTTATTGCCCATCCTTGCTGTCTCACTATCTCCAAAATTGCTCCTTTTTAAGGACATGATAAAAACGCTCTACTTCTAAATGAATTAATGTGTTGTCCGGATTACAAATTATTATTTTTTTTACTTTACTTTGGTTAAAATTTTATAAAACCCACTCACCAACAGAGATGATCAATAGCACTGTTTTCAAGTGAAAATAATAAAAAATGGGAATAAGAGGTTTTGTGCTTGACAGCAACTCCATGTGGGTTATGCATTGAAGCAAGTGGCCTGACTAAGCAAAAAACTGGAATTACTCAGAGAGCATAAACCCCTGTCAAGGCATTTCCAACATGGTGGAGAGAGTTACTGTCAAATATGTGGAAAACTGCACTTTCTCACACTGTAAACAAATCCTTAAAAATCAACATCCAAATTCCACCAAAAACTAAGAACTTCATTGTGTCGTGTCCAACATTACTGAAAATGTCATCCAAATTTTTCTCACAGACAAACGTTGGCAATAACAGAACCTCCCTGGCAGAGGTAGTAAAATTCAATATTGTTATAGATAATAGCTATTGAAGCAAACAGCAGCTAATGAAAGTCAATGTTAGCCATTGAATTAAGATAAATGTAATGACACTGTCCAACTGCTCTGTTCATTGTTTAGCAATTTCCTAGCTAGCCTTATCATTAGCTAATAGAAAGCCCTTTTTGTGTTGTAATAGTCTGTTGAGTAATATTCAATGTTGCCACTTGCTGACTTTGACTCTATATTAACGACTTTTCAGACGCCTGCAGTGACTCTTCCAAAAAAGTGCCTTGTGATAAATCTAGAGACTTTTTCTGGTGTTTTTCTGGTTTTGTTAGAGACTTTTTGAGACTTGAACATAAAGGAATGTATCATTTTACTCGTCTCAGCAAACAGTGGCTGTCGTGGGCTGACCCCCGTCCCAAAGCACTCACAGGCAGACCAGTTCCTGCACATCCCGTCCCAGCTGCAGTAAAACCAGGAGATGTTCATAACTCCATGTACTGATTTAAAATGAAACAAGTCGCGAAGCCGGGCCACACTTAATGCAGATCTGATGCTCATCTGAATTAATTTCAGACAAGTCTGCACTCCACAGTGTGTAGTGTGATGGTTTATTTATGGGAAAACGTGCTTTATTTGTCACGATGATGACCTCCAAAATCAACCCACTTTTCCTTGTGCCATGACGAACATTCCTTGAAAAATTCATCAAATTCCGTTGATAGCTTTTTAAATTATCCTGGAAGAAGTAAGTGGTTAGAATACTGATGCAAAATGCTAATAGTGACTTTTCTCATGTTGCCAAAACCTTAAAATTTCCTGAAGCCTTGAAGACCACAGACCAGAGGAAAAAGTATTCAGTAAAAGTTGTAGAAGTATTTTGTTACAAGCCATTAGGAGTATTTTAGAATTCTGCCCTGTGTCTGTGGGACAGGAACGGGGGATTTTTTTTTTGCTTTTGTGTGGATGTGTGGGAGCTTTGGTCCCAACATTATCATAAAATTTCAGTTATCAGTCACCCTTTTGTTGTCTGACAAGGACAAAGTGACACAGGAATGAATAAATAGCTTTTTAGTGGATTTTGTCCAGTACAGAATTTTCAGAGTCTGAATCAGGGATGGGGATCAAGAACCAGTCCAGCAAGTCTTGGATTTGAACATTATTTGATGTTATACTTATCAGTGCTTTCCACTTATTTCTACATAGTTTGCAAAACAACGTTAGACTATTGTGAGAGGCAGTCAGCGCATACAACACTGAAGAAATCAAGGGATGTAATCACTGTGGACGGGAGACAGAACAGGGGATCTTCACCCTTTAACTCTTAGCTCAACTGTTTGGCAGAGGTCAATAAATTCAGGAATTTTCCGTGTTAAAAAAGCATGACAATGTTTAAGGTATCCCGTTGCCACAATGCCGCATTTTGTCAGGTGGACCAAAGTCTGTCAAATGTCGTATATTGTAGCCACCTGCCCTTGTTTCTTTTGTCTGGTCCTTGTTCAGTTTTTGTCTCTTTGGCCCTTTGGTCCACACCGGCGTATGTAGAGGCTTTTACTCCACCCCCAAATCAATCAAACTTTCCAAAAAAGCAGAACAGAGTTTCTTTGATCTGGACCTGATGTGTAAGGTGTGAAAGTGAAATGAGATAACTGAAATAAAACAAAAGGGTAAAAAACGTCAAGCTTTGGACAGATTGCCTTTGACTCAAAAACAACACACGGATTAGAAAGGATTTTCTTGGTTTGTCAAACCATGAACTGTCAGCAGCAGCATTAATAAATTATTTCATGTGTCTACGGGGCAGGAATGGGGGAGTTTTTGCTTTTGTGGATGAGGCAGGGTAAGGGTGTAGGAACCTTTAACAGCAAAGATTGTAAAAAATACTTAGAAAGAAATCTCTTAAAGCTGCAGTATGTAATTAAATATTTTTCTGTCACTGGCACAAAGAATATGATTACCTGTCAACATCTTATTACTGAACCCACATGAGAGATCGTTAGACATCTGTGCCCCCTATTTGCTCTGTATTATGTTTTGAAAATCAAGCAAGGGACACCCACTTTTCAGCCAATCAGGGCTCAGTTCAGGGACAGTGCTCTCAGCTCTGGCATACTGACGTGTTATATCTAAGTGAGCTTTAGTTATTGTTGAGATTTTACAGATAATGCTAATTTTATGAAGGGCTGCAGATACATTACACAGCATCATTACATGTTAATGGCAGCTAAAGGTACACAAACACAGTGGATTGGTTGTTCTGGGGGGATTCTCAGTATTTGTCAGTGTCATATTTTTCTAATTATCAATCAACTTTTTGATGTATAGGGACATCACATCAGTAGCAGTGAAGAATGAAATGACTTGTCAAGGTGATTTTTTTCTTGCAAAGAGCTAACGGGCTTAATGTTGCTAAACAATAAATGAAAAACTGAAACAAATCATATAAAGTCCAGAAAACTGCATAGAAGTACTGCAGATGTTGGGGAGTTAAAGGCTTTAGTTTTAAGACTTTTGAAAGCAAAATCGCAAAAATAGAAAAATAAAGAAAAAGGAATTGTTTCATCAAATAAGTGCTTTTTCTGCCTTTATAAGAGGAACGACTCTTAGAGAAATGACAGAACTCTGAATGCCGTGGCTCTTAACTGTTCAAGCTCAAGGACCCAATATCTAAAACTATAAATTGCAACCTTTCTTTCTGGAAATATCCAACCACACATTTCATTTAATCAAAGCTGTTTCAGTTTGGAGCTTAGAATGAACAAGAAATTACCAGAAATGAGACTAGACAAAGCAAACATCCTTTAAAAGCACATCACAACAGGAGCCCTGCATTTTGTTGTACTACATGAATATGGATGATTTCCTCTGTTTTTCATTGAATTACCTTGCAATCATAAGTAAACTATATCTGTTATCCCAAAACAGGAGGCTCAGTCCTATAATGCGCTTTGTCAGTAATCATAAGGTTCCAGCCCAAAATGGCAGTGTGTCCTTAGGCAAGACACTTAACCCCAAGTTTCTCCCCAGACAAGTCACCCTCCTTGGCGAGGGGCCATGCTCACCTTGGGAGTCATGCCCCACTATTTGAGGAAAAACAGGGTTGAATGGAGACTCTAGATTACTTATAGCTGTGAGTGTGAATGTCTGTCTATTTCTCTATGTGGACCCGTTATTGGCCGGCAACCAGTTTAGGGTGTACCCTGCTTCTCGCCCAATGTCACCTGGGACAAGCTCCAGCCCACCACAACCACGAATCAGATAAGGGGTACAGAGAATGGATAGATGGTTTAAATGATGAGGGTCTTCCTTCTGCAAGTATAAGATTGACGCAAACATGCCGGATTTAGCACATTGTTAATTTCCATCTGTAGTCCCAATGTCTATGAAAAACTGAGAAGTTCCAGACATATAAAAACAGTAACAGATACAATTACAATAAATGAAAGAAACTATTTCAGGGTAGGTTAAAGCTACCCTAAAGTGCTGGATTTAAAGTGCCTGTGAAAGTGCTTATTTTTTGTGTTTGAGTTGGTTTATTTTGTCTAATGTTCACATTTTTGATTGCTAATTAGACATGCTTCAAGCTGACTTTTTTTTTTTTTTTTTTAAGATTTTTTTGGGCATTTTGTGCCTTTATTGACAGGAGAGGGACAGTGGATAGGCTTGTGAAAGCGGTGGAGAGAGAGTAGGGGAAGACGCTCTGCAAACTGGCCACAGGCTGGATTCGAACCCGGGCTGGCAGAAGTGTGTATAAGGGTTGTGACTGGTTTCTTACCACTCTGCCAAACCAGCACCCTTCAAGCTGAGTCTTAAAAGAAATGAGCGTAGGGCTTTAATACTTTTAATAAGCAAGACGTTCTGCAAAAGTAGACCTTCTAAGTTGTACTTCACCATCTTCTCTGGAGCCTGGCCCTTTACTTGTATTAGCATTTTTCTTTTTGATAAAAACCCCAAGAGGTGTCAATGTCCGTTCATTGATTTCTGTTAAATTCTCAAAATTTAAAAATTGAGATTTCTCTTAAATTGCACAGAGTCTAAATGACTGTGGTTTCCTATCAAATACTTGATGGCTTTTTTGTAAAGCTGTTTGATAGGGATTGTATCAGTATTGTTCGATTTTTATGATGCTTCTCAATTTGAATGAAAGACATTAATTCAAGACCAAACCAAACAACTCAAACAAAGATCTAGTGGTCAATAGCATTTTCAGTTGCTCTCCTGTATATATATATATAACTATATTAATATACATCTCCTTTTATCGACTCCCAGCTCAATGTTGGTTGCACTTGTCTCTTAGCACATGCATGTTTGAACACATGCTCTCACGGATTGAAGGTCTACATCATGAGCTCTGTTTGGTTGAAGGATAGTCTCATGTAATCACGAACAAAGGACTCCACTTCAGGCTCCTGCGTCAGCATGAGCCCTGTCCATATTGCCAATGTCCTTGAAGACCTACCTGCTCTAGTGTTCTTGTTGTCTCTCTTTTGTGTTTGCCCCTGTGCTCGAAAATTCACGGTAAGACACAAAGAGAGGCTGGAGCTTCCTGGAAAAAATGAACCTACAATGTGATCTGCTCTTATTCTGCCTTTTCATACCAAAACAAAAGAGCATTAAATGCCTCTTATGTGCATAGAACGAGTCATCTTATTTCTTTTTTCTTACTTCAAATTAAGGAGAACCTATTGTAGAGCATCAACAGCCTTTATGAAGCATCTCAAGGCGTAATTAACTTACCAGCGCAGCAGTTTGTGTTGTTTGCTCTGGCCCACGACTGAGGACACGTACACAATGATCGAGGAGAATATGGATCAGAGGAAGCGTGTGATTGGTTAGTGAGCTCTGTAGCACTGGTAATCCTGTTGTGAGACTGGCAAATGGGATTAGAAACACAGTGTGTGTAAGAGAAACAGAGCCCTGGGATGACTGCAAGGCTTTTTTTTTTTTTTTTTTTTTTACATTCACAGCTTTATCTCACATTCACTTAATTTGGCGTCGTCGACGTACGACACTAGTCTGATTCTCTCCACGGGAACTCAAATGCAGACACTTTTTTTAGAAATTCTGGCCTGAAAGATGATATTTGGTGGCAGATGTTTGAATATTCTGAAGGAGGAAAGTTAGATTTTTCTCTGCAGGGCTGGAAAACCAAGTGAAGCATTTAGAGCATTTGGCAGCAAAAACGCAGCCGGAGCTTGAAGTTAGAAGGGTGAAACTGCCTTAAAATGAAGAATAATAGACAGTTTAATACCCGCACAATGGCTTTTTCCCTCAAGTTTGCCCTTTTCTTTTACATTTCTTCTTGTTTTTTCCTTCCTCAGTCAGTCATCACCCTCTCAGACATCACGCCTGCTGTAAAACAACTCCCACGGAGCGAGATAATCCATCACAGGAACACGCGACCCCTTCATTTGTTTGCTCCCTGAAGTTTTATTCCTGTGTCTCTGTCACTCCATTGTGGCTCCAGTCGAGTGTTTTCATATCACTCTGCTCACTGTCAATCACTAAACACCAATGGGAAGAGGAAACAGGAAAAAAGCCTCAATCTTTTTGTGTTTTCGTGTCTATAGTGGCTTCAATTTTTAAACTGATTAACAATTAAAATATATTAGAAAACAACCATCTCCCTGCAGCATGATTTGCTTAATAATGCAGACAAATCAGCCAGACAGCAAGTCAGTGGAAACTCATTTAATAACACGCCAATATCTGACTGATTGAGCACGCCGAGCACCACATTAGCGTTATCTCCTCCCTGTATCTGACTTCCATCTCCTCCAGTGTTCAGAGGCTGAGAGAGGCATTTATTCGACCACTTGGATCAAACTGACCCCACCTTTCACCATTTTTTTTACCCCTCTTTATTTCCTACATAAAAAAAGGCACCGCTGCAACCTGCCTTCCACAAGTCGTGCTGCCCCGCAGCCAGATCTGCTCCACTTTCCACCTCGACCGTTAAATTGTCATGCAGGGGCTGTGACTTTGGATGTGTTTGTCTGTGCAGGTTGCACGTGTCGCTGGCTTAGCATGAGAGGTTATTGTTGTCTCGCAGTGGAGAGTATTCAGAGAGAAATCAGCCTTGTAGGTGTTTGTTTACTCTTTACACTTTGATATCAGAATTTAAAAGCGACGTGCTCTTGAAATGATCTCATGTTGGGGATGTTTCTAACAGATACAGAGGTGTCTGCCAAGGTGACAAACCATGTTGTTAGGATTTGCTCAGTACTAATTATTAGCGCTGGATAATGACTTAGCTTTGGCAAAAGAACAGCTAATCACTTCCTCAGGATGTGCGCGGTGCTGTTTTTATTTTGCTGTTGGGGGAGGAGGAAGTACAATGAGAAGTGGAGAATGTGTGTGGGAAGAAAAAAAAGAGGTCACTTTATGCCAAAGCAATTACCTTCCTTGTGCAGGGCCCTGCCAATATTTAGTGTAGAGGAGAGAGAACGAGAGGTCAAAGAGGGAATAAATAAACGTGCAGTCAAGTGTTGTGTTTCCTGAACGTCTGCTTTCACTCCTGAAGTAAAACATTTCTGAGGGAATATCCTCCCAAATTCTTCTCAGATACACTGAAGTGTTAATGTTTAGAAGGAAATCGGGAAGCTTAATATTGGAACCTGATTGATAGTTTGAAATATTTATTAATGGTTGCAGTAGAGGCCAAACAAAGGAGTGGGAGTTGGATTAAATCAGATCAGTGAAAAAATGGTATCAAAAGTAACTCCCAAAAAAGGCCTTTGAAAAAAGTTATCAGATACAATTTTCTCATAGAAAAGGTCAGACAAAAACAGTTGAACAAAAGGCATAAGACAAAGAGTCCATGACAAAAAGGTATTAGAAAAAATGTTTTAAAAAAAGACAGACAAAATTTTTTCAAAGACAAAAAGGCATCAGACAAATTTATCTTAAAAAAATCTATCAGACAAACAGCAGTCAGATGAAAAGTCATAAGACAGACTCCTTGGTAAAAAAGGCATCAGTCACAAAGGCAGAATAAAGACATCAGAAAAAAGGTCCCAAAAAGGACATCGGACAAAACATTCTTATTAAAGGCATCAGAAAAAGTTATCGGAGTCTGTGGTAAAAAGGTATTAGAAAAAAATGTCTCAAAAAAGACATCAGACAAAAAAAAATTCAGAAAAAAAGGCATCAGACAAAACTTTCTCAGAAAAATAGTATCAGAAAAAAAGCAGTCAAATGAAAAGTCCTAAGACGGAGTCCTTGGTCGAAAGGCATCAGACATAAAGGTCTCATAAAGTCGTCATACAATAAAGTTCTCAAAAATAAGTGTTAGACAAAAAGCACAAGACATTAGAAAAACGCTACACCCGAAAAAAAGGTCTCAAAAAAAAGGCATCAGACAAAAAGGCAGAAAAAGTTTTTGGACACAAAGTTCTGAGAAAAAAAGGCATAAGACGAAAAGTTCATAGACAAAAGTAAAAAGCAACTGATAAAATCCACTTGTCATGAAGGTCCTCGGGGAGAAGGCAACAGAACAAAGGTTGGGGACTTTTACCTTATGGCTTGATCTGATGCCTTTTTACCTCTGCCAAGGAGTTATGTTTCTGCCTGCATTTGTTAGTCCGTGAACATGAGAACTAATGAATTGATAAATTTTCAGGGAATAGTGGTCACAACACAAAGAAATAATTTTGATTTTGGTGGTGATCTGAATCCGGACGAGGATCCAGAAATTTTTTTCAGTGAATTGTTAACATTGCATTATAGGGCAGATTTCCAAGTTTTCGCTAAAAGCTCAAAGTCCTGAACGGATTTCCATGACATTTTCAGGGAATGTTGGTCATGACATATGATGGTGTGATTAGATTTTGGTAGTACTGGAACTTTTTAAAGCTTGCCCAGCGTTTTGGAAAACCCTTGTCCTGTCTGAGCACTTGTGCCTTATATACTGGGGTCTGTTTTTCCATGATGACTTTTCACCTGAGATCTTACATCCTGAGACCTTTTTATCTGATGCCACTTTTGAAGCTTTTTTCTGAAGTTTGACACATGATGGACATTTTCCAGAGGTCTGATGCTTTCTCATCCGTGGTCTGATGCCTGATTCTGAGAACTGAGGATGTCCTAATGTGTACATCGAAGAAGGTCCTGCAGTAGAACAGGCATTCTTTAGTGCAGGAAATACTTGCTGCTCTTCATGATAAAAACAGTCCGTATAATGAGTTTCAAAATACCCACATATTAGATATTGGTGGTAACCTTTTATGGCCTTAAAGTGAAATGTTATGTATCAAATTAGAAGAAGATGTCAAGCTCAACCGCCCAGTTCTGCCAGCGTGTGTTGTGACACAAAGAACATTATCTGTCAGTGGATGCTTTTCTCTGCTTTGACATGTCTTCATGTTCCTGCGTCTTCGGGGATCTGTCACGGCATGACGATGACTGCTATAGTGGTGGTGGAGAGACATACCCCTCCCAATCACCAACCCCCACCTCCACTGGCATGAGCATGGCCTGGCGAACAGACTGCCAGGAGTAGAGGTCAGGAGCGCCCGGACCATCACGCTGCTGACAGCTCAGATTTATTTTTAATCTCGGGTGATGAGAGCTCGCCACACAGATCATGTGGCTTGTTAGTGTTGAGTGGCGAGCCCTGGCACCATCGCGCAGTGATCTTATACAAAGAAAATGTGACAAAATAATGACCTTGGTGAGGTAATACTCGGATAATTGGGAGCCAGACGGATGGCATTTTGATTGTTATTCGGCGAGTAGAAGGTGCATTGAAAAGTCAGGTCATTCCGCCTCCATTTTACCCTCATTAACACCTCTGACCTCTCTGAAAATGAGGGATACTCGGTTGACAGTTTGCAACTTTTTTTTTTACTTTATTACCACTTTTGAACATTTTCTTCCCAACTGCTGATAAATGTCATCATGGTTGCATCGACAAGGACATAACTATACAATACAGACCAAAAACCATAGCTCTTTTTTTTTTTTTTAACAGAGACATTTTTTGAAATAAACACTTTGTCAAGAAAAGACAGGATAGTGGTTATTTAGATTTGCTTTATTTGTGTTTATTAGCATATTTCTGATAGTGGAAGCCCTAAGCAGGAATAGCACATATTCCTGCCCTCCCACAGCCAACAAGAAAACTGAATTGCCCTGTGGGATGAGTAAAATTGTCTAAACTAAACTAAACTAAAAGCATTAGGCAGGGAGAGAAGCAGCAAAATCCCCCAGGGCAAGCATCAATGTCATCTCACATTGGTTTAGTCAGAGAACAGCACAAAGGAGAGGCTGGGATGGAGGAGGGTTGCAAAGCAGCTTACAGCAGGAGCAGTAAAGAGTAGGCAGGCCAGAGCAGTTGTTGAAGTTGGTCAGAGTGCATGAGCTTGCTTCTAGGTAATCAGCCGGCTTTCAGCAGTGCTGGGCTAGCTTTGGATCAGCTGTTTAACAATGGAATGCTGGCATGTTAGCAATCTTAACTCGATGTCTTGTCAGAACTAACACTAAGCTCCATTCAGTAACATTTTTAACCAAAACAGGGAATAAGAGAAATGCATAAATTGTGCGATGATTTTGGCAACATTTAGAAAAAATGGGTGTGACTAGTAAAGGTTTACGTTTTTTAAGTAACACTTCTCTGGTTCCTCACAGCAGGAGATCTATCTGTGTTAAGGCATTTTGATGTGGCAGTGTGTCGCAAGTGACATCGTAGAGTGCAGATCAGGTACTTTTTTCTCTATTTGCTCTGTAAAATTTAGTGTGTTGTGTGCTGAGTATGAGTGGCACTGAAACGGTTAAAAATAGAATCATTTAACAGTATTTTACATTTCTGAAAGGACGAGGGTTAATTCAATGATTAAAATAGTTTTGATCCAAAATTTTGTAAATAAGTGACAATCGGACACTGGCCCGTGCATGTCGTCACATTCTTACACAAAAGCCGACCCTACACAGAAAGATAAGATTAAAAATACTATCAAATCAAAATACTTGTTCATGAACATGCCTCAGAATGTGAAATAAAAACTTTACACATAGGCTTTTTTATTTTAGGAAATGATTATTTTATTTCCCTCTCTCTGTGAAAGTTAGTGAGCTAAGATGAAAATTGATGAATATTTTTGGAAAGAATTGAAGTTAATAAATAATGTAAAATTATTTGTTTGAAAAACTATTTTTATACATAAAAATTTGGCTTGGTACTCTAAGGTGTCAACTTTTTGGGCATGGATCTTATGATTCATTTTTTCAAAGTCTGCCTCGCAGGCTGTAGAAAATAGGCACCGCATCCTTCGTCCTTCTTCTGTTACCTGCTGGTATTGATGGAAGTTGTCATCCAGGGGAGAAAACAAAGGTTTTATATGGGAGGTTTTATATATTTTATGGATAGAAAGGATGAGGCTTCTTATGCTCAAGAGGGTCCTCCTCTCTATATGGATGTAAAGGTATATTTTGGTGGTAAAACCAATAACAACCATAAATAGAGAGATCATTCTAATATCATATAAATGCAGGCCTGACAAATGCTCCGTCTAAACTGTAACACAGCCACCAGTAGCTCATCATTGGGCCCCACCACACCATTTGAGAACCACTCAACAAGGGTTAGTAAAGTTTTATTGTACTTTGATCCAAAATATTAAACTAAGGTGTATGCTGGGTTCTCCTTACAAGTAAGTACTCAGCCAAAGTAGAGAGTAACTGACTCTGCAAACATCAGACTGAAAATAAACGCCACATCCTTTATCCCCTAATATTGTGGTCCTGTGATAAACGTTTTTTTCTGTGATGAATTCTGATCGTAATCTGGGTGCTTTGTCAACTTTAAATTTGTGAGTTTAGATTGATTTTTCTTTTTTTCCCGGCAGATTATCAGTTTTCAACTTGGGAACGTTCAACTTAAAACTTTGTGACTCTATCAGTACATCTGCAGGAGGGATGTCCTAGTTTTTTAAGTCTCTTTTTTATGCTAGCAAACATGGGGTTTATATAATATTTTTAGAAAGAAAAAAATGTCTGGCAGAAATACTTGGGTTGATGTATATGTGCTCAGGTCCATCAGTGTTGTATGTGTGTTGCAATGATTTTTGTATGATTCAGATGTGTTGGAGTTTATGATTGTTTATATCCGAAAAACAAAAAGTAACCTAATACTATGCTTCTCAGGTCATTTTCACAAATAAAATTCAGCAGACTCTTCAGTGTAGGCTGAAGTTTCAACATTGTTTCATTTTTCATTTAGTTTGGATATCTTTCACGCTGCCTTTTGTCTCTGATTTTGCTTGGTGGGCCAATCAGAGAGCTGACAAAAGGTCAGTTACATCAAAGTTTATAATTCTTGAAAAGTTAAAAACATTTCTTATTTCTAAAACCATTTCTTATTTCTTTAAAACAAAAATATCAATGGATGTGTCGTGTAACCTTGTTTAGAAAAATGATATCAAGATATGATTTTCGGCCATCATCGCCCAACCCTTCTGTCCTCTCTAAAAGTGAAGGACATATCGTTGATTGTGTGCAACTTATTTACTTTCAGTTCATTTTTGACCAATTTTTTCATGATTGCTGAAAAATGTCATTATAGTTGCATCAGCAAGCACATTACTCTCTGTCTAAAGTGACTGCGGTCACACAGGCAATTTTGCTGACGGTACTTTCTCCCTTCTCTCCTCCATGTCTTTGTCTCTGTCTTTCCCCCCCCCAATCCATCTATCTCTCTTTTCTGATAGGTGCCAATTATACAGCCTTCTTGTTGAAGCCAGCCTGGTCGCTGCTGACCCTGTTACCCACCTTTTAATGTCAACTCCACGGGCGCTAAGTGAAGGGAATTACCCCACTCTTAGTCTTCAATCAAGAAAAAAAGAGGAGAGCAAGACAGCAAAATGCCGAGCTTGACTCCTTTGCAGCGGGTCTGACTGCTCTTGCTGTCCGCTGAAGCGCAGGGTCAGGACTGTGTGGATAAAAACCCCCGGAGGGTTTTGACATTTCAGCCTCACTGTCTTTTTTTCAGTGTTTCTTCTCTTCTGGCCCCACTGATTTTTTTTTATTTTTTATTCCTTTTTTTGTTGGGAGAGCGCCCAGATGATGGGGTGGTGTCGCTCAGGCGTGTGCAGAGCCCTAGCTCTCCTGGCACTCCTGTTCCCCCTGCGGGAGAAGGGGGCCTGCTTGGGGCTGAATCCTGACTCGGGGGACCTGGAGAAGTCCCTGCACTCTAATCCAGACCCCTGGGAGGTCCTGCAGAGGCACAGGCGCAGCTGGGTATGGAACCAGTTCTTCGTGTTGGAGGAGTACACAGGAAATGAGCCGCTTTATGTTGGCAAGGTAAGTGATCTGTGACTGTTAATGGAGCAGCATTAGCACGGCTTAATGTGTCGCTACATACACGGGAAACAACTGCAGACACAACACAACCTTCATGATGAACTGTTCAACATATGCTTGTTAGGGCTGGGCAACATATTCCCTTTTAAAGATACATCACAATATTTTCTAACAAGAAATAAGGTTGGGAAATATTGTCCATATTGATACATTTTACTGTGATAGAAACTTAAAATGAATTAGTTAAAGTGCCAGGTCTAATGCTTAGTGCATATCTACCTTACCTTAAACTAACACCAATACTGGTATTTGGAACTAGCTCTGACACTAACCTCAGTTCTCACTATTACAAGTACTTATTTCAGGTATTGCACTAATATAATAGAATGTAAGAGACCAAGCAGTAAAGGCTCGAGACACAGGATTAAGAAAATGGGTGTTTATTTTACCCAAAGAAAGTCGGTCAGAATTACAAACCAAAATGTTAAAAATTAGGCCTATAAAAGAGGTCAACTGAATATAACACTCAATAAACTTAACATACAATAAGTGTCAACTTAACAAAACAGACCTGACAAAATGAGTCAAAGGGAGCAAATATATAGGGTTTTGGCCAAACCAGAGGAAACGAAGGGGGTAAACACAATGGCTGCCACAATAAACTAAACACAAATCAAAACTGACTTAGCCCAAATCGTCAACCCCATGACGTCAGCAGACTTGGTCAGTCTCAATGAGCTGGCTCCGGTATAAAAGTCCTTTCAGCCCTTGGCCACGTCTTTTGCCTCTGAACCACGAAGTTCCCCTCCCCCAACATCCAGGTAACCATGTGTGGCTGTGGCCATCACATAGAAATAGAATGGAAGTAATAGTTAGAAAACACTGATACATCAATACCCCTTATTTTGTACACCTTGCTAGTACCTGGTTTGATCTGCTTTTGCCTTCAGAACTACCTCAGTTCTTTGTTGCGTACACAGCAAAATATCCATTGACATAATAACACTGTCAGAGTTATTATTACATATGCTTATATGAGTGTTGTTTTTCAGGGTTTTTTGAGTTAGGACTGAAACTCTCATCAAGTGCATTACGAAAACTCTTCTACGTAGTGCTAGTAATGCACCTTTCACTTGCTGAAATTATGCGAACACCAAAATTTTAACTCCTCAGTTTGCTGTGTAGATTTGACAAGGTGCTTAAAACATTCCTCCAACATGGTAGCATCACGTAGTTTCTGCAGATTTGTCGGCTGCACATAAATGTCCTGCTTCACCACATCCCAAAAGTGCTCTATTGGATTGAGATTTGGTGGCTGTTGAGGACACTGGAGTACAGTGAACCCATAATGTTCAAAAAATCAGTTTCAGATAGTTTGAGCTTTGTGACATGCTGCGTTATTCTGCTTGACGTAACCATCAATTGATGAGTACACTGTGGACATAGAGATGGGTATAATACTCTGCTGGGCTGTATTGTCTGATCAATGTTAAGTACATATTCAGGGGTCCAAAATGTCAAGAAAATATGCCCGCACCTTTACACCACCATGAACAGCCTGAACCATTGAAGCAAGGCAGGTGGATTCTTGCTTTCATGTTGTTTACACCAAATTCTGACCCTTCAATCTGAATGTGGCCACAGAAATGAAAACTCATCAGACCAGGCAACACTGTCCGGTGTTTGTTTTTGGTGAGCACATTTTGGTGAGCCTGTACTAATTAGGGCAAATCAGGAAAATTCTGGATAATTTCAGAGTTTTTCTGAAAGTAAAAATGCAGTTTTAGACTGTGCTCTCTATCTTCCTGTCTTGGACAAAACCATGACTGAAGGTAAGTTATTGTACCGTTCAGCCTTGGTCCATGCCAGTTCTACAAATGTTGCCAACTTACTGGCAGAGCTTGTTTTCTTTTCACTTTTGGTGAAGACATGACTGAAAATGATACATTTCCTACATTTTTGTGGTTTTCTTCAATCCAGTTCTGCCCATTTTCTAAAATGTTGCCAACATATCTATGACATTTCAATGTTTTCAGTCTTTTGGTTAGAAATATGGTTTAAGATCCTTGTATATGGTATTAGGAATAATTTAGCATAGCGATAGTTCTGCCAGGACGAGGAGCCAAGACTGCTATTATGCCAGCATTACATTGTTGAGCAGCTGTTCCAAAGCTAGCCCTCCACTGCTGACTGCCAGCTGATTACCTCGAACCTGCTATTGGCTAATACTCTCAGACCGCCTTATTTAAGCTACTCTAGACGGCATACTCCTCACTGCTCCTGCTGCAAGCTGCTTTGCAACCCTCCTCCACCCTAGCTCCTCCTTTGATGTTTTCTGACTTGATCAGCATCGTTCTGACATTGATGCTTGCTCTTGGGGAATTTTGCTGATTCTGTCCCTGCCTCATGCTTTTCGTTAAGGCACATGGAGGGCAGGAATGTGTGCACTATCAGGCTATTAACTTCCACCATCAGGTAGTGGAAATGCAGGGAGCATAGAGCCATATCACCAATTCAAATAACTGCTAATAAAGCTTAACATAAGTAATCACGATAAGATAAATTGAAGTAACTGTTGTGGCATTTTTTTCTTGACAGAAGCTGTGTTCGAAATCGTTCCCTATCACGGATGAAGTGCACTATAAAGTGTGTTTGCCATTTTGTAGTGTTGTTCAAATTCTCAGTGGTTGATTTCATTTACTATATAGTGCACTACAAAATACCCACAATGCACAGTAAATGTGAGTGTACATACGATGTACCCTACGTTGTCCTCCCGTATACCACAATGCAATGCAGTCGTGTTTTTCCAGAGAAGACGAAGAAGAAGAAGCGTAGAAAGAATGCTGCTAAGGCACAAATTGGCGCTGCTTTCGTTTATAAATGTAAGAAAGGTTAAAGTATTTTTAACACGTTCATAGCATAGCTTTTTTACATCTTTTAACGGCTGTCAACAGCTGCAAAATTTGCTACTTATCCTCCCGAGTGCCCGGTTTGTTTACGTGATGCTTGACGCATCCACTTCCGTCACAGGAATATCCGGCTCATCCACTGACGCTATGACGTTTAGAAAAAGGCAGTGTAGTGTCCGAAATCTCGTTCGGTCATTCCCTATGTAGTTAACTATTTAATTTACACTACATAGGGAATAGTGAGTGAGTGAATGAGTGGACGATTTCGAACACAGCTAAAGTGTTCCTGACTGAATTGAGTTTCTTACATTTGGTCCCCTTGCCTCCCTCTTGAACAAACACTCTGTCAATAACATTCAATATGGGCCAATCAGATGATGCAATAAGTGCTGCAGAGAAGTAAATAACATAACATATCCCCTCATTTCCCTCTGGAACTGGTGGAGGAGGTGGTGGAGAGGAGGACTACAACCAAGCTGTCCTCTATGATGGACAAAGACTCCCACCCCCTCCAACACACACTCACTGCACTAAGGAGCTCCGTGAGTGACAGGATGCTCCACCCGAAGTGTGTGACGGAGAGGTATCGCAGGTCCTTCCTTCCTGCAGCTGTCAGACTTTATAACAAAAACCTCTCCAGTGTGCAATAAACCACATTTATATTTATATGTGATAATGTTTCTCTGCAAAATACCAGACATGTACATAGCCACCATATTTATATTATAATATCACAAATCTCATCCTGTAAAATATCAACATGTACATAACCATCTGTCAAACAACAAACATGTACATCAGGACTGTAAATATGCCACTGACTGTATAGTATATACTTTTTTTACATTTTTCAAAAAAATTGTATTTCTATTTTTGCATTACTGTACTTGATCTGTAATTACCTTATCTTTCAGTACTTCTCTTGTATCCTGCAGCTGCTGTATATTTTGGAATTTCCCCCTGTGGGACTAATAAAGGATATCTTATCTTATCTTATCTTATCTTATCTTATCTTATCTTATCTTATAAGCCAGTTTGTAACTCAACCCCTTTTCTGAAACCAATCAGGAAAGGGGCTAAAACATCTTTCCACTGTGAACTGCTTTCAGTATTGTTCTTTGTTCTTCATTTAATTAAGAAATGTCCAGTTCAGATCAAAAAGCAGGCAGTATTTATGCTTCTCTCAACTCAAGCAGCCATTTTTCACAGGCTTGCAGTTGCCTCTTTCTGTTGTCACACTGGTAGCTCCCACCTCTTTCCCCTCAAAGGACCCTGATTGGTCATCAACCCTGCAGGCTGAGCTCATTCGCCCCACCTAGTGCTTTGCAAGATGAATCTGCCTCTTAACAGGTATTAAATAAGACTGATCCAGTAACACTGCAGTTACCTCTCACTTGCGTCACCCACTTTGGAAAATGATGATTTAAGAAGTGTTTAAAAATACAATATTTCGTGCTTAATCCAAAAGACTGTCAAAACTGCATAAATACTTTTTTGGTTAAGTGGAAGAAACTGGCAAGAAATGAAAACTCATTATCAGTTCTACATTTGTAGTTAGTGCAATTTTTAACACTGCTCTCAGTTCTTCTGTTACAAATGAGAATGGAGATCATTTAATCTCCGTTTGTCTGCAGTTTTTGATCATTAGAAATGGAAAAAAGTTCAGATATGTGTGTCTAGGACTTCAATATTTTTGCTTGGTAAACTGATTTTAAAATTGCTTGTGTTACTGGATTCCTACTTAGGTTTTTAAGTCAGAATCTTTTTTAGTGTTTCCCCTTTTTTATAATAATTCACCTTAAACATTTTTGGTTGTTTTTTTCCAACTCCAATCCTTACATACCCTCTCTCTGTTGATCCAGCTGCTGCTTTAAAGTACCTTTAGAATGATATACATATCAATAACCTCTTAGCATAATGACCTACAAAATCTAGGACACAGAAGTGCTTTATAGAGCTGCACATATGCTGAATGCCCTACATAAAGTGTTAAACAAATGAAAACACCCGACACAGACAGTGTAGGAAGGAAACTATTCTGCATTTTTTCCATCAAGGCTGATGTACTTGCTTGTACAAATGTGCAGTTTGAGTTTAGAGGACGACGTGCAGACGTGACGAGGTAATTTGCATCGCAATCATTCCCCTAGAAAAAGGTGCATATTACTCAAATACGTCTTTGTCGAGTAGGTGTTCTGCCAGGGTACAAGCCAATAGATCAAAGTAATGCATGCTTTGGCAGATAAACAAGTAAAGAAACCCACCCAATGACACAAATAACGGATTTAACGTAAGGCTATGCAGACAAAGTGACTGATGGTGCATTTGTGGGATGAAGTAAAACTGTGGTTCTTTTATGTGTTTATTATCCTTAAGGTGAACAGACCAGAGCATGATGCACTTTACTAACATGGAAAAAGAAATACAACAGCTTAAAATATTTCATGACCTGCTTTGGATTCATACTAAAGACCAACTGTTGGTAACCTTGTGCAGCAGCTGGACCCACTGATTCATTGTCTGTAATTAGATAGATCCATCTTGCCAATCTCCAGTCTACAACAACTATGACAGATTGTGAGCAACTCAAAGGCACAGCTTAATAAACATCCTTTAATGCAGAAAGAGGTGCAAGCTACAAGCCAGACAACAGCAGGATGTGCCTGTTCATACAGATACTAGCATAGTTGCTAACAGCTTCAGGAGCAGACACGTAGGCTGTGCTGTGTCTCGGCTTGGTAGTGGGAAATTAAGTAGATAAAAACAAACTTTTTATAGCATGTGATGACCCCATGCTGTTTTTGTGGCTTCTTTTTCTGCCACAACTCTTTTAATTACACAGAGAGTTTGGCAACATGTACAGCGATATTGAGCGTAAGTGTCTGTCCCGAAATTTCTGAACAGAGAGAGAACTGAGCTGTGACACAAAGACACACGCTAATGCCATGTACCTCACACAACCCAACTTAAAAAAACAAACCATCCCTTTAAACTCACTACTAAACAATGGTAGGATGTCACACTGGTATGTCTATTGGGGGAAACAAGCCGTTTGAAGCAGCTACTGGTAACATAAATGTGGGGAGTGGGAGAAGTCCTGATGCCTCTGGACATTCTGTCTTGTTCATAGAAGTACTATATCATGCGAAGAAGATAAATAAAATTCAAACCATAATAATATGGACTTTTTAAACTTCACAAATGTTATACAATCAATATTATCTGAAATATCTTCACTGTTTTCATCAATTAACCAAATAACTCCAGAAATGTTTCCATAAGACTGATTTATTATTTGTCTTGCAGAATGTAAAGATTTCATGTCACAAGGTAAATTTGGTGCACATTTCCTAAAGACAACGATCCTCTTTTGGCACCATAAATGTTGAATAAATATCACGGGAGAAAAGTGAAGAATTTTCAAAGACATTGATAAAAGGTTCTACAATTATGCACCAAATTTGATACATCGTACAGTGAATGAAACAAAAAAATGCCACTTTTATTTCAGTGATATTACCTGATTCTATCCTAAACTCACTTTAGCATAGCTGCTATAGTAACTTTGCAGCACAGTATGTGTTGTGGTGGTTGGTCAGTTTAGCAGTGTTTGGTGCCATGTTGTCAACGACTTTGGATTCACTCTGCAGTCTAAGCTCTGCAGTGGTCTTGCCGTGCTGATCAATTAGCTTAAACAGATGACAAACTAATGTTAGGATGTCACACTGGTATGTCTGTTCAGAGGGGTCGGGGGAACAAGTGGTTCAAGGCAGCCACTGGTGCTGCAAAGAGAGAGATGTCTGATGTCACTGACTCTTTGTTTTGTGCATAACATCTGAGGAGACTTGTGAAACACAAAAAGGGACATGCAAAACTCTACGAAAAACCTAATATGGACTATTTACATGCAGTTGGTGTCCGAAATGGATTTGAATCCATATTAACGCATGAAAACAAGGTTTTAAAAAGGGTCATAGTGTTGGCTTGAATATGAAATGTGGCCAGTTTGCACCCACCTTGTTTTTATAAGCACAATTCCCTGTCCAAAAAAAAAAAAAAAAGTGACTTTACATGTCCAAAGAGAAATATTACTGTATATGAACTGTTGAGCCAAAATCAACTTGCTAGCTAGCAGTGGCTAATGTGTGGAGGATTGTTTTACTCACAGGCCTGGGAGGCAAAGGTAAATCTGTGAGTTTGTTATGGCACTTTAAAGTATTTGTTAGCATCAAGCTAACAAACTAGCAGTTCCATTCTGGTTGGAATTTTCTTCAGTAAACTGCTGTTTTAGTAAATTCTCCTAAAATGCACCTATCTTGCATAAATTAGACAAAACAATGAAAAAGCATGTGTATTTGTAAATTTCTTCTCATTTACATCTTAACTTCTACCAATATGTTTTAAACTGCATATTAAGATCATTGGTGTGCCGTGCAGTGTCATGTTAACACAAAGCTTTCAGCACCACACTTTGAATGGACAGCTCCCGCCTGTTAGAGCGGCTCTGGTGTGTGCTGCGCGGGGCCAGATGGGTCTTGGATTGGTCTCTAGATCCCTGTTATCTTGGAGAATTTTCTGGTCTTATTATTAAATTAGTTTTCATCTTTCCGCTCATCTGCAGGATAATCACTCTCATCTGCACGTATTTGCCGGGTCTGCTCTCACAAGCCCATTTCCTTGCCGTCTTTGAACTGGATTAGCGTCTCCAGCTGGAATTAGGATACATTTCACTGTCCCATTGTTCTCCCTCTCCGCTTTTGCCAGAGGGCTGTTGGAGGAAAAGCTTCAAATCAGAATGAGCCTTTTTGTGGCACTGCTGGAGTTCAGTTAGAGGTCCTTCCTGGTCTGAGTGTAGCTTCTTAAAACGCTGCATTGTCTTATCTATTTGTCCCTAAAAATCTAGTAAATGTGACTTTTTAGGGAAGTGTTTTCTTGTGAACATCTGTTTTCTGTTTTTCGATGTTGTGTCCTTGTCCTCGTGTGATGGTTAGGAAGTTACAGCAGAAATACCAGCGAAGAGGAGAGGAATTTCAGGGGTCTGTTTTCTTTTTACATGCTCGTGTATGATTGCTTTTCTTGTTAGTAAACCCCAAAGGACGAGAGCGAGCTGATTACTTATTCATAGATGTGTGGAGATCTGCTAATCCACACGGAATATACACAAACTCATTTGCAAACCTCTCTTTTTCTAACAGGTAGGCATTTTATTTTTTTTTACATTTGTGCAATGATTGATCTTTATTCTGTGTGGCGTTTGCGGGTTTAGCTGTAGTTAGCAGCGCACAATTACAGGAAGCAGCTTTAATTTTGGCAGCTATTTTAAATTAAGGCAAGATTGCTTACACATTTTTATTTTAAAACATTTCCACTATTTGATGTTCTTCATGGTTTATAATCAACAAATGATCAGAAACATTATGGTTTAAGTATAATCACAGAAAGGCCCCTTTTTATACAAAAATATGCATCCATGTACTCCTCCAAACCCCATAACATGAGGAAAATCCCCTTCTGCCTTTGTTTATTGAACCATCTTTTAAAAATGTGTTTTTTTAAACTTATTTATCTTCTTTATATTGTATGTGTACCAAATGGAGTAGCACTCGGAATTTCGTTGTATTGCAAAGTACAATGACAATGAAGGCTTTCAATTTCAATTTCTCAAACAAACTGCATAAAAAGTGTCCCCTAATGCTGTCATTAGGGAATATGCCGCCACCCCCTGAGCCAAGTGTTTGTTCAGCCCACAGCCAGAGCTAATGAAAGAAAAAAATCAGTGCATGTCGTTTCATCCACCATAAACATTAGAGCACAGGACTGAACTGAACTGAATCCTACTAACTTCTTGATAGGGTATTTTGGGTTTTCTGTATTTTGCTATTTTGAACACAGAAATTCTTGACACAAAGCCAGTCACAAGGCACAAACTAGATTGACTGTGTGCCTTGATTATACATGGTTGTGTTTTGGGCGTAACATAGACCAAACCAAACAGCGTCAGCTCTCATTCCCTATAAATCAGTGTATGCTGGGAGGCTGGCATTTATGTGTAGTATTTTGGTCTAAATTTCTGATAGATCATTTAATCCCTCTCCTTTTAGTTTACGGAGATACTCAAAAACACACAGAACACTGTATGATGCATGTCACTGCCTGGATTCAAGTGCTTTTTGTCATTGAAGCATCTAGAGCAAAAGAAACTCTACAACAGACGAGTCAGAAACCAACACACGAAGAGTGAAACCTTGCTTGGTTTAAAGCCTGATTTATGACCTGATGTGCCCCTCTCAACAATCAGGGAGTCTAACATGTTTCAAGTCTTATTGCAACCAATTACTTATCAAAATTATCCTCAAGTGTGTGGTTTCAATGAGATTTTTGACAGCTCCCAATGGAGCCATTGCCCTACCATTTTCAAATCAAATATGATATGAGACACTATTATTGACAGCTGGTGACTGGGCTACCTACAAAGTAATATACACTTAAGTTAATGAGCAGATAAAGATGCCTCACCAACCAGATGTAGTTTCGAAGCTCACAAGCACACAACTCATGTCTTGCTTGGGTTTTGATCAAGCTTTTTTCTTTAACTTTTGTTGTTAAAAAGCAGAGTGCATGCAAGGGCTAGTTTTGCATTTTGTTTCCTTTCTGCAGTTTGTTTGTGCAAGTTCTTCCAAAACTTGTATTTTAGAAAACTGTAACTTCAAATTGTTTCTTCAAATGGTGTGTGTGCTGTCTTGCAGTTTTGCTAAATCGTCTATATTATGTAAGTTCAGAGGATTGTATTTTGTGATGCACCAACTGTGTAATTCCGGGCTGATGTTAAAATTAATAATCTTAGCTGATACCAATGCTTTATCAGCCAATGTTTTTCCAATTACCTCTCGTGGCTTCATTTCCCCAACAATGTCAACGTCCTTAAATAAAACTAAACCTACCTCTTGATTTAAACTGAACAAACATTATCAGAGTTTTACTACAAAAAATCTACTGCAGGCTCTTCTTGTCATGGCTTTGTCATGTAACAAAGGTCATCAGCATTTTTTTTTGTCATTGTTCTGTTGATGAAATTAAAACTGGCAGCCAGAATGTACAAAAGCACATCAGGCATCTTTTTTACATCTGACCCTGTGCCCCGGTTCAGTTGAAACATTTTAGAAAAGTGAAAAATCAGATGCAATGACTCCCCGAGGGTGAAAGCAGGCCGCCGTGGGAGCTTGTGAAGCTGTCACATTATTTGTTCCCTCGGATCATAGTTGTCATATTGTGTGTGTTTGCTTGCTATCACAGGGACACACTGCTGCTGTAAAAAGTCCAAGTGGGACACGCTGACCTCAGTTTGAGCGACATGGAAGGTTGTGCCATGTCAGGAAAATGACCTTACCAGATATGAGTCCTTTAGTCGCATTTGCAAAAACAAACAAAAATGCTGGTAAAGCTAAATTAACCATGATCAGCTAAACATTTCTGTAGGTGATGACACAAGGGGTGAATGCATCAGTCAGATTTTTTTTTCTTTTTTTATAAGCAAGACTTCAGCCTGATGCTTTTTAGCTTAACTTTGTGCGATATTGTTGGACTGTGACAGTACAGTGGTTGGTTAAGAGGACAGGCTGGATTCTGGTATAAATCTCACTATTCTAATAATGCACAATGTTTTTCACAGAATAGGAGAAAATATATAAATTCCCAAGTCAGAGTGGACATTTGTGCAAAGTAAGATAATTCCCTAACTCCCCATCTGTTGTAACTCATAAAAGCAAGAGAAGGACATAATGCCCTATGACCTTGCCTTTTCACCTAGACATCTAAATCAGGGGTGAAGCCAAGAATTCTGAGCCCCTCGAAAAGATAACACATTTGGCCCCTTCCCAAACCATTAAGCCAATAAATAAATTAAAAAAAAACATATCATGTAGTTAAATAAATAAAAATATAGACAACTTATAATTATTACAGCCAAGTTTTACTGTTCAAAGACAAAAGTAAGGTTCAAACAAGGGAGAAAACTTTGTTCAGCTGAAAATAAACAATTAATGATAAATTAATATATTCCCAAAGAGTAACTTCCTGGCATTTAAGCCATTTTATCCATTAGACTTGTATATTAGTCAAATGATGTCATTGTGAATCTCTGATCTTTTAACCCCGTCAAATATTTAAAACTTATTATATATTTGCTTTATCCTGTAACTTGTTATTATAAGGACTAAAATATATTACAATCCATTTAGACATTTGAATGTATAGCAAAATGCATCAATAGAACTAAAATCTTCATGAAATAATCTGAAGGGTCTTTTTTTTAATGCACACCATTTCATGAGACTTTGGCCAAGCAAACAATGCAGTGAAAACGAGAAAAAAGTATTTTTTGAAAGTGAAGTCTAAATAAATCTTAAAAGTCAAGTGGAAATGTTGCTGGGACTTTAGTATTTTAGGGGCCCCTATCAGCCCTGGGCCCTTAGAATCTTCCTAACTTCCCCTCTTTATTGCCCCCCTGATCTAAATTATAATTACATAATTTCTAAGTCAAAGTGGACATTTTATGCAAAGTTTTATGAAAATCCCTAAAGCATTTATGTGATATACCTATCTGAGCAAGGGAAGAACATTAAGGCCGTTGACCTTGACTTTTGACCCAAGTTTTTGAAATTTTAATTAGTTCATTGCTAAGCCAGAGTGGACATTTGTGCAAAATCTTGTGAAAATTCTTCAGAGAGTTTATGTGGTATTGCAGTCATGGGCACAAGAGGAATACAAGGCCAAATGACTTTGAGATTTTACTGTTAACTTACATATAAAAGTTGGTTCCTAAGTCAGAGTGGACATTTCTGAAAAGTTTTATGAAAATTCTTAAATTGTTTATGTGATTTAACTTATGTGTGCAAAAGAAGAACACAAGGCCCGGTGAACCTTGACTTTTGATCTAAGACATCTAGATAAAAAAAAAGGTTATTCCTAAATCAGAGTGGACATTTAATGCAAACTTTAATAAAAATTCCTAAAGCATCGATAAACTACATTGGTATAAGCAAGAGAAGAACATGAGGCTCGCTGAACTTGATTCTTGACCTTGGACATCCAAATAACCAAAATTTATTCCTAAGTCAGAGTGGACATTTTATCCAAAGTGTTCTGAAAATTCCTAAAGCATTAATGAACTATACTGGTGTAAGCAAGACAAGAACACGAGTCTCAGTGACCTTGATTTTTGACCCATGGCATCTTAATTACAATAGTTCATCTCTGTGTCAGATTGGACATATGTGCAAATTTCCACATAAATTCATAAAGCTTTTCATGACCAAATTTACATGAGCAAAATAACGCAAGGCCCAATGACCTTAACCTTTGATCTAAGACATCTTCATTGTAAAAGTTCATTGTATTTCAGAGTGGATATTTTTGCAAGGTTTAACAAAAAATCCTCAGGGCGTATATGTAATAAAACTTCTTTGTGCTTGAAAAGAACATGAGGTGCAATGATCTTGATTTTTGACCACAGAAATTATAATGAGCTCACGCCTAAGTCAAGATGGACTTGTGTTATAACTATGTGCTATAACTTATATGATCAAGAGGAGAACTTGAGAGCCCAATGACCTTGACTTTTGACTCAAGTCATGTAATTTATATTAAGTTCACTCCTAAGTCAGAGTGGACATTTGTGCAAGGTCTTATGATAATTCCTCATGTTTTGTACTATTGTAATTATGGGTATGAACATCAGGCCTTATGTCTTTGAGGTTAACCAAAAGGCTCAAGTGCAAAGTTTGGGGCAAACAATTGTTGTTCTTCAGCTATTGTGTTCTCTAAATTAGCCTCAATGGATGGTTGAACAACCTACAAACAGAATAACAATAGGAATCTGTGCACTAACTGTACGCTTTGGTCAGCTATTTTCTTTAGGCAAAGGGGGGACTGGTACGGTCGATGGGAAATGGACAGGCATCACTTTGGTCTCTCCGCTCCCTTTGCCTCTGCAGTCTGCTCTGCTTTAATGCATTCTGTCAGATTCCAAATTTCACAACCAAATGTCTCATTATGCCTTGGCACTCTGCCTCGGGTAAGTGTACTGGCCTGGAATCAGCTGCAGTCGCTTCAGACTGGTGAAAATATACATTAAAACGGTGCTTCTAACAGCACAAGCCTTCTGCTGTAAACTGGTGATACTGGTATTTAAACATGCAGGAATGCTGCAGCAAGTCATCCGCTTAACAAACACTCATCGTATAATATCCCTGCAGTGTTCATGAGACTAAATATTTGCAAGTGAACAGATCTGGCGCCTACTGAAGAAAGCATGGGGGCAGACATTCAAGAGGTAGGTTAAGATCTTGTTCTAGTCATTCTCTTTGACTTTAATACAGATGACAGCAGCTTGGATGTTTAACAGCACCCTTCAAGAGTCCCATGAGAGATTCATATTAACCCTTTCACTTTCATAAACAATAGCCATGAAAATGTTTTGGGTTTTTTTTACAAACTGTGGCACTAATGCAACATTTAATTTTTTTTACACCCTAGATATTTATGAATCATTGACCTCTACCAAATGGTTCAGCAGGGAGTGGAAAGTTGAGGAAGTAATTCCATTGTAACAGCGACAAGAGAACAAAGTTTAAGTAAAATGTCTTTTTGAGAAACACTTTTAGCTTTTTTGATGTTACATTAATTTCATATAAGACATTTTTGGATTATGACCAGTTTTATTACAATGCTAGGTTTATCCATCTGAGAAATTCCCCTCTTTAATAAGAAATTAATAAGACATTAATATAACATTTTTACCTCTTACTGAAATTACATTAGCTCTGTTGGTTGGCCATAAGCACCCAGCTCAACTGTTTGGTTTAGCATATTTTGTATTATTATTTTGATATCATTTATCTTGCACCTTCAGACTTGTTTAAATTGCATAAATTACATGAATCTGTAGAATAAGGTCTCTGGTACCATCAAACATTAAATATGTCATCTTTCCTCCAAACATTTTGTTAGAATGAGGGATTTTTACATTCATGGATGGAGGGAGACTTAAAAATCTACTACCTTAAAAAAGAAAAGGGAACAACTGCTTTTTTTCTAGCATAATGTTTAGCCCCCATGAAATAAAGATGGCCTTATCAGGTTTAAAAACTTTGATGCATTTATGAATAAGATACAGTTACTCAAAGTTTAGTCTATCAAGCAGTTGGTCTGGGAGTTAAAGAGTTAAAAAAAAGTACCCTTTTCACTAAGAAAAGACAACATGATTTAGCAAGGGAAGCTAAGCTAAAAAAGTAAGGTTTTTAAGTTTTATTTGAACATGTACTAGGATGCGGCATTGTGTTTATCTCCTTGGAGAATTCCAGGGTGGGGGCTGCCACAGACTGACCCTGGAAGTTCATAGGCTGGTGTGGAGTATAGCAAACAGACCACGGTCCAAGGACCAGAGATTCTGGGATGGAGTGTAGGGCTGGACGAGATCTGAAAGGAGGCCACTTGTACATTAGTAGAGGGATATGAATGTGATGCTGGATTTAACCAAGAGACAGCAAAGGTAGATTAGGGTGGGGGTGGTGCTCTGCCAGGGCTTTGTGTGGCTTAGGAGCCTGGCAGCTGATCTCTGCACACAAAGGAGCCTTTCCAGAGCCTTGCTGGGTACCACAAACAGGACTTTATTACTGTAATCCAGACAGGAAGTGATGATAGCGGTAATGAGTAACCCTGCAACAGGGTTTGTGAGAAATGGCTGGAGTCTGGAGATGGATTTGAGATGGTAGAGTGCAGACTTGGTAATGGACTTGACACTGGACTGGGATGATAGGGTGATGTCCAGAATGGCCCCCAAGTGGCACACTTCCTGGATGAACAAATGGGGTATTCATCACCATCCAAAAGAAAATATCAGCACAGAGGCCACAACCATAAACTCACTTAGTTATTGTTCAGCTTGAGAAGGTTAGGTGACATCTATGTTTTTAATGTTATGTAAGCAGTTGGGAGGGCTGTGTAGAGGCGTTAAGGTACAACCGGGTGTCATCAGCATGGCAATTGAAACTAAAGTTGTTGTGGCAGAAGAGCTGACCAAGGGGAAGCATGGATAACAGAAAGAGCAAACTTGTCTCTTATGTTTGTATGTCATATTTGTTGCATTTTTACCCTTGAAGTGTAGCTAGTGCTGTCTTAGCCAGGTCTCTATTAAAATAAAGCTCTTTATTCTGAAGAAAAATCAGGTTATTAAAGACTAATGTAATGCTTTAGTCCAAAATGCTGATGCTCTTCTTTTAACATGTACTCAAAAACAAGAAAATACTCCCTTTCATTTAAATTTAATTAAAAATTTAAAGCTAAGCAGTCCAGTTCAGTTTGTCTCGGTACAATATGCAATTACAGGTGTTTCCACTGTCAACTGTGGAGGAAGGGTACCCAAATAACCGACCTGTGCCATCCCACTTTTTGGCACCCCTCTGAAGGGGACTGGTTTTTAATTTCTGACCACAAAAACTGTGCTCTTTAATAGAGTGGTGCTTGCATTAAGTATTTTTGTAGACCAACGCAGACTTAAGCATCGTACTGGTTCCCTCGACTGCAAGCCAAGTAAAAGCATTTGAGATTTCTCACTGTTTTTGGGATCATCGCTGATACTAAGATCTGTGGAGAAGAAAAAATTCAGAATGCTCTTTGTGATAATCTTAACAAATGAACCCACTTTTCAAGACTTTTTTTAAGCTTCAACGTAATCTGCGAGAGTGTAAAGCTATTAGTAAGATACTATGGAACTACAAAACAGCGGTTCAACTCAGAAGAAGCTTAAAAATTTTACGAGGTATACCATCTTATTGTTACCTCTTCTTTAAGAAGTTAGTTAGCAGCTATTGTTTTAAACACACAGCAACAGTTTGGGATCAGTTTTTGTTTGAGTTCAGTGACATTTTTGGCACACAGCAATGGTGGCTCGGCCGTGTTCAGTGATACATGTTGTTCAGGAGCTGTCCCCTTAATTATTACTGCTTTACTGCAGCATCTTAAGCTGATATGGTAAAGGAGCTAAAATTTCAGACACAGTTGAGCAACTGACCAATTACAGCTTTCCCACCAATCTGAACAGACTAGGCAAACAGACATGAGAAGGAGGGCGTCAAAGGGACAGGAGCTCCAACTGAGCGTTTCAGACAGTGAGAAAAGAGGTGGTTCATTAAGGCTGTGTGAAAACAGATACTTTTTTTTAAAAACAGTTCTTCTCTAGCAGTCACTGAAATCAAGTATTAACCTTTGAGTTCAGTTCATTATAGTTATTCAGGGTAACATGTCATGTAATCCAATGAGCTGTAACAGCTGGTAAATATGGAAATTATGTCAATTGAAAAACTACAAAGACTTAGATTTAAGATTATAATTTGCTGGACAAACACAAAATAATCTTAATTTTAAGTTTAATATCATGAACAAATATTTCTTAAAGCTCTTGAGGTTGCTTTTACTCCCTTTACTCCCTTGTGAATGCATTTTATAGTGTTATCCCTAAAATAAATAGAGCTCCTAAGGTTTCATAACCATAAAATCTGTAATAAAAAACTCAAGGCGTGTGCAGGTTTTGCAAGTTATACTTGAAGTTTTATGATCACACTTTATTTTACCCTATGCCACTTGAGAGTTTGATCACGTTTTCAGCTATATGTAACATAATTTGTTAAAATGACAGGGACTATATTATGTGACTGAGCAAAGCCAAATGACTTTTCTTCCTGTTGTAAGAGGAACAAAGGTTTGTGCTGTTTTAGTTTTGATGACAGAAGAATTTATAAAAAGGCCTACTAAAACTAACGCAAAGAGGTGAGTGTGTTGATACAAAAATCTAGCTTGTTCTTCACAAAAAGGAGTCAGTTCTGGCAATAAGCATTTTTATTTTGCATCATTTAAAACAGGAGCTTATAAAAGCAGTATGAGATCTGGGGGCTTTTTCCTTAGTTGATATTGAAAAATTTGGAGTGAAAGAGAGAAGCTTGAAGAAAAAACAAAAACATTTCAGGACACACATCGTGGTATACCGTTTTTTTCATCAAATCTTATGTTCAATAGACTGAAGATGCTTACATCCTGTGAAGCAAAGTGCACCTTCACATCACATACGGCCCTCATGTTCAATCTCACCTTCTTATTCATGTCGTCAGAATCTGCAGACTGACAATCCATCAGACTAATGGATGGACCTATTTCACCTTATAATTCAGGCAGCATTAGCCAGAGCTCTCCTGCCACACTCACAAAAGGATTTATACTGGTCCAAATAAAAGAAACTTGAGGAGGAGCACGGAGATAGAAAGCATCTCTTTGGAGAAGAATCTGGTCGGACTGCTTCTTAAGTCTTCAAAGAAATCATTTGCCTGAAACAGTACAGCAAAGAGGACATAGGCTTGTTTTTCGTACGCCATTTTCGTGGCGAATATTTCATGGCACACCCATAGCTCAGGGTAACCCTCTGGCTAGGGCTGCTTGATTATGGCAAAAACCCTAGTCACAAATATTTTAATAGATGTTCAAGATGTTGTGTGGTACAGTAATCTTTTAATCTCGATTACTCAATTTTCGTAATTAGGGAAGGCAGTTTTTGCAATTTTGATTAAAATTTGATTAACTTCCCAGCTCTAATTCTGGCTTTTGTTTCTGTCAGTAAACAATTTCTTTCTTTTAACAACATAACAAACTGCAATCTTAGCATTAAACCCTTTTCTAGCCAACATTACTATTAGCTAATTCCAGCCTTTCATAGAGCAACACTTTTCGACAGTTTTGCTTTTTGATTTTCAGCCAATATTTATAACAGTGAAATTATTTTCTTCTGCTTTTAAGATTGGAAGCACGTATAATGTAGATGTCTCTTTGTCTTGTAAAGTCGTAATGATGTTAATTGCTGTCTTCTAACTTTTTTCATATAATCAGCAACTGAGAGGACAGTGAAATTGAAACTGAAATTTTAAACTGGAAGTACTCAAGAGCACAAACCTCATTTCTGACAGTGTTAGACAACTTATGAGTGAAAATAATTAAACTTTACTGGTGGACTGTTCAATATATTTCACTAGACCGTCCAGGCAACAGCATCAGAAAGTGTTTGGGAATGGGCAAAACTTTCAAAAGCATATCCAGCAGGTGATTCGGCGATTGCTCCGTCAACCACATTTATTACGGGCCAATCAGATAATAACGTCAGCAGACACTGCTGCTGCTGTGCTAAATACAAAATTAAAGCCACTAGGTAGAACAAAATCTTGCCTACACATGTTGGAAGTGGTAAACAGTATACCTTTTATTGAGATATGCTTTCAGTGTTCAGTGTTTGTTTTTCATTTAATAATGAAATTTGGTCCAGATCTGATAAAACTGCTACTGAAGCTGTTAGCATATATGCTAATCTCTTTACAAGCAGTCACTCCTGCTGTTGTCTCACCCTTCCTGCTCTGAAGGACACTGATTGGACCGTGCCTCTTTGGGCCCTCACAGTTGTAGATTGAAGCTTGGCAAGATGGATCTTCGTGAAAACAGACAATGAATCAGGCGGATACATCTGCTGTGCAAGAAGACATCTAAAGTCAATAATATTAAAAGATTCAGAGAATCTGGGGGAATCTCCGCAAGAGGAGCAAGGCCAAAACCAACACTGAATCCCCATGACCTTCGATCCTTCAGGGGAATCCCACCTACAAGACTTTAACAATTAGTATTCTCAGTTCCCAAGTGCTTAGTTAGTAATATTAAAAAGAAATGGGGATGTAACACAGTGGCTACGTTTATATGCAGTCAATATTCGGGTTAAGGTCAATATTCCGGTTTGAAACATTCAGAATAACCCAGTTTACATGAGTGAGCACACAGGGTTACTCTTCTATGCATAGTATCCCAAACAAAACAGCGACACAGGGAGAACATCATCACGCACGGAGGACGTCATGACGCAATGTGCGCCATTTCCGCTTCTTCTTCCTGTATCCAATAGCAACGAGAACAACAGCAGCAGCACGGCAGATAATGAACGGCCCGCAGCAGCTAACAGTTTGCACTTTGGTGCTGGTACTGACCCACCACCAGTACTTGACACTATTCTTTGTCAGTTTCTTCATTAATGGAAGACGAGAACGTGAAGATTTAGGAAATCGAGCCAGAGCTGTGCCATGTTACAACAAGTACTTCCTGTACTCAAAAGACCAAGATTCCTTGCGAAAATAACATGCGCAGTACACAACTTAATGTTCCTTTCAATGAGGATATCCCGATTGGCGTATACATGACCAAATATTCGGGTTAGAAAAGGAGTGACCCAGGGGTGATTTTCGGGTTTTCAAAAACCGGAATTTGAGCATATTCCGTTTTCTCAAAAGGATTTTTGGTGTTTACATGGCTGCATGTAACCAGGCTATTGCTAATATTCCGGTTATGAAAGGTTTAATGACTGCATGTAAACATAGCCACTGGTGAACATGCCCCTGTACCAGCATTTTGGAAGGTGTTTCTGTCATCAAATTTAGTTAGAATTATGTCGAATACTGACATGTAAGAGCTAATCTTAGTATTGTACAGAAATCCCTGTTCTCTGACAGGGCTGTCAGAGTTATACCTTGAAATATGGTCTAATGTTATATCATTTACAACTACAATGGGTTGACTTGAAAAGCTGCATTTCAGCTCCCACCTCTAGCATGGCATTGTAGGTCAATGGCTGCCGTAGGAATTTGTTTGGTTTCAACAAGTGTCTGATGATATTCATTGCTGCAGTCATGAGATGCTTTTATGAGCATGCATCATGACTAAAATTCCTGACCTGGTGGCAAGAACCTGGTGTCGTGCATGACAGTAATTCAGTTTAATAATCAAACAATATGCATCATGGGCATGAGGGATAGTCCCATGGATAATTACAAATGTAGCCAGCACAACAGGGAAGTATGCAAGCTACTTCATTAGCATTCTATTAGGCGTTTGCTGTCAAACGGGTTAGAATCATAGAGCACAGGGCGCTGCTGCAAAGGTCAGTCTCAATAGCATCCACTCACTCTCGCTGGTGTTGCAAACACATCGGCGCAGCTGGGGAGTAGTGAGAGCAGCGTGTTGAGCCGAGGAGGAGGGTGATTTGAGTTGACAGGGGGGACATCATACACACGGTACCCAGGGACAAGAGCTCACAGTTGGAGGTTGGGGGGTGGGATGGGGTAGCGGGCTCATGAAGCATCCTGGGGGCCTCTGGGACGGTGGGAAAGCCTTTATCTGAGCCAGGGAATCAAAGAGGATGAACACTGCAGTGTAAACTAGACCAGAGGGTAGTTATCAGCAGGGAGGGGGATAGGACAGAAGAGGAGCATTGTTTACACTTGTGCCGTCTCTCACATATTGGACCAAGGCTGGTGTCAACAAGAGAGGGGCCGCTTTTTAGATGAAGTCTAGTAAAGTCCAGACGGAGGTCAGGGCAAAGTCAGGGCAGTGTGGTGTAAACTCAGGCTGGTTCAAGAGCAACACTTGCATTAAAATGTGTGCAATAAACAGCTCCATGAAATATTTATTGCAAATCCTGTGTCGGAAAAAATTACAGCGTTTTCTCACCTAAAGAACAGGTCATACAAGGACTCCATACAAGAATTTATTCTGTTTAGCTAAAGGGCAAAACAGACTTCCTAACTAAGCAAAACTAGAATTTACTGGTTTTGAAAAATGAACAGCTTTTCACAGGTTAAATTAAGCTGATTTTCAGGTCATCAAAAAATGCTAATCTGTGGTCCAGTGCTTCAAGAGATTAATTATATTCCTTAAACTAAACAATATGCATGGACTGATTTAAAATTCACATTAAATAATTGTAGCTAAAGGTAGTAACATTAATATAGTGATCCCTTCATTAAGTAAACACATTTAGCTGCACATCAATGCAAATAGCTAATCAGCCAATCACATGGCAGCAACTCAATGTGTTTAGGCATGTAGACTTGGTCAAGACAACCCCCTGAAGTTCGCTTCTGGGTATCAGAATGGTGAAGAAGGTGATTTAAGTGACTTTGAATGTGATATGCTTGTTGTTTTGTTGGGCAGATGGGTTGGCCTAAGTTAACTGCTAATCAACTGGGATTTTCTTGCACAACCATCTCTTGAGTTTACACAGAATGTCATAAAAAAGAGACAATATCTACAGAGTAGTAGTCCACTGAGCAAAAATGCTTTGCCATTACCAGAGGTTGGGGGAGAACGGCCAGAGTGGTTGGAAATGGCTGAACTACAACAGCAACTCAAACACAAAATATGCTCAGGACCATTTCTGAACACACTACAGGCCCAATCTATGGGCTACAGCAGCAGAAGATTACACTGCGTGCCACTCCTGTCAGTTAAGAACAGCAAACTAAGGCTACATTTCTCACAGGCTCACCAGAATTGGACTGTTAAAGATGGGAAAGTGTTTCCTGGTCTTATTAGTTTTGATTCCTGGTGCAACATTTCGATGGTAGTCATGAAAGTCCATCCTGCCTTGTATCAGAGGTTCAGGCTAGTTGTGTAAGTTGTGTAATAGCATGGTTGGATATCTTCTTGGCACACTTCAGCCCCTTGGTACCATGTTTTTATCCAGTGTGAGGGTAATCACTCAGGATGCAGCAATTCTTAATAAAATGTTGAACCGTTTGATACAATATTAAGGATTCAGTATGCACATGTGAACTGTGGTATTTTCAGTTTTAAGGGTAAACAGGTGTCAGTCATTGTTGCCCTTTTTTCTCTCTGTTTGCGCTGAGATAGAGTCTGTGGATCAGTGTGCAGGGTTGAGGAGACTCCTGGCACAAGTAATCATGCACTAAAATGATGCCAAGAAACCATCCCACTCCTCTGAGAGGAGAGGCAGGAGTATGCACCCTCATAGCGTTATGTGGATATCCTCATTCTTCTAATCCGTGGCTGGAGTTGAGTTTATCAATAAGGCAATGAAGCCTCATGGGCCCTATTACATAACGTCATTTTCTTAAACCGCTGTTGTGCAAACATCCGTCAGGTTTTGCAGGGGGAACATAAACTCCAAGCACTTTCTTGCATTTAATTAAGCAGAACATGTCTTACCTTTTCACCACGGATGGGAATTAGAAGCTCTGAAACTCTGACTCTGATAATAGAAATGATTCTCATCTCCTCCAAACTGTCAAAAAAAAAACAAACAAACACATTCAGACTTTGTCGAAAGTCCAGTCAGTTAAAAAATGTAATTCATTCATATCCTTGGTAATTTGATGTGTTCAATGACAGCTTGGAAACATTAAACTCAGGTGAATAAGTGAAATGTCGTCATGACGTGTTCAAATACAACATCAAGAAAAGGAAGATTGAGTTTTTGTCTGAAAACTTGAATAATTACAGTGATTGGAGGTCACATTTGATTGTACAGCATTATAAAAAGATAAAACAGATGTTTAATCGGGGTAAACAGCACAATTTAATTTGTTTTTTAATTATCTGAAATCACAGACTGCAGAATTTGTTTAGAAATGAAATAAAATGGTTTGCTCATGAACTATCTCTTGTTCGTTTGGAAAAAAATGCCTGAAACACCTCAGAATAGAAAATATTTTATAAAGGAGAAAAAAGTGGCTTCAGTCGCCAAGTTGGCGGAAAAGAATCGATCAAAAACCATGACCCAGAAATCGAGTGTTACACTCATACTGTTAAGTGCATTAAATGTGCCACTGAAACCAAGTTTTGATCTCTCTCCCATTAAAGCATAATAAATGCATTTTATTATATCTGAGTGTTAATCTGTGGATTGATCATTTTACTGCTCTCCACCGGATGACATTTTAACTATATGAGCGTTAGTATTTGACACTGCACAAGAAGTAAAAATTAAATAAACAATAATTATTGACATATCCCAGGCTGTATTAATGCAACACGAAAAAACTTTGCATGAAGTATTCTGGAAATTATTCATTTTTCATGTTTTTTATATAAGAATGTGGTGCCACCATAACAAAAACCTGGCATTTTAACCATTAAAATCTTTAATAAAACCTCGTGAAAATTTGATATTCATGATCAAGATTGATGTTGGTTTAAAAATCAAGCCTGAAAAAGCTGTAAACATTTTCAATGTAATTTTGTTCTAGAGCTGTCTTATGAAGAGTGCTTTTTGTGCTCAGCGGGAAGAGTGAGTGTTTGACACTGTGCAGAAATAATAATGCATTAAAATCAGTGTTGCTGCCAATCATTGACATATCCTAGGCTGCAAAAAGTACTTTGCATGTAGAATATGCAAAATAATTTAGTTTTTTGTTTTTCTCATTTGAAAACATGGTGGCTTCATCACAAACACCCGATATTCTAAGGGTTCAGATCTTTTAGAATTAATTAGTATTTGATCGTCATAATTAGGCCAGATGTAAGTGAAAAATAGCTCAATGAAACCAGAATATGGTAGAATAATGCATTTTCAAAGCTTCGCTGTAAAAAGCCCACTTTTTGTGCTTAGTGAGTTTGACTGACTAATATTAGACCCGGTCCTTTTCTGTGCCCTAAGGGAGACACTCCTGTGTGGTTTTTCTTGGCATTGTCACTGGCGTTGAAGACAGTTGTTTGGTAGAGCATGAATTCTGACCCCTCTGTTTTATCTCTGCACTGGTCTGTTGGTCATAGTTTCATTTAATGAGTGTTTTCAAAGACTCCCACAGAGTTACTGTTTCTTGTCAGCTGCACCGCAGCAATAGTTTGATACTCCTTTTAATTGCTGTAATCAGGAACTGATTTGGTCACTGGCTTGTTGCCATCTTGTTTGTGATTTGTTCCCCTCATCCATTAATTTGTGAATGGTTAAGATAAATTATTCTTTTGGATTAAATGAGGAAATGGTTCATATTCATGTCCTATTTCCTTGAAATCCAGTGTTAGAGCAAAAATGATCCTTTGGTCATTTTTATGAAGATTTGTACCAATGTATGTACAGCATATGATATGCTTGTAGTGCATTAAGCCATTTTTTATCTACTACCTTGAACAACTTTAGAGCTTTGTGAGGTATAATAAGTGGCATTTCAAAAATCAATAAAGCAGATATCAAATAGATCCATACTGAACTTATAAACCTGACACACCAGATGGACTGTTTCACATATCCATGGGATGTATTTCACGTCATCTAGACAGCATCGTCCAGACCACTAGTTTAATCCATGTTCATTTCTGTGAAAACTTGAATCCTTTTTTTGGTAGTATTTCATCTTGATATTCTGAATAAAAGATACTTCAAGTGAACAATGACGGTAGTGATACACATGCTCTCAATGAGACATTATACCCACACACACAACACATGAGAAAAACAAAAACACAAATAAATAAATAAGCAAACAAGCTCATCCCCTTACTTTCTTGTCCTTTAAGCATTTAATTATCTTTTTTAAAACAAATTACATTGAAAAACTTTCTTACACTCATGTCTTTTTCAGTCGATAGAATTAAAAAAACAAAAATTAAAAAATATTGTCAACATTAAAAGTTCCTACCTCAAGAAAACAACAAAGTTTTATCCATGCTCACAGTTTTAACCCATCAGTATGTTCTCGATGACAGTTGCAGTCCATCTGTTTTACTAATAAAAACTCTGTTCCAGAAAGAATACACTTGAAACAGATGACTTATATCAAATTAGCTATATTTTTCCCCATATACTTCGAATTTATGAAAGCCGCTGTTCTTTTCATGGTCAAATAATGTGTTAATTCTTTTTTTCCAATGATTAAATAAGGGTTAAGCTGAAGATTTCCAATATTTCAAAATGAGTTTCTTAAATACCAGAGAGGAAAATAGAATAAGCCAGCTTGTGGGTATCACTTAGTCTTATTTGAAATATCATGAAAGATGCAAATTGGGGGGTTAAAACTAGATTTTCAAAGTGTTTGATAGTCAAATCTTAATTTTATGACAATCTGAAAAAGCACGAATCAGTAAATCTGTAATTCCACATTTCAAACAAACTGCCTCTTTTGTCACAGAATATTATCAGCCTGCACTTGAAAAACTTTACCCATTAATTTCCAATAAAATTTGCCAAACAGCCCAATTACTCCTGAAACATTTATTAACAAAATTATTAATGAATTCATTTGACAGCTTGCTGAATGAATCTTGCAAAATTTAGCCACACAAACTTAAACTTAAAAGGTTGCATAATTCACAAACATGTTCAACTCATTACCCAAGAAGACAGAAAGGAGTTACAAAGATGGATTTATAATTTTAGTATTAATTTAATAAAGTTTTAGAAATTGAAGCTGTATATGGTTATTATTGATAGAGTAAATTAAAATTACAGTCACACATCATATGTTATTGTGTTATATTTATAACCCATGGTTGTTAAATTTCCCAAAGCACATCTGAAGTTGCCTCAAAGCTCACCGGTGTGCCTCGCCAACATATTTGAGAACCACCGCTGCAGACTGTGTTCGGGAAGAGCAGAACCTTTATGTGTTGCCAAAGGGCAGAGCCATTAAAAGGATTTTGGGATGTGATGTCCCTGATGTCTGGTCCGTCACATTGAGTGTGGGTCTGTCAGGCTTGCAGCCACTTCTCACTGTCAGCACAACTATCCCACGCCTGCTACCCCCACCTCTTCCTATGACAAGCACATGGACAAGAACAAATGGGTTTATTGTTCTCAGCACTGTGTTCACACTGACCAGACATGCTATCTACGGCTTTTCTATGCTTTGCCAAGGCCTGGTTCACAGAAAAATCTTAACTTTTAAACAGTGAGAGAGCCCACATATGAAGATCATGTCAGATTTCTTAGTTTTGTTTCTGTGGTTGGTGTTGTGCCACAAAGTGAGAGACAAAGGACATTACAAACCAACTGATTAATTTACCAAGAAGACAGCGGCTCTGCTCAGTTTTTGCAGCTTGGGATCTCATATGATCACACATGACATCAATGTAAACAAACATGGCAGAAAACAACAGGAGACTAAAATCTGGCCAGTGGTTAGCTTCTTTTAACGTCCTTGGTGATTGTGATGTCATCCAGCTCCTCACATTATTGTCCGTCTAACTTCATGCCTCGCCTTTACTCTTGTTGCCATGCCTCGTTTGCTTCCTGCTTCGGCCAGCTTGCTCCTTGATTGGCTGTGCTCTGGTTCATGTGACAAATACAGAGGACATGCTAAGCTGCCCTCAATGCACTCCACGCACATCAGGACTTCTGGTTACCTCCGCCAAGGAGGTTATGTTTTCGCCAGGGTCTGTTTGTTTGTCTGTTTGTAAGATTAAGCAAAAACTATTGGATGGATTTACATGAAAATTTTGATCAAAGGTGTGGTTTGGTCGAAGGAAGAAGCCATTACATTTTGGTGGTGATCCGCATATTTGTCTGGATGCAAAAAATTCCCCAAATTTGCGATAAATCCCATAACTTAACATTTGGCTGTATTTTAAAAAATCATATCTCTGACATCACTCGATGGATTCGCTTTAAAATTTACACGATAATATATATATAATATGACTCTATCACCACGGTCAATTTCATCTGGATCCAATCAAAATTTACGTCACAAAAAAAATTGAAGTTTATAATGGCAAATCCCATTCATTTCTCCTAGGCTGCTGTGGGGCTCTGCCCCCTTTACATCATTATGGGAATTGTAGTTTATTTGCAAACTGACGTCAACGTTTTTCAAGGCTATGTCACTACATTACCCACCTTCCCTTGCAATGCCATCGGAGGAGTTCTCCGCGTGGACAGACATGAGCGGAAGCTCGGCCGTCATATCAGAATTGTATCTTGGCGAAGGTCTGCGCTCTCCGAGTGCTTTTCTAGTTGCAAATATGAGACATGTTTAATATTTACAATTTTAAGTCGGGGTGGCCCCAGTCCTCTTCTGACAGGATAAAATGACTCTTGGCACACCTCACATGACAGGATGATCAAGTAAGATCATTTTTAGGACCACCAGATAATCAGGCTTTTGCTGAGTTTGATCAGGTACAGGGACACGGGAACATGTCACATGTTTATATGACCCTTCTCTTTCCAGCAGCTGGTTTGCAGTTTTCAGCACATTGATGGGACATGCTTCCATTAATAGGCATATATTTTTATATACACATCAGTATACTTACTTGCCAATAGATGTCTGCATTATACCCCGACCACATCTTCAGCCACATTCCTGCCACGTTCAGTAAGTGGCAGAGCCCCTCCTGCTCTGGGATGCTGTATGTGGAGGCACGATGTTGAGGCTTTATCACAGGAGTACAGTTTAAAGAGAACTAGCAGACTTTATGTTCAGAGGAAACTTTCTTTGGTCTAAAATACTTCAAAGAAAAGAGATCTAAATCAACTCTGGGCTGCATATCTAAATGGAGATCAGTCCTACAAACGACTGCACTTGGCTGCACACTTCGGGAGGAGTTGAAGGAGGAGGGGAGCTGATGTGCTGAAGAGACTTTTTGGTCCGAGAGACTGGAGCTGGATTGTGAAATCTACTCTAAAAGTCACATATAACACCTCAGAAACTTTAGTTTTAGTAACATTAACCAAACCTGTTCCAGAATGACAATTACACTAAGCCTGGATTTATCTTGTTATATTGACAAAAGAAGCCAAATAAAATAGTATCTTATGGATGTTTGTTGTTTTTTAATATAATGACCCAAGCTGTAATCCATCATACTGTTTAGTTGTATGTTCAGCACTGCCATGAATGCAGGTGAAGTAGATTTAATGGCCCTGATCAGGTGTTCACGTCAATATTTTGCCTTTTTAGTCTCAAATGTTAAATTAACAAGCTCTCAAAATAAGACAAAAAAGCAAAACTGAATTATTTTTAGATGTTTTTACGCTAAATAACTCTACAAATTGAAGTTGCCTCCTTTGTTTACAACATGTTTACTCGAGATAGGCAGGTGGAGTGGATCTCAAACAGTGATTTATTCTTGTGTGCTTGCCCTTATTGCACAAGCCGTACATCTTTTTTTGCAAAGTTAAGTTATTATTTACTGCTTGGATTTACTCACTCCCCCCTGTCTCACCCCTCGGCAAGGTTCTTCAAATTTATGGTGCTGTGTTGATGGTTTGATAAAAACAGCAGGTAAATCATTGTGGCGTTTGGATGCACAGTAGTAGATGAACACTCTTTCTTGCAGCTAATAGTACTGTAACTTAATTAAATATTAAGGGAATACTTTGTGTGCAGAGGGGCTTTTGAAATATTTGAAGCTGTATTTTATTTTATGTTTTCCGTCAGTATTCGCTTTTATGTGCTTTTTTTCCCTCCCAGTCTCAATATGGGGTAGCTGAAGTTTCCTCAAGTGCTGATGTATTGGATTTTCGACATCCCCAACAGGTCTGATCTTGAATAATTCAAGACGGGTCCTCAGCCTGTGCTGAGAGGGGAGACGTACTATGAATACACACAAAAGTTTTAGATCTCTCCATTTTTTCTCTACAAAGTGGATAACAGGTGGCCCAGAGACCATTGTGTTTGGTATCATGGCAGTATCAGGCATTCTTCTCCATTTCAGTGAATAATGTAAGCATGGCAGGGTTTAACTGCATACAAGAAGGAGCTCGTAGCACTAAAACGCGTTCTGTAGGTTAAATAAGAGACCATTTAAACCATATATTCAGTTGACTAGAAAGCAGAAAAACTATGACATGATGTGAGCAGTGGGTGGGTCTGCAGGCCTGATATGGAGGTCATGGATAAAGAAGCCTATCCCAGATGACATTTAGTAAAAGGTGGGGGTTCACCCAGGTGAAAATGGAGGCCTATGCAGAGATGCCAAAACCTTTAGTACCTGTTGTTTCTACTTGAGACTGGCTGCAGAAATCTGACATCCAAATGGTTGAATAAAACTCACACAATGGATATAAAAAATATATGTTAATTATTTAAGTTCCTGTTGGAATCATCTTTTTCACATTTTAAATATGCATTTGTTTTTAGACTGGCAAAAAATAATGTGTGTAACTGCCTAATTAAACTTATATTAATAAGTTTGGGCCAGAGCGGTGGAAAGAGAGTGGCGTCACTGAGGGGTCAGAGCGCAGAGGGTTAGGTGATTCATGTAGCAGCCGAGTTCTAAACAAAGCTTGGCGGGTCTTTTAAATGAACTGCTTAGTCGCGGTTTCTGGTAATTAATTACTAAAATTTTCCATTTTTTACATTCATCATACATTGACTTAGGCAAATTCCAATGTGGCACATATTCTATGTGCTTGTGTAGGAACATTATTATTGTGATAATCCTTTTAAAATTGCTGAAATTTCCTCTGAAAAGGAAGAATGTGGACAGTAAACTAGCTTTACTTCACTTTCTTGACTAGCAAACATTGCTTGACGCTGGAAAACATGTTCAGATGTTTTAAGGACATTGCCTTTGCTGTAACTTAGCTGTATTAAATTAAAACATGTAGGAAACAGTCTTTTGAAGTATAAAATATCTTTTCTTATTTGTCGTATCTATCTACTATATGCAAAATAGTTTTCATCAAGGATGTAAAATACAACATGAAACAGACCAGTGACCATATTAAAATTAATATTTAATTTAAAATTGATGAGCTATCGTGCTTTAAATTACATTGTTAATTTGATTCAAGTGTGCATGTAAAATGGTCATCATTAAAACGTCAACTGTAGCTTCCTACCTGTCAATTGATCTTCAATAAATGCGAGAAACATACATTCCCCATAGGAATCCTATTGCCTCGGTTGCATTGTTTGGAACTATCGAGGGTTCCCATGATCCGCCATTGCTGTCAAATAATTGGCCCATTGGCGTCGATGGAGATGATGTAACTCTCTCTTTCTATGGCTCTGGTTTGGGCTAAGGCCCTCTTCGCCCCTTTGTAGTGGGCCTCTGCTGTCTTCCCTAAGGTGCTCTGATAGTTATGCAGACACATAAAAATGAGGAAAACTGGAAAGGCAAGTTTTTTTATCAATTGATTGCATGGTCGGGGCATTGACAATGCAGCAGGACAATGTACTGTTAATAGAATGAAACCCACTAAAGGCCCACTACATATAACTGAATACCTGCCTCTTCTTAGCTACAACTAGGAGGACTGGTTTTGAGGGGAAATGCTTAGCATGTGCGAAGACCCTCTCACCAGGATAGCTCTCACTTTAGTTTAAGTGAGGAGTAGAGGGAGCCACAGCCTGTACTTTTAAAGTTTTTGTCTGAGTATGTACTCAAATAGACCAAGTCAAAAGTTACATCAAGCATCACTGAATTGGATAAAGTTTGCTTGAGGAACATCCAGTCGGGCACAAAAAGTCATAGCAGGAAGTACCAACTCCAGCAAATGTGCTTCATTAATGCACCATAAACCCAACCGGCACCTCCTCTCAATCCAGCCCAATAATTTGGTTTGAAAGAAAATGCTAGTTCTGACCAGGCATAGGGTTAATCATATTTCAGAGTTATGGGATGGTCTCCTGGGTGACCAATCAGATTTAATTGATGCCCACACCACCCCAGGCCGTCCCCTGAACATGCCCCTGGATGTGATATAAGGAGGATGTTGGAATCTGTGAGCAAGAACTACTGGACTATCTTCAAAACGTGATGAGGCTCGAGGAAACAGGGCTCATTTTTCATGGACTCACTAATTACATTACACATGGATTGGTATGAAATGAAAGCGGTTTGATCTCAGTTACCTGAAATTGGGTTTTCCCACAGCTTGACTCACCACCAGACAAGACACTGGAGGCTTACAAATGTTTCCTTAAAGTACAATTATAGAGAGACTTAGTTTTCTCCATCTCTATTATTTTTCCTTTCACCACAGATTCCTTCAGAGAGTTGCTCATTGTGTCAAGTGCGCTTTGAGATTGATTCATTATGCATTACCCCCAGTTGCTCATGGGACCTCATGGTTTAAAGGCTATCAAACCCCCATTGATTTAACAAACACTGAAGCTCCGAAGTAATCACATTATTCCCCACTTTCAGCAGAAGTCTAAATTCAGAAACATCTATTTAAGTGAGAAATGTGATTTCCTTTTTCAGGTTGAGAGAGGGAGAATCATTTGATTAGAAGAGGCAGATCTGTGAAGGTGAAACCCAATTAGGCTGTACGCTATTATGCTATCAGAGCTCTTGAAGCTTTCGAACAATCATGATAAAAAGCACATCCAAATGAACACATTGGACCCGTTATTTAAAATACTGGGCTCTACTACTACCACCCAGGGGAGAGTCACTGAGCAGTTTGAGGAACTGTGTGGAAGCTAATTGGCTTGATAAAGAATATGTACAATATAGATACATTCAGATACTGTGGGAACGCCCACAATATGACTGTGGGGGAAAACAAACCCCTCAGGATAATGCTTTGAGAGCTAGACTCAGCCACTTGAAACTTCCCCACTTTCTCTGATAGGGTCTTGGCTGGTCCTTGGCAGGTACATGATGAGATCTTCCCACCCTAAAAGTTCTCAATTGCAAGGTTCAGACCACAATTGTGTGAATTTGTGGTGTAAAGTCTCCTCCCTGCTGATTTGGCAGTTACTGGAATAACCAAGGAAAAGGCAAAGGCTATGTAGTTTTGTGATGGATGCGCCATCTCAGGGGTTTGTAATTGGCCAAATTAGATGTCAATACAAACTAGAAAAACACTCGGAGGGCGCAGACCTCAGCCAAGCAGCTCAATTACGGCAGTGGCCCCTGTAAAAGATACAATTCTGGATCACCACTCGCTCCGATTGGACGGCCGAGTCTCCGCTCATGTCTGTCCATGTGGAGAACTCCTCCGCTGGCATTGCAAGGGAAGCTGGGAAATGTAGTGATACAGGCTTGAAAAACATTGACGTGAGTTTGCAAACAACAATTCCCATAATGACATAAAGGGGGCAAAACACAGCAGCCTAGGAGAAATGAATGGGATTTGCCATAATAAACTTTAATGGTTTTTTTATGACGTCAATCTGGGTTGGATTCAGATGAAATTTACCTTGATGATAGAGTTATATTATATATATTATCCTGTACATTTTGAAGTGAATCCATCAAGTGATGTCAGAGATATGGTATTTTCAAATACGGCCCGATGTTAACTTATGGGATTTTTTTTTAATTTGGGTTTTTTTTTGCATCCAGACAAATATGCAGATCACCACCAAAATGTAATGGCTTCTTCCTTGGACCAAACCACACCTCTGGTAAAATTTTCATGTAAATCCATCCAGTAGTTTTTGTGTGATATTGCAAACAGACAAACAAACAAACAGACAGACCCTGGCGAAAACATAACCTCCTTGGCAGAGGTAATAAAGCTAATTCAAATGATTGCTCGTGTGTCTTTGTTTAACTAAGCGGTCTTGACATAACTGTATTTTATTTGTGATTAATCAAGTACCTGTCTAGCTATGCACCCAAACAACATGACAGATAGAGTCAACACAGGGCCACGTGGGCTGAAATTACATTTCTATGAAGACATAGCTTACAAGAAGGGTTTGGAGGTAGTGCAGTATCTAATAGTCATTACCTTTTTTGACAAAAATGTTGTTTTCATATGATTGATGCCAATACGGCATTACTCATGCACTTGTTTACAGTAGTGCAGGGAGGCTTGTTCCTGACATTGGGTTGTTTTTTGGAAATGTCAGAAGGGTTCATAATTGAGTTATCTGACTTTCTCACCTTAACCTGATTAGTCTTGGTAATTTGCTTTCCTCTGTGTATGTGTGTGTGCCTGAACATTAAAATGCATTCAAATTGCAGTAACCTGAAGCTTTTTACCTCCCTCCCTCCTCCGCTGACACACATACACAAACAGCCTTTATCCGCCCCAGCCCCCACTTCCTCCCAGACATTTCCCATCCAATGGATGAAGGGATCCTAATATGCTAAAACCAGGGATGCATTGGCCACCTCTTGCTGTAATTAAATTCCGTCATAATGAATCATAGCCCCTAATCCTAAAACAGGCTATATTTCCACAGGGAGCAGAAATGACCTACATGTACTGGGAAAAAGCTCTTAGTATAGCCTTTTCTACTACAGCTTTTCTTACTTGGCATTGCTTCTGAGAGCATGACAAACACACAGAAAACCTCTCTTTGAGCTGTGTTGAAAGTAAAAGACCAGTGCTGGGTGCTTGTTTCCATATCAGACGTGTTCATTATATATCACACAGGCAGTAAATCAGGTAGGAGCTTCAGAAGAATCATAGCAAGACATGATTATCTCTTGTTGATGTGGTCATTTTTTTTCTTGTCTCTTCCAGGCTATGTTTCCAGCTTTTACTCATGTGTCTTGAATAGCAATGAAATGTGGAACAACTCATTTCTAACACCAGGCAATTAGGGTATTGTATGAGCCAGTCATCGCACTAATGTTGGTGATTCACAATATTGCCGCTGCACCTTTGCTCCTGGACGTGTATTTTATCATTCGCAGCGCATGTTGGTCGCAGCCCAAGATGCTGTCACCCATTCGTTTTGTAAAAAAAAAAAAAAATACACACTTGGCAGCAGGAGAGCAAAGATAGTGCCCACTTTGTTTTCCAGTTTCGAATGGATACAGATAGAAGATGAAATAGTGCACCACGGTTGCAGCAAAGGAGAGTGCGTTAATTACGATTTCTATCTTTGCTCTACGTGTTCTGATCATCCTGTTGAATTCATTACAGTCCTTTTTTTCTGTATTTAATCACCCTAGCTCACTAATTGCATCATGGAATATGGAATTTCTGCTTTTAATTTGGGCTTTTATTTTTGCCTATTAATGGGCCCACCATTACCAGTAATGTGGTAGTGGAAAACACAGTTCGGTGTAGGAAATTGGATGGTGGGCTATTAAATTTCACCCCTTTTCTCTGTGAATGTTGAAAATACAGGTCTGAGGTGCCATTAGCACCTGTTTACCTGTCCATACTGTATCTTGATAATGAGATTTACACTCAAACCTTAACTTTTACACCTGAGATGAATATGCCTGTTTTAAATCTTGGTTGTACCCCTTGTATGATTGCATCTGTCTTTAATACATTTAATTGACAAAGACTGAAGATAAAAAGCTCAAGGCCCCATACTTATAAATGCTATTCTTAATTTGAGAATGCCAGCTACTGCAGCTTATACATGTTAGCTAGGGTTGTGCAGTTTGAGCTATTAAGACTGGTTAAAGGAAGTTCCTACTTGATAGCTCGAAGTCTTATAATACAAGTTGATCATACAGTAAATACTCCTGCTAAAAGTGACAGTCAAACAAATATTTAATCATTATGACTTTTTTTCTTGACAAGGTAGTATAGTAGTCCCCTAATTTTCAATATTTGAATATCCATTCAAGCATTAGGATAAAAATCTGTTCTCGAGGTGCACAAACATTTGAATATGAAATAAACAGCTGATTAGCACATTAGGGGTCCTGGAGCAGTGAACCGCCTGATCCAGCAGGGGGCCACTCCCAGTGCAACCTGATCAGGCTGTGCTCTCTTGACCTCAACAACAGCTGCGTCTTGTGTGCCGGAAATAACCAGATGAAGACACTTTGAGGAAATGGAGGACTGGCAATGATGCGGCCGAACAGTTAAGAAGCGCTATGTGGAAGCACTTTGGGCTCTTCTGTGTGTCGATTATTTGCAAAGTAACTAGCCCACTTCGACAAATCCACAGGCCCATTTGTGGGTCTTTCACCCACCACAGTCTAGTGGTACATTGTGAAGTGCTCATCCCAGTACTTCTGAGTCCTGCTTGGCAGAGGCATAGAAAAAGGTGATCACATACAAGATTGCAAGATTCATATGCAAGGACATGTGGCCGGTCCATGTGGCCTCAGGAGAGGTAGATGTAAAAAGGATCTAATTAAATGCCTTTTTTTTTTTTTTTTTTTTTTTTTTTGTTTTGTTGGGTTGGGGGGGATATCTTTAGTTATTAACATGTATTCTCAAAAACCGATTGAGTTTGATTTTTGGGAGAAGTGACTCACCTACTAGATAGCGTACAGGTGATAGGGAATGGAGCCCTGGTACCTGTTGCCATGCAGTGTTCTTCTTGCTGAAAGAATAACTGGATAAATTCTTTGCATTCTTAATGTTTACAGTGACACTGACAGCATTCAAAGTTATAAGCAGGATTAAAGTTGTTGAAGCTAAAGAGCCCATACTGTTTTCTTTTGAGGTTTGCATGCCCCTCAGTATATCTTACAGGCCTCCTCAGCGTGATAAAATAATTCTGTGCACATGACAAAATATCTGGCATCTGGACTTCTCCCTCTCCTCCTCTTTACAGCACCAGTAGCTGCCTGATATGGCTCCCTTCACCCTCAATAGACTTACCAGTATGACATATCGCTATGTTTTTGTTGGGGGAGTCAGGCATTAGGAGGAAGTTTAGGCAATGGAAGCAGCAAGAAAATTAGAGAGAAAATTCTCAGCATTTCCAGACTCTTTAGTATTTTCAGTAGAAATTTATACTTTAGGAAAAGTTCCACATTAACCTAAATCAAGCAAATTCAAAAATGATTAGATTTTGGTGGTGATCTGGAGAATCACCATTAGTGAATGATCTGTTTTGCTCAATAATCGTCAAACTAATATTGATATCAACATGTTTCCAACTGCTAGGGGTAGATTTTCAGGGTCCATAATCATATTATTACCTCATCATGGAATGATTGTTTATTAGTGTAACAGCAATATTTGAGCTGCCTTGGCGGAGGTTTGTGCTTTCCAAGTGCTGTTTAGTTTACATCATTAATCCTGTTTTACGAGGCCCATTGACATCCAACTAATACTGATGGGTTAAATTTCACACTTGTGACACAAACTGTAGGCAACTTTTAGTTTCTCTCAATTTTTATGCCATCAAATACCATGCCATGCAACATGGTAGTTAAATCTTCTGGGTAATAAAGTTAGATATAAAAATTCTACATCTTGTTTCTTTTTATTTAGCCAGTTTGCATTAAGGATGTTGAGATATTCCAGCCTGAACTGACAGCCCATCTAAGCCATCTCCTGAAATGTAAAGCCGGACAAAATTTAATCAGCATCTCATCATTAAATCCCACAAAGGTAAAAGCAGTTGTATCTCTGCTGGAAACGATCATTGAGCTTTAAGACCAAATGATTGAGTAAATAATCAGAATGCGGTGTGGTGACCTGTGCTGCCGCCGCTCTTCATCTGAGCTACAGGCGTGGCTGTAAATCATAATTGCCTCGCTGAACAAAACTAGCCCTCCTCATTACTGACTCGACATGACTGATTTTGTACTTTTGGAGCCCAAGGCTAATTCATAAAAACATCAGTACAATATGCATATTAAAAGAGAGAAAGAGAGAGAAAACTTGGCTGAATCTATTCTGTTCTTTTTTCACTGCCTTTTCTCTGAGCTTTCATTCAATTTCAGGGACAACAGGGGCAAGTGCAACTTCGATGGTGCCAAAAATGTTAAGTAGGAATTATTTCTTTCTAATGCAGGGCTCTGTTATTTTCTGCCCCTGAAACAAGGACATTTTCTCTGTCAGATCCAGATTTTATTATTATTTTTTTTTCTTAGAGAAATGAAAAGAACACTGTCTTGGTTTTGGATGAAAACACTTTTTTGGATTATCAAATCATATCACAATGTTTTGGTTGAATAGACCTTCATTAGGATTAAGGGCAGCAACAATACACTCTCATGTCTTTTTATACCAGGAAAGAGACTGCCTTCAAAATCACTCAACAATCATTTCCTTTTATTAAATTCATCAAAATCACAGATATTCTTAAGTTAAAAAAAACACATCATCATAGGGCCAAAAAGATGGTACAACCTACTCCACAAGGACGACATTCCTCTCTGCTGTAGAAATGTTGACCTGCATTGACCACAGCAAAATTGACCCCTGAAACGTACTTTGATGAATTTTGATGATTTCTCAACATTGGCCAATGTAAGTTAGTATACCTTGATAGGTGAATGGGTCTTGAGATTAAATTGTTCTTGGTAATTTCAATCAAGAAAAAGGGGAAACTATTTCTAATGGACATCCATCTCCAGGAGGCCCCTGATGAGGTTCCATATAAGTCAACCTTCAAGAAAGACCATAAATTGCATTGACAGTCAATTACAACATAACATATAACTGAAGTTCATTGTTCAACCCTTCAGGGGCCAGAGTCTGTAAAGGCAGATATTCTAGAAACCTTTTGTCTTTCTAACCTTCCAGTGTCTCTGAAATCATTCAACGGATTTTTTGAGCACAATATTGTTCAGAAGCTCACCCTTTTTCAGCCTATGGATGTCTTAAGGTCAAATATTTCCCTTATTTAGAATGTTAGTAACACTTTCTATGAAACCCCTCTTTATAATGTATTATAAACACCTTACGATTACAATGCATTATAATGCACTTACAATACTGTGTGATCATGGTTATAACCACCTGTACTTTATAAAAGTAAAGATAAGCCATTGTAATGCTATTGTTTATAATGAGTCAATGACAAACTTTCAGTGACAAATAGTGTGCATATAGCTATAAAAAATTATAAAAATCCATAATGATTTATCACAATAAATTTGACGCACAATAAAGCATTTTTAATGCTTTGCTAAAGTTGAAAAAAACATGGATTTTGTTAAATAACTGATTAATATCTATTTTTACAGCGGTATATTTTTTTTTTTAACAATGTCAATTTTACCTTTTTGATTTAAAATAGATTGTTTATATGGTGATGCCTTCATTAGTTTTTAATGTTGACCAAATAGATATTGTCATAAATTTGATCTTCTTAAGCTTTGAATTGTTAAACAAAACAAAACTTACAATAAGATATGAAAAATTAAGTTTCCAGCATTTTGTTTGCCTCACTTGCCTTTAGTAATTTTTTTTGTTTAAAAACATCTAATGACCACTTCATTTGACTGATACTAAAATTATGATGGATTATGATAGTGTTCATAATGCATTATTTTGTTTTTAAAGTTGTGTTGCTAACAAACTTATAACAAGGACTACAAAAATGTCTGACGGCCTTAATGCAATATTTTGTGATTATATTTTAATAAACAATAATACATATACCGCAGCCAAAGCCATGAGCACCTACTGGATTGAGTCGTTAGATTAGGCAGAAAATTTTAAAGCAAGGGGTCACAGTGTGAAGTAATATGTTGGACGTGTGGTAGCTGCTTCTATGTTGAACTGCCATCTTGTAGTTTCATTAGCTTAATAATAGCTTTCTGCTCTCGCCAATTAAGTCCAAGTTTAAAAAGACTATGAAAACTGTTCTTGTTCCTAAAGATAATTATGATAAACAAAACATGTATGTTTTACACATTTCTGTTCGCCACAGACCTTATTATCAGCAACTATCCAAGGACATGTTGGAAAATCCTAGTCAAGGGAGCCAGAGTGATGATAATTTCCACATTGGCCTTGAAAATGACATCCCATCCTCCCTTTAACACGCTATAACAGTTTGTGATTTACACCTCTAGTTGGCACTGGAACATACTCAGTGTCACAGAAGCAGAGGGAGGCCATGTTTTATCTTGGGTCACTAAAGTGAGAAGCTACTGGAAATTCTCTGTCTTGTTGACAAATGCACTTTTGAGTTTGCTTAATCAATGTTTAAAGGTCTCATGTCCTGCAAAATAATTGTCTTTGCTTTTAATGTTGTAAGATGGAGCTTGGGGTGCAGAAGAGCACTGTTTTTACTTCCTGGAGTGTGTTATGTAATAGCTATAGCCTCCACCTACATTTGTGTTTTCCCTTTGTCGCAGGCAGATGCTACGACTGTCTTGAAAGTCTGCTCCATGGCCTGTAGCCCCTTCTCCCTTCAGAGCTCATTATCAAAGCCTCCCTGCAGCCTCAGATTTGAGTGTTTCCAAAGGTGAGGGAAAAAGAGCTGCATCTGATCCTCTACATTTTTGCTTAGTAGATACCCAGGACATGATGCAAAGGTAGAACACAAGAGGACATGGGATGTTAAAGTTTTCTTTTGGTTTTGTCTATAAAAGCAGAGCTACACGGGCAACCAAGCATACATATTACATGAGTAGATGTACAAGTCATTATACTTCGACAGGTTTTTTTTCCCAGTGAGGTGATGAAAAAAAAGAGTTTTAACTGTGTTGGAACCCTGGGGTAAAGTTTCCTCACATGTAGTTGCCATTTGCCAGAGGGCTTTGAAGGGTTTGTTGAGAGGGTGTGCATGAACTCAGTGATCTGAATTTTGTCTTAAACAACAGAGAGTCTTTAAAGAGCTGTGATAATTCAGAATCCAAGCTTGTAGCTACAAGGCTTGTCTCTTTTTCCAATTTTTTCCTATCCAACAAATGCACAACCATTAAAATTTAACTCCTCAGCAGAGCTGAGAGTTCCTGCTTTGACAACAAATTCAGATCTACCTGTGCTGTATTCTGTTTCAGCTCTCAGTCAAAAGGGTTTTTGTTGTAGCTGCTTATTATTTGACCCTTTCGTACATTTTAAACTAAAAAGTGCAAGACATGTTATTACTCTCCATTTACAGCAAATTTCACTCAATGTTGGTTCTTTTCACCACCCCTACCAAGAAGTCTCATTTTGGCACAGCCTCAATTCGGATAAATTTAGTAGCTCCAAAGAAAATTTGGAGGATTTCTGTGGAGATATCCGCTTCTTGGAATGGGGCCCGTTTCATTTTCCATGGAGGAGATGAGTTCATAGTCTGACAGTGTTAAATTATGCTGAAGGGCTAAGGCTATGCAAAGACTATGGGATGATTCAGAGATGGATTGGGCCACGATCTAAACTTGTTATTGAATTTGGCTCCCCATCTCCCTCGCAATGAAGAATGGAGTCAGGAGAATGATTTGCTCTTTTTTTTTTTTTCCTGATGCGGGACTAAATATATTCACTACTGGAGGGATTGTGTGCACATCAAAAGTCTTCCATCCCAAAGGCCCGCTCATGTTGGGGTTTAATAAGGTATTTTATTGTTTGAAGTAGTACTGCTTGTTTGAGTTGTTTATAATCCCTTTGGATGCTGGTAGAGGAGAGATGGCGGTTTTCTCGTTGTTTTTTTCCCCCCCTTGCTGGCACAGAGCTTTGGTAACATTGTGTAATCCAGGTGGGACCCTTTTTTATTCTTCCCCCAAAGAGCCAGAGGAAGGCTTGACTCACAGGGGCTCAGGATTCGTATAATTTACTTCAGTGTGAGTGGTGGGCGGCAGATATGACTGTTGGTGTTGGTTTGTGGGAGCTACAGATGTAATAGATTTAGTTTCCAACAAGGGTGTCTACATTTTTGTTTGTTTTTTTTACATTTCATTGAGGTATGGTTGATCACCTCATGACATTTTTTGATCAGAGTTAGGATTAGTCCGAGATCAATCTTGTATAATTCCTGTACAGACTTTGAATCAGACCACCCCAGGTGACCTGTTGATGCAGGTGTATACAGTTTTGGCTTGTGTTGTCAAATTTGGTGAAATAGCAAAAACATTTGGCAGGATGCTTTTGGATTAGGGAATACCAGCAGCAAAGGTGTGTAAATCTGCAGTCTGTGGCACTCATCCTTGCTGTGGAGAACATTAATACTTGCACAGACCCAAATCAAAGTTTTTAAAACTCAAGAGACAAACCAGAGGGGCTGAATGAAAGTTTATCTTCAAAGTACTCAACTTACACTTTATTGGCAAAGAAACAGCCATGATTCAATGATAGCTTTACTTAACAATTGCTAGCATTAGCGTTAGCCAACAAAGTGTTTCTGTTGCAAGTGGTATTTTAAGCTTCATAAAATGTCTCGCAAACTAAACTGACAGTTTAGTTGATAGAATCAGCCTTGTTAGGGTTATGCTTGGATTTGTAGGTTTTAACTGTTTGATTGGAGACATGCTTTCATGCTGCAACTACAAAACTGTGATACAGCAGAGTCAGCTGTTATGTAAGTGTGACCTGGTCTCCCCTCATTGAATGTTTAAAAAACCTGAGTCCATCACAAAACTACGGTGGCTGGGAGGTGCAAAGCACTTTTACGAAGGACAAAACAAACTTACATTGTAGATTTTTTTTTTACATTTAGACAAAGACAAATTTACGAAGGATCATTTATGCACCTCTTTTGGCAGTGTGATTCTTTGAAAAGTTTTTGGAATTCAATTCATTATTTCACAAAAAAAGTTTTAAAAACAGAATTTGATCAAATACCCAGTGTGTATTTATTAAATAACAAACCAGTTTTTCAGTTTGATTAAAAAAAAAAATGCAGATTATTAATAGCCATAACATATTTTGCCAAGAAGTGTATTCTTCTGTTTTGGAAAAACGAATTCCCCCCGACTTTTAAGATGTTTCTTGATCAGATTTCTGAGTTTCTACCTTTAGAGAGATTGACTTTAGAAAAGAATGACAGAGGCTACATTTTTCAAGACCTTTGGCTCCCTTTAGCAACATGCTTGGAAAATTTACCAATACGTCCCTAATGGACATACTGAAGGGAAAAACAAAACAAAACAGGGTGCCTGTAGCGAAAGTAAAATTTAAAATAATCAGAAATTGTCATTTATCTATATTTCTCCATGAACTTGTCCCTGGCTTAGCAATGGTTGTTGGTTTATGACAAATTTGTTTTACTCTGATTCTTGTAAGCACAAGTGTGTTGGATTAATTTATATGTATGTTTTTGTTTCAAAGGTTGTCTCTGAAAAAAAAAAAAAAAAAATTTACAAAGTCAGACCTGTGGCGGAAGGGGAATGTCCACGTGTGCAAAGTGGCCCTGAAGTGATTGCGTCTGGGGTTTTTTAGGCAGAAAAATAATGGCTGAATGAGTGGTGAACAGTCTATGGCTGTGAGAGTGAGTTGTGTGTATTTGGATTTCTACCAACAATGACCCAACAGTCGATGGCCCTGAAATGCTTCCATCCATCTCGGCCATTTAAAAGTTCCAACAACATGTGATTTCGCTCAGTTGCGTTCAACAATACGGGGAAGAAAAAAACATTTGAAATCCTCCCGCCACAGGTCTGACTTTGTAAATTAGTTTTTGTCTAAATTTAAAAATGTTTTCTACCATGTAAATTTGTTTTTCACTTTGTAAAATTGCTTTGCACCTCTTAGCCACTGTATATAACCACTCATGTCTTTTGTCTTTTTTTCCATTTCTAACTTAAATATTCATGTTGTCTTTACACTTTTATTTAACTTAAAGGAAAATAAGTTTTTTTGTTTATTTATTTTAGTTCATTTTTTAAATATTTTGTTAAATGTATGTTTATGTATCCATGTTTATAAAATCAAAACGACAAAAGGTTTCCAACTCTTTGTTTATGCTTTTTCAGGGTTTATATGCCCTTTAGTATGTTTTAGATGTCTAACCTGCATAAATGTGCTGCTGAATTGACCAATTATCTCAGGGTGGTCTCATAAACATATGGAAACAGACTGACTCATGTGGGAAATGGGCCTTTAAGTAACGGGAGCAGCAGGATATCACTGCTTTGCTACCATGTACCTTTAAACTACACACAAAGAGGCTGCAGTAGATCAGTTGATTTGTATGTTTTTAGAAGAGAAAAAAAACGTACCAAAAATATGACAAATGAGTTGGTAAGTAAGACATAATAATCACATTTTGTTTCATGGATTATTGGGCTAGCAAATTAATCCAATTGTTTGAAATATTCAGATCATATCATTTACATAATAGGTTGAAACCAGGCAATCACTGTCAAGCATCTCAAATGAGAGAACTTTATTTCTTTTTTCTGTGTATAAAAGTTCATTCATGGGTTAGCTGGAGACATGTTAAACAAATTAGGCTAAATTGTTTCCTGTGCTCTAAATTATCTACAGACCAGTCATTTGATCTGAATTTAGGTTGTATGAAATTAACTTGTAAAGTCAGTTGCTTCTGAAAATCATCATTATTATTTCAGTTTCAAGACAAAGAAGAGCCATTTCAATAACACCCAGTAATGTATTAACCCTCCCAACTCCATGGGGTTGCCAGCAGTCACACTTGCATTGGTTTCTTATATCCAGGGGACCATACAACAAATTCTGATGGGGACAACTGTGCTTGGAAGATGACACTTTTGTGTATTAAAAATGCCTTCACTTCAGATATATCTGCACCATTTTTTTTTAATTCAGCCTTGAATTGATTGTTTAAATTCAGATTCTCTTGATTAAAAATGTGGCAGTGGTGTTAAAAGACCTCTATTTTGACAATAACCTGTCAGTCTTAAAGATCAGTCGGATACAACAATTTTCTTCCTCTCTTTTCTTGATAGTAGTGTCCAATCAGGAGTCTCCAAAGGTCAACAGGACAAGATATTTTTTGTCACATCTCAAAATAACTTAAAAGGAAGTGTAGATAATGTCATGTGGCCCTTAGGAAAATTTGAGACTGAAATTGCATCCAATGATAATACCTCTATGAAACCATAATTTGATTTTTCTTAAGTTTTGTGAGATTTAAATTCCATTTCTAAATTCCATTAACCTCTCTGGTCATACAACTTTTAATACATGACTCTGACATCATTAAAATATTAATATCCTGATAGAACAGGCTAGCCTGAAAGACAGATGTCCGTAGCTTGATCGTGCTTGACAAGGTTGAGGTTTTATATGAATTATTACACAAAAAGTCAGGTGGATCAAAACAAGCAGAAAAGGCCTTGGAGTTGCTAGGGTTGAAATGAGTCCCTCTGTTCTGCATATTCTGCTTCAGCTGACAGACAGGCTGCGGTAAGAACTCTAAGGGTCTGTGCAGTGATTCCCATGTGGCCACCTGACATATAGAATCATGCTCGGTTTGACTCTAGTTTAAGTCCAGCAGGGCAGCGTGTCAAATATTTCAAATAAGCTCAGAACATATGTGTTAGACTTGACAGTGCCTCTTGGCTGAAGAAGCTCCGTAACTGAGGGGCAGTCAGAGATGAAAAATTGGAATATGTGTGAATGTTTGCAGCAGAGGAGAGTGTGCATCGACTGAAATATAATCTGCAATCTTCTTTCATTATGAATCCAAAAAACATTAATCATCATTGTTCTTTAGTTTTTCCTCCCTGAATAAAGGAGTGGAAGAAGGTAGAGCTGATCAAAGCTTCTTACCCTGGCTCCACATCCCTTTGACTCTACATCTCCCATCCTCTTCTCCTTATTCTCCCCGTCTTTCCACTTTCTAATGAGTCAAACAATTATTTTGTTATAGTAAAATTACCAATTTAAAAAGAATGTAAAAATTAATTTAAAGTTTATTTAGATATTTGTGCATAATTCAAGGTAGATCTCCTGAGAGATTCTTGAGACAATTTGTTTACAAGAAAAAAATAAAAATGAGACTCCATAATCTTTACCCTGACCTATGACATCCAAAATACCATTACCTCTGCCAAGGATGTTATGTTTTAGCCAGGGTCTGTCTGTTTCTTTGTCTGTTAGCAAGATTACGGAATAACTACTGGATGGATTTACATGAAAATTTTACCAGAGGTTTGGCTTGGTCCAAGGAAGAAGCCATTACATTTTGGTGGTGATACAGATATTAGTCTGGATTCAAAAAATCCCCAAAATTAAAAAAAAAATCCCATAGGTTAACATTGGGCCAAATTTTTAAAAATCATATCTCTGCCATTTCTCAATGGATTCACTTCCAATTTTGCAGGATAATATGGAGTCCATGTCTCTGTCATCAAGGCAAATATCATCTGGATCCAATCCAGACTGATGTCACAAAAAATATTGAACTTTATAATTTAAAATCCCATTGACGACATTCAATATTTCATACAAAATCCAAATATTAAGTGATGTTCCCAAAACGTGTTGTGTTCATACGGGATAACAACCTCCATGTATGTGCTGAGTTTGGTCTGGATCCTGGCACTATTCTGGATCTAGTGATCCAGACTTGTATCTTTTACATGGGTTGTGGAAAAGCCACTGCTGGAACTGAGCTGCTTGGCGGAGGTCTGCGCACTTTCTGAGTGCTTTTCTAGTTATTTAATTTTTGAGTACATGTTGACGTGCACAAAGTTTGAAGCAAATTCTTCAAAAAAAAAAATCTCAAAATATTATTTTCACAAATAAAGCATGAACATGAGCTCCATGGCAATTACCTTTGACCTATGACTTCCAGGACCAGTTCATCTGTGAGATACAGTGGAAATGTGGGTAGGGCTCCTTGGATATTGTTACAAGTTAGGGATGAGCATAATGTCCCTGACCTTGATTTTGACTCCAAAAATTAAATTAGTACATCCTTGAAAGAGAGTGCAAATTTTTTAAATGTTCCTTATAGCCCTCTTGAGAGATCAGGTTCACAAGCAAGTTCACAAGTTCTCTAGACCTTAACCTTTAACTTACAACATCCTGAATCTACTGCATTCATCCCTGAGTCCATGTGAATGTTTGTGCAAAGTTTGAAGAAAATTTCTTTAAAAAATTCTAGACATTTGATTCACAAGCAAAGGATAAACATGAATATCCATGACTATAATTAAGCTTGCAGTGCAGGTGGATCTGCCTGATTCTGTGGCTGTAATCAGACGGATCAGATTGCAAAGCTCCGATCAGAACAGTTCAGCTCTGTCTGCAGGAGCACTGACTAATCAGCGTTCCTTTGGGAGAAAGAGGTTCTGAGCTACAACTTCATTTATCAGACGCTTTTGTCCAAAGTGATGGACATCTGAGGTAGACTTGGTAGTGCAAAGGGCCTTGCCTAAAGCGGGGTACACACATAAGGATTTGGAAGAGATTTGTAATCTGCTAGAGACCCCACATATGAAGATAAAAAATCAGGCACTGAACAGTTTTGATCAAACTGTGTATGGTGTGCTCTGATAATTTCAACACAGCACACCCCACACATAACGATTCTCTCCCACCACAGATCTAGAATCTAGTCCTTCAAGCCAGAAAATCTCGCGTGATCAAACGTGATCTAACAAAAAACACCATTTCTAAGGACCACTGAACTTTATGTTTCAGGTGGGCTCTGCTTGTTTTTATTTCTGCCTGCTTCCTTACTCCTCGGTCAGGTCACTTCTTGATTGGCTTGATTACGTTCCACATCACAATTCTCGGAGCCATGACTAGGGAGTCGTCTGCTTCCCACGTATTTTTGGTCGTAAATATTGAACAAGTTTAATATTTATGATTGTCAGCCCCGACCCATTTCAGAGCCGATTATTGGGACAAATTCACTCTTAACGTACCTCAGACCACAGGATAATCTTATCGGATCTTATCTTATCTTATGAGACTTAAGATAATTTGGCGTTTGCCATCCTTGGTAGGGAAGGGGGACAGTTATTACAAAAACAGCCCAATAATCTTTATGTGTGTACCGGTGACATGCCCTTGGATTTGGACCTTTGACCTCCTGTTTAGTGGATGATGCTGCTCTAAATGATGCTGATTGGGCCGTACGACTTTAGGCTGCTCACAATCGTTGTAGATTGGTGGTTGACATAATAGATTTGTCTGATTGCAGACATTGAAACAGGCAGATACAGCTACCGCACAAGATTAGGACATCTGGGCAAAATTGAAAAAAATCTTTCAAAGTGTTCTTGAGCTCTTGTCTTCACAAAATTAATCAACGTGTACCTCTGGCCTGGCTGTTAAATAAAAATAAACAAATAGGATGAAGTTCATTGCAAAGAAAAAACAGTTTGTAACACTATTCTTCATGTAAAGTGTTGAAAAAAGGATTAATTAACTTCATAATGATGTAACACATGGAAGTTTAGTCGCCTGCTTGATGGAGTGCACATGTGGCACTGGCTTTGTTATTTAAAAGCCTGGGCGGACATGCATCACCCACGTCAACTGCAGCTATGGGCTTTCATTCTAATTAGCTGAGAGGTGTAACACAGCTGGTTTAAGCCTTCGTGGGGTCATTTACATCACTTTTATTTTCCTATAGATGATTAGATCTACTTAACATGACATCCTATCAATTAAAGCCGATCAAATAAAGCTGCCTGTCTCAGCGGTGACATACTGACTTCAAGCATATGGCCACAGCGTGCTAAGTTAGCTTAGACAACATGTGGTGTAAAAGTAAAGCTTCTGCTGTCTCTGTTCTTGTGGGGTTTTTTTATCATTTATTTTTTTCTTTCTCTCAGTCAAGCTCTCAAGACGTGCCGGTTTTATTGCATGTAAATGAGATTCCTCACCTCCCACACTAGGTTAAAAGTTTGTGAATTTAATCCCAACTGTCATCAGCTTGAGACCTATCTAAGATCTTCACGGATATTAACACTGACAGGATTTAATGCAAAAACAGCACCTTGAGAAACGCCAAAAAAAAAATAATTTACTGAGCGTCCTTTTTTTTGTTTAAAAGTCCAAAAAATTAAATGTCACAAGGACTTTGAAAGCAGGAGAGCAGATTGCTAACACTGACTCTATCTCCACCTACATGTTGAAAGCGTGCGGCTTCAGACATGCAAAGGTGGGAAGGGAAATTCAGGAGATCATTAAGTGAGGAAAAATGTGACGGAGCCAGCTGAGATTGAATAGGAAAAGTCTTTTTCAGTATTCGCATCAAATATGAATAATGGACGGTAAACGTGGTGATGCTTCTGTTTGACCTCTATCGACTAAATCTAAGTAAACAAACAGATCTGACTCTGACTCGAGCTCATATGGGAGGTTTGTTGCATGCCAATGTGCTGCCATGGTGTTGCAAATGTGCTGCACTATACTGAAGATTCACTTGTTGCTGCTTGTAAAGTAAAATTAGGAGATTAGAAAGCTCATTAGACAATTTTCAGATGATTACTCTCCCCAAAACAGCATTTTAAAGGAATACTTACATATATTTTTTTAAGTGGGGTTGTGTGAGGTTCATGGCATAAGTCTGAATGTGTGTCACAGCTCGGTTTTCTCCCTGTACAGATTTCTCTGGACAGACACTAATGCTATACATTACTGTACATGGTGCCAAATGTTTTGCGTAATTAAAACAATTGTTGGAGAAAACAAGACAAAAAACAGCATCTGGTCGTCACTTGCTATGAACAGTTTGTTTACATGCACTTAATTTCCCTCTACCAAGTCGCTTTGATTAGGTACTATTTTGAGACATGGCACAGCTTACGTGTCCTTCCCCCAGCAGCGTAAGGTTTAACCTGTGGTCTTACTTGAATTTTGCTAAATACAAAAATAATACCACATCCCAAATGAAGATTAGCCAAATGTACGGCTATTTAAGGATTATCCTGCTGACCGAGCACAGTAATTTTGACAAAGAATGTTTTTATGGCTCAGTTTATTCAACAGTGAACATACCGTGTGCTATCTTAACATTGAAACCTTAGATTCTGTCTTTACAAATTAAACAATCAGCAAAAGCTCAACACTTTGAAGATGACCTTTCATCGGCTTCTCTTTTTTGTCCTTGGAGTTTATAAAACAGTTAGTTTGGCCAATTATAAATGTTCATTAAATCAGTAAGGCTCTGTGTGATGAGATGTGCATGATTCAATGTCTGCATTTGGGCAGACAAGCTCCAGTCTACAGCGATTGTGAACGACCGAAAGCGGCACAGCCCAACACCATTAAAGCAGGAAGTTGTGGGCGCTACGATCAACCTGACAGCAGAAAGTGACTTCTGGTTCAGAGATTAGCATAGATGCTAACAGTTTCAGTAGCAGTTTGATCAAACAAACAACACTGAAAGCATTTCTTGATAGAAAGGATGTTTTTGCTCCACTTCTGACATGTTTTGGAGAGAGTTTGTTTTTGGAAGTGGCTCACTTTTTGTATTTTTCACCGTGGAAGTAGTGCTCGCCTACTAAATTATCTGATTGGCCAGTAATAAGATTGACGGAATGGTCATCCTATCACCTGCCAGATAAGCTTTTGAAAGATTCTGCCCATTCCCTTACACTGACCAGTGAAACATCCGGTGTTACCTCCAGTTTCGGAGGGTCAAATCCTAACAAATTAAAGGATACTATTAATAAGACAATCTAAAATATTTGTGATTGAATTCATAATTAACAACCTGGGTGGCACTGTGGTGCAGCAGGTCAGGGCCTTCTCTGTTGAGTTAGTATGTTCTCTCTGTGCATGCATGGGTTCTTTCCGGTCACTCAACTTCCCTCCCATAAACAAAAAACTCCCAAACTTCACAAAGTCTCTGCTTCTAGTGTAAACTGATTCGATTTTTTAGGTCAAAGGTCAAGGTTATGAAGCCTCATGCCAATCCTTGCTTGTGAAATTGTGAAATGTTATCTCATTAATACTTTAAGTGATTTTCTTTACACATTGCAACAGGGTCTATTCTCACTCAAATAAAAACCGGATAGGTCAAAGGTCAGGTTCATCCCTCCCCTCGACCCTGAAAGGGACAAACAGAATAGATAATAGATGGATGATTGGATGTTCATTAACAGGATTTGTAAAGAATGCTGGAAAGTATTTTTGGTCAAACCTTTCATTGTGTCAAAGGGTGAACTAAAGTTTTGGAGATCATAGGTCTCAGAATCTTTCGTTCATTGCTTTCCAATCTTTCTTTTTAATTTTTACAAATGTCTGCTCTAACTCACGGATGTGATTTTCAGATTTGGACGGTCATAGGTCAACAATACTTGGGCCTCATGTTCACCCTTTGCTCCTGACCATGATAGCCTAAGAATGCTGAGAAAGTTTTTGGCTAAACTTGGCATAATTGTGAAATATAAAACTTTTAGTCTAGTTTGCAGCTTTAGTTTGACAACAATAATCGAATGGCAACATACAACATGTGCCTGATTCATGCTTTTTAATTCAAGCCAGACAACATCAAGCAATCATAATCCATGTGGACATGAGTCTGTTTCAAAACACAAACAACTTTTTTGTTGGGACAGTGTGTGTTATTGTTTGAGTGTTTCTTTATTCTATTTAGAAGTTTATTTCATTTTTATGTTTGTGTGATTTAAAGCTCCTGGGAAGGGATTTTGACTGGTTATGAAACAGACTGATAATATAACTTATGCCTCTTTATGTCCTACAAAATCATGTAAGACCATCTGAGAGTAGATCTTCTGTTGCTATGTGGGAAAACTGTAGGTTTGTTACTGTCGCCGCAGGGTCTACTCAAGGTAATTAACAACCTTTGGTTACATTTTCCTCAAATAAACGATTAGAGAAATGATATTTTTGAGAGTTTAAATATAGATTTGGTTTTACTTTTGAAAATACAACTAAATATGTGCAGACAAGGTAAATCTCTGTCCCCAAAGGGGTCAAAATCAACACACAGACAGTTTTTCAGGAGCTTTGAAGGTGCCACTTCAATGGAAGATTAATTTGCTGCAGTTAAATGGCGTCCTTTATTTTTGTAGCCCTGTAGTGTGTAATTAATCCTGTTGAGCGTATAAGTAGGTCCATGTTGCCAACTCCATCAGTTTTGGATTGATTTATAATATGGGGCCAAGAGGAGTCATAGATTCCCTTGGCGGCCCGAACTTTTGCTGACTCCTCGTCTCTTGGCCTCGGGGTCTTTTTGGCAGGCACTCGCAGATACAGCGAAGATGTCACGCTCGCTCTTGTGCTGTCTGGGATTCTTAAAGCAACAGCGCGGCGACAGGAACAACACATCAGTTTCCCACAAGCAGCAGCTGACAGAATCAAAGTTGACTTGTGCTTGACAGCCAGATTCCCAAATGTCATGCGAGCTGTAGACGGAACACAATAACCCATAATCCTACATTCACTCACAAAGGAAACATCACATACAGCTACAAGGCTCCAAGGGTCCCCACTGTTTAGGGTTTTCCGTAAAGTCGAGGCCAAAGTTGAAGGTTCAGTGTTTTATTCATTCAAACTAAATGCTGGGCATGCAAGGATGCGAGTAAAGTATACTGAGTTTAGGAGACATACAGGCATGTTTTCCAGTGAGATCAGGAGGCAATGTTGTTTATATTGATTTGGTAGAGTTTAAGTCAGAAGAACATAATGCCTTCTTTAACAAAAGCCTTTATTTCTTCAGAAGACTCCAGGCCTAATGCTCTGAAAAAGACTTTTAAGGGGAAAGTTCAGTATTTCTGAAGTTGGGTTGTATCATTAACTTTACAATAGTCAGTGAAGTGGCTGACATTATGATAAGAAAAAGACCATACTGATAGGAATTTTTCCAGAAGTCATCAGTTTACATGGACACTGTTTGAACCATAACACCGCCATATTAGTGACAGAATCAGCATCAACTTAAGGCTGTAGATTTTTTTGACATGAAAGTGAAACACAAATGCTGTATTCTGAGTTGGGCTAAATCATATGAAAAAATGATATTGCAGTATTTTTACTTTCTGTGATATGTAAACCTTTTCTAAAGGAAAAAATGCCAAGTTGCTGCAACTTTTGTGCATACATGATTGCATTTTCAACCAAAATATCTATTTCTTTTTGTCTTTGAGTTATTTCTAGATTTTAAATCAATGACACTTCTTGATATGGCTCTCCATGAGGTGGCTTAGGTCTTGTATTTCATACCATCGCTGCGTCCGCCTACTACATTATCTGATGGCCTGTATTGTATATGATTTATGGAATGATTGTCCAATCATCTGTTGAATATGCTTTTAAAGGTTCTTCCTATAGAGTTGGGCTGGGGTAATGCATTTTTGTAGGCCAACACAGAAGTTAGCGTCACGCTTGTTCCCTTGACTATAAGCCTGCTAACAGCCTTTAGGATTTTTCACAGTGTTTTGGATCATTGCTGTTAATAAGGTTGGTGGAAAACAAACATGAAACTAAGATGTTCTATTCTTTGTGATAACCTTAACGAACAAAAGTACTTTTCACAATTTTTTAAGCTTAAAAGTAATCGGCAAAAAGCTGTTATTAAGCTACTAATGAATTTCAACATGGCGGTTGGAGTTAGACGTAACTACAGTATTTCTAATAAAAACGTCCTGTTTTGACCCCTTTTTTGAGAATTTCCTCTTAAAAAAATGACCTTATCAAGTTGGTGCCCTTGGTTGTGGCACTAGTGTATAAATTCTAACTTATTAAAAACGATCAGGTATGCTTGCAGTTGGATCCTCATCCATTTTTGTGGTCCTTGTAAGCAGTTAGTTAGCAACTGTCATTTCAAACACACAACAATGGTTTAGATTTTAAATGTACAACAATTAGGCCACATTAAAAAAAAAACAAGTAAAGTCACGGGAATAAAGTTATGAGAATAAAGTCGTAAAGTTATGAGAATAATCTCACAAAGTTATGAGAATGAAGTCACAAATCTATTTAAATTATGATAGAAAACAAACTTGTGTGTGTGTTCACCACGAATCTTATTTCAGGCACTTATCTAAAGCCAGTATTCTATATCCCATGTAGTTTCTGGCTTGGGAACCAGGAAGTGCTAAATTCTAACTCATTTTTTATGTTTTTGGACTCATTGCTGCACCAATATTCCCAAACACTTTCAATGAGCTGCTTCCCAGATGGACAAGTAAAATGTAATGAACTGTGCATCTGGTGTGTCATGTGAAAACATTATCACATGGGCCATAAAAAGGGTTAACATGTTTTAAATTCTATCACCTTCTAAATATATCTGTCTTGGAACCATTTAAGCAGTAGCCGCTCTTAATAAGTGTTAAGTTAGCACCAGTATAGGGAAAAAAAATCTAAGTGATACCCAACCCCACAGTCCAACTAATAAATGTTAAGTTAATTTATTTTGGGAAATAGATCTGCCTATTAAATGACAAATTACATACCTGCACCTATCACATCAGTAAACAATACAGACAGCCTCTACTGTAATTTGCAGTTCTTTCTATTGAAGAATTTTGAGTCTTTAAATGCACCTTCAGTTCTGTCTAAATTTGCTGGAGTACTAATTTGCACATGTCAAAGTAAACACAGGCCTTAGTGTCTGACAGCTAAAGCCTTCAGCCGATGTGGCTGATATATTGCTCTATGAATATGCCAGTTTCCATCTTATTGGCTCAGAAGATGGAGAAACTTCACAGGCTCATCAGCAAACCTCTTCACGCTTTAGCTATGACTTTTACTAAAGGCCACTTTCAATAAATGTCAGGCCGCAAACATCGGTAAACAGTTTTAGCTCTGATCAAATTCCAGAGGGCTGATATACACGGCGAGGCTCCTCCGTCTGCAGGATTACAAGGGTTCCACTTTGGAAATGGCACATTAAACAAATGGATCATTTCCCACTGGTGACGAGAGTATTTATTCCCGCCGCTGAAGAAGCCTGCCCTTTAACTTCTAAACGTTGAGCCCCTTCCCCTTTCCTTTCTCCATACCATGACTTTCACTTCAGTTAAACAGTGTAGCCCTGAAAACTGATAAAATATTCTTCAGAAGAAAGGACGAGTGGATCCATCAGACTTTAAATATTAAGATTATATCAGTGTTTGATGTGGACCTGTCATCCAGTGTAAGATTAGCTGTGATTTTCTTCTGGTTTAAAAGAAGTGCTAACAGCTCTCACACAAAGAAAACAATATGCATGAATTTTTCATACTGAGGTATTAAAATTGAATGAAACCTTGATAAGTGAATTTTCAATGAATACCTGCCTTTATACAGTGATTATATGCAGGAGTCCAGTCTACAGCTGTCATTTACTATTCAGGTTTATTGGGTGTTGGTTCGATCAGGTCAATGAGATGAGAAATGTTTGAAATAACATAAATGAATGATGTTGATTAGAATAAATGAGGATTTGAACAACTGTAATTAATTATCCAGAGAAAAACAGTTTGTATTGAATGACAGAAACACTGCTTGAAAATGAAATGTCTCAAAAATCAAAAGTACATTAGTATGCAAAAATAATTTTAAAAAACACCTGGAATAAATAATGTACATAAATTTAACTAAGATACACTTCATGATAATAAACAGAGCTTTAAAGAGTACATAGGATCACTTTTAAAACTTAAAAAAGTCATTTCTGTGAATCTAGATTAATATGGAAAAACATTTATTTTTAATAATAAAGCTCAAATGTTAGAATTTAATCAACATTCTTAAAAGCTCTCATGATAGTTAAATGTGTAAAAAGCCCATATTTTCCCAATCTCTAGTTTATACATTCATTTTGATGACAGTTTGAATACCGTAATTTCTCTATTATAGCACGCCCTCGATTATAGCATGCACCCAAATGGTGCCCAAACCTTACTCTCTCAGACAACTCAAAAATTACCTTTATTCAAGGTTTTAATCAGTGAAATTTCAGTATTTTCACAACAGATACTTATTTTTCTCTCTCAAACGGTTGTGAAAATACCTTTTGCTTCACGCATGCCCAATTACTAGATTTCAGCTTGAGCGTGCTCAGTCGTAGTGTACCGACCAATCAGAGAGCAGCTATCAACATGACGATGTCTTCGACCAGTCACAGCGCACCTTTTTTGCATCCCCTTGCTCGCAAGATGGCAGCGCCCTAAGTTTGCCTGTGTTTTGCAGAGAAAGAGAATATTTCTGCTTTTTGTATCAGATGTGCTGCAATTGCGATGTTAGCGAGACGAAATATGATAAGTAGTAGTCAAGAAATTATGGTATGTTCACAACCACTTATGTTCAAAAAAACATCCAGTTTTAAGATACAGAGCACCCTGATCCAGCTGTATTCTCCCTCCGTCTGAGATCTTTGTCAGAGCTCCTGCCTCTTAAAGGCACTCTTCCATCCATTGTTATTTCAGCACTCTTTGCACCATGTTGTCAAGAACTCTGCATTCAGTCTACAGTTCATACTTTGCACTGAGGATGGGATTCTGAGCCAATGGAAACACCCCAAAAATAAAAACATGAAACGTGGCTAAAGCTGCCAACTAAACAGTGATTCGATATTATAGCAGTAGGTCAATGGGGGCAGCAGTTCCAAGAGAAGAGAGGGAGAAGTCTTTATCCTACGGACTTTTTGTCTTGTGCACTGAAGTACTCTATCATGCTGAGGAGACATGCTAAACAAACAAAATGGCATATTATTCTAAAAAAGTATTATATGGGCTTTGTAACACTGTATTAGACATGTTTAATACATCTGTGTAGATTTTCATACCTACAGCTTAGCTTTTTTCTGATTCCGTTGAAATAATCGCTACAAATTGGGACATTTTCCTTTGATTGTTTCATGTGTACATGGCAGTATTTTGAATTTGGCCAAATCTCACAAGAAGGCAGGCCTGGCCTTTTGTTATTACAACACAGTCAATGTTGCTGTGACTCCAAGTTACACTATGAATTTTGGATAGGATATTAGCAGGCTTAGCTACCCCAGAACAAGTTGTTGTTCAATGAATGAATATACGAGGGAGCATATTTACCTCCGCCAAGGAGGTTATGTTTTTTGCCGGCGTTTATCTGTCTGTTTGTCTGTGTTCAAAATAACTTGAAAAGTTCTGAACGGATTCGGATGAAATTTTCAGGAATTGTCGGAAATGGGATATGGAAGAACTGATTAAATTTTGGGGGTGATCTGGATCACCGTCTGGATCCAGGAATTTTTTAAAGGATTCTTTAACTTTGGGAGATAGGACCATTTTCGGCATTTGCGCATACAACTCCACAAAAACCTACCGTGGCGGAGGTTTGCGCTCTCCGAGTGCTTTCTAGTTATTAATGTTCAACACGTCTTGTGATATACGGTGCTCAGCATAAATGAGTGCACCCCTTCAGATTTGTCAGAAAACCTCAAGTTTCCTTTCAAAATCATCATTCTCTATGGCAAACAGCACCACAAAATACTCCCCCAAATGTGGGCCATTGATTGCAAACAAAGAAGGCAAAGCTAAATTTTAGTTATCAAATTACCCTTATTTTTATCTTATGGTAAAACAAAAAAGTTACGTTAAACTCAGCTTTGTCAAAACTTTGAAAATTGTTCTTTTGATCAGTTAGATATCGATTAATACATTACTTTCAATAGCAGGTGTACTCATTTATGCTGGGCACTGTAAATGCAAACAAGCTCAGCACACCGAGAAGAAGTCTGCACATCAGAAGTTGCACCAAAGTCAATTCAATGCCAAAAAAACACCACAGATGTGACATTTTAAGTCCTCGCCCTTCTTCAGACATGAACAAATGAGGAGCTGCACCTCCATTTGTACAACTTTAAGATCACCTGACAAATCATGTGATGTAAAGTATAAGTATGCAACAAAAAAACACACAGATGGGAAAAGTACCACCAAGCAAAACAAGTTATACCATAAACTGAGTAACAAATAAACAAGATTTCAAGATGCAATATAAAAGTGGTTTCAACAAAGTATACACAAAACAACCACAGTTTCTGAAAATCTGAACACCTTGAATTACATGACTAAATGTCAGGAAGAGCTCTTTGACTCCATCTTTCACATCAAAATCATCTTTTTCTGAAATTTCTCTTTGAATTTTGACCATTTGTTTTACCCTTTCATTCACCTTCATGCTTTCAAATGATCATCTTGGAGCACAAATATTCATAAAAATATTTTAATTAATAGTTTGATTGAAGGGAAGATGAGAGGACAGAAATGAATTGGTCTGCTTTTCTTTTTAACAGAGTGAACATTTGAGTGGCATTCAAGCAGATAGAGATGGAACATGACATACTATAAATACCCAAGGCTAAAGCACCTTTACAACCATGTGTGCAGTGTCCTAAACCCCTGGGCCAACAGGAGGACCAGCACAGGGACATATTTTGTCTGTTTGAGTCACAAAAGGTGAAGGAGCACCTTCATGAAGAACTGTGATTTACGATCAATAATAAAGTTGTTATAGTTCTCCTGATCCTCATCTCCGATATTTGGATTGTTTGTTGTCCTTGTCGGCCATCTTCATCCGTGTATTGTTGGTGACAAGCGCCCTGGAAGAGATTATTGATGTCACTGTCACGAGGCGGTCACCTCAGGGTGCCCTGAGCAATGAGTACTCTTCACTGAACAGGTTTTTAATCAAAATAATGTGAGTCAAACACCATCAGGGAAAAAAAAAGAGAGGTAGAGTGTGTGAAAAACAAGAGTAAACAAACATCAGGCAATTATGTCTCCCAGAGCATTCAGAAATTATTTGAATCATATGAAAGCGATGTTTATCAAAATCCCCAAAGAAAACACAAGAAACAATGGTGAGAATATATATATGCAATTTTCAGATTTGCCTTTCTTTTCTCTTTTGAATATTTTAAAAGACTTCAATGTTTTCTTTCAGGATGAAGACTGTTCATTATGGTAATCCTTTAAAGATGAAGTGCAAAGTTAAACCTGCTGTGTGCTCTTTAACAGTGTTTCCAGTTGTTTAGTATTGGAGTCACAAAGGGTAGGATGGAGAGTACAGTTACTAGGGGTGAAATTACTTTAAAATGAGTAGCTCACGATATTTTAAGGAAACTGACAAAAATCTACAGCAACTTTAGAGCTTACATGCCAGGGACCGGCACTGTGAGGGATTGAGATGGACATCTTTCTCTCTGTTAAAAGTCTGTCCTTTATTAGGTCGACTTTGAAACTATTTTAAGGCAGAGACATGTCATATCATTTGTCTAGTCCTCCAAACACACACACACGAGTACTAGAGTGCCATGGGAATTAGCACAATCGTGTTGTAGGGATGAACAATACTGAATTTATGCTGATATCTGATGCAGATATTTTTTAAGTCATTATCACTAATAGGAATATGATACCTATAAAGGGCTGGGAAATAAGGCCTGAAAGTAAAATCTCCTATACATAATTCATTTTCTGACTGTAATCAATTATTTTCCCTCTCGAAGAAAAAAAAAACTCCATATGCGGCAGAAAAGACATGAAACAAGTTTTGCCTTATTGCCCCAAAACTGAACTGAATTTTCCTCTTAGAATTAAGGTTCATGCTGTTATTTTGTTATCAAAAGATATTATATAGTTTGGAATTATCGAGGCCTGTCAACAGTGACTCCCAAAACAGCACTTTATTTTCACAATATAATTCTCTTATAAGTATTTACTCTCATTAAAAACAAGTATAAGCCTAAAATGGTTCTTGTGCAAAAAATGTCAGGGCATACCATTTTGAAAATGGTAAATTGTTCAAAACTCCTGTCGTCAAACAATGTCTAAACCGGAACAAATTGTTGAAACTTGGGCTTTTTAACCCTTAAAATCTTAATTTTCAAAATTTAAATGTTCCGCATCTAAAAATTCACACAAATTGATTTAATTGATATATTTCCCAGCCCTTTTTCTGAGTCTATAGCTTACTAAAATTGACAATTCTTTGTGACAGTCAAAGAATTTGATTTAAAACAGAAATTGTTTCTCCAGTGAATGATAATAATGATCTTTAAACGTGTACATTTAATGATAATAAGGTGAAACACAAGGATACGTTCAACCGTTGTGCTGATACTGTTTTCTATGTATGAGTACTGCATTTATGGCAGATATGTGTGGCTAAATATCAGCTGTAAAATATTGCCAGACATTTCCATATCTGCAGATACCTATAATTTACTTTTTGAGTTATCATCTGCTGATACAGATATTGTGATAATACTATTGTGCATCCCTATAATGTGTAATTATTATAACTGTACAACTAATGACTCTTAGTACTTAAAGGGAAATTTCATAACCTGTGAAGCTGGGTTATATTAGGTACTTGACAACAGTGAAATTGGCTGAAAGGGCTCCAGTGGGTACAATTACTTTGTGTAATTGTGTGAGTTTTATGTAAAAATAAACCAAGAAACTCTGTTGGGTTAATTTTATTTTACAATTGCTGTCCATGCTTACCAGTGTTTAGACCTAAGAACAGGAAGGTCTTAGGGTATGGGCCTGCAGTTTACACACATACACACCCAGATATCTCCCTGCTATTCTGTTTCCACACATGTTTATCCCCTCTATGTTTTTTTTTTTTTTTTTTTGGCTTGCTGAATTTGTTCAGCAGGCCAAAAAAAAAGTCATTGTCACTCATATTTGCTTCAGTATTACTTTTCTCTGTCACTGTAAAATAGTGTCAAACACAGAGACTTCAGAGAGGAAAATGAAAGTCAATTTTTTCAGCAAATTGTACATCCAACCCATAACAGTTTTATGGTTGTTTTAACGTAAAACAACACAATGTTAACATTAAACTCACACAGTAGAGAGGTGCAGGGATGATGAATTTTTGTCTGCCAACACGGAATTTTGCGCTGGCTCCCTCAACTGCAAGTCTTCTAAAAGCCCATGTGATTTTTCACTGTGTTTTGGATCATTGCTGATGTTAAGCTCTGTAGAAAAGAACAAATAAAACTTACATGTTCTGCTCTTTGTGATAATCTGAAGGAACAAACCCTCTTTTGACAATATTTTAAGCTGAAACGTAATCGACGAAGAAAGTAAAAAGCTAACGATAAGCTACTATAGAACTACAACATAGTGGTTTAACTTAGAAGCAACTACAATATTTCCATTGTATGACATCTTATTTTAACCCTTTCTTTTAGAGTTCCCTGATAACAGAGTGACCTGATCAAGTTGGTCCTCATGGCTGTGGCAATCGTGTATGAATTATTGATTTTTAAAAAATGATCAGATATGCTTTCCATTGGGTTGTCAGCCATTTTTGTAGTCTTTGTTAGCAGTAAGTTAGCAACCACACAACAACGGTTTGGTGTGTTTACCACAACCTTTATTAAGGGTATTTATACAAACTGGTATTCTAAACCCCATTTATTCAGGGGGCTTGGGAACCAGTAAGTGCTAAATGCTACCTGGACTCATTCCTGCACCACTATTTTTTGCAAAATAACTATACCCAGCAGTGTTGTTGTCTTAAAGGTGCTTCTGGGAGCCTTTTCAGTCGCTTAAGACTATTGTCAAGTACCTGATACAACCCAACCACAAAAATACTGAACTAACCTTTAAAGGTACAAACATTTCCATTTAAATTTACACCTAGCATTAATATTAAGATATAAGCATGTCTAGGATACTGTTACATATTTAAGAGGCTAGTTTGGTGAATATGAATACTGTGCACCTTGAGATTTTAGCTTGATTATAGGTGAGCCTTTGGTAAAATAAGTTTTAAACTAGATGATTTAGCTAGACCTTGATACCACACGGCAGACAATGTCATCTGATTTCAGAGACTCACAAGAAATTTAAATCCATTTGAATCTCTGAAAGAAGAAAATCCAGCAAAATCATCTCAAATCATGGGCTGGGAACATTAGATATGTGACTCCAAAAACCTCAACGATTATCAGGTAGATGGAGTCACTCTGAAATGACCAGAAAAAAGCCCATTAAAGTTGCAAGTTACTAGACATCCAACAAAAACACCAAAGCCTGTTAAAGTGGAGTTTTGTATTGTCATATTTACGCAAAAAAAGTCTTGAATTCCTCTACATGGTACAGTAGAAATACTTCCTCACTTTGGCCTCAAGCTTTAACAAACTGCCAGAGCCTTTTTTCTCCTGACAGCCAATGGGGAGTGGCTGCGAGACAGATGGAAAGCAGCCACTTTGGAGAGGCCTGTCATTTTAGTTGGCAGAATGGAGCACTTTATAAAGTTGTAGAACATTTTAACTTTACAGACGCAACCACACAAAGTGGAACGTTTGTGTGAGCCGACTAATCATAGGAAAGAGGCTTTACTTTACACAGCTGGCACAATATGATGGAAATAAATGTCTCTATTGAGTTCGCCACAGCCGAACACCTTCTTTGACTCGTTTTATTTCCCATTATCTGCACAATACGTGATAGAAAATGTTCTCTATAGAGAGCAGGAACATAATGAGACTAACCTCAAGCCACAATTCTGAAGTGACAATCACAGAAGGCCTCCACACTTAAAAATTCAATTATAAGTCATTCACACATACAAAGCACTATTAGAGCTATGAGGGAATATTGTCGTTTTGACCTGGATGAACGTCCATGCTTTCTGATATTATTTCTGCCTTTCTTGCTGGAATTTGATCAGATTATATAAAACCGCACTATCTGAAGCTTCAGCACTATAGGATTCAGTAAAGAAACTATTCAAAAGGATTCACTGTAGAAGGATGAGCCTGTGAGAAGAATTCAATGGAGGCCTATTTTACAAGCAGGCCAGCACAGAAAGAAATACACGCACATTTCTGCCAAACATGAGTTTCTTCTAAAAATTCAACAGAACTCCACACACTTTAGCCTCTGGAAGCGTGGACTATAGTATATATGAATGCTGCAGCGAAAGTTACATCTAGTGTTGCAGTCTAGTTACTGAACCTTGAACCCGCCTTCCACTCTGGAGAAGTTTATGGTATTGGTTGCCAACTAAATGTTTAAACCAGTTTTATTTTTATGATTATTCCTTTTAATAATAAAAATATACATATTTGGATGCGCAAAACAGTAAAGAAACATGCCCAAAATATATGTTTAAAGAGCACCATCGACAGGGCCAGAATGTGACTTTTCCAGCCCTGGAGGTTCATGGTTCCCTTGTGGCCCTCTGGATTGATTTAAATATCGCTAAAAATTGCAAAATAAAATAAATCTTCCTTAAAAATTTAAGTATTTCCTTAAAAAAATGTTGGTTATTGGAATATATTTAATACAATGCATGAAAATAGCTGCGTAAATGACAGTTTGTTTCTTTAAATATCTTGTATGTACATCAGTGCATTTGTGTAAATGCAAAAAAAACAAACTTAAAACTAGTTGTCTTGAGTTATGTGATAAACTCATTCAATAAAATCTTAGTGTGTTCATTTTTACTGAAAAATCAAATTGTTTAACCGATTAGGCATATACATTAGATCATGTGTATCTTGCAGTGTGTAGCGTTACCCTTAGGTCAGAATCCCTTAAAACTTTCTGGAGAACTCACATCCACACGTTCGGGGTGGATAGTCTTCAGCCTTGACTTATAGTGAACCTTTGGGCTAAGTTAGAACAAAATTCCTGAGTGCATTTTGTGGTTAGGGTTCCTTGAGCTATGGAGGAACATGGTACTCTAATCACTTCACCCTTGAGGTAATGTGAACATTTTTGTAAAGTTTGAAGAAACTACCTCAAATTATTCTTGAACTGTTGCACTTACAAGTAAAGAATGATCATGAGGCTCTTTGACTGTTGAAAACCACTGACCTATGAAATTCCCAAACTTAAGAAAAATTAGAGATGTTCTAGAACTTTATGATCACAAGCAAGATATGGTCATGTGATATAATGAACTTTCTTATTTCTAAAATCTTATCAGTTCCCCTGTGAGTAAGGTTGCGCAGATTCTGAGGAAAGTCCCTTAAACTTATTTGAGGTATTGTGTTCAAAAACAAGGAATGAACAATGTCCTCTACCTTTTACCTCTAAAATTTTATTTCTTTTTTATGTACAGCACTTTGTGCTACACGAAAAGTGCTATACAAATAAAGTTTGATTGATTGTTTGATTGATTGATTGATATTAATGCTCTTTATTTTAAAGAAAATACATTCAAGAAATACGAAGATGTTGTGTTCATAAAACATAATTAACATAAGTTTCCATGACCTTGATCTTAGATTGTAACCATACAAAACTATCAAGTTCACCCTTCAGTCAGAGCCAAAGAAAATCGCTCAAAGTTTTCCAGACACATTGCTTTCAAAAGAATGAACAAATAAAAATATGGAATAATGTATGGACAGACGGACAACCCAGTGCCTCTGGCCATGGTGTTTACTGGATTGGAGGCATTAAAGTAAGGGTGAAATGTCTGTTTTAAGTTTGTAAGTAGTTCTGAAACTTCCTTCTTACACACACTTATATTCTTATCCATTATATCTCTGGCCTTCTGTCTTGTATTGCTGATGGTGTAATTTCTCTTTATAGCACTAATGCCTTTCAGTTCAGCCGGCATTTAGTCCATTTGAACCCATCACACCAGTGATTCTTCAATCTTCGGTCTTCGTTAATGGCCGAAAGCAATTTTCTCTTTGTCACTTTAATTTTGCATTCATTTCAAATCTAAATATATCACATCCAGTAAGGGGTTCGATTAAATGCATTAGTGTTTGTAGATAAAGGCAGATAATTTAAGCAAGCGTTATGTATTCATACTCAGCTGTACATTGATATAAAAAGGAGTGTCTCTGTATGTGTCAAACTGTGATAATTCAACAACAAAACACTGCTTTTCATCGGCCTACAACCTCCCTCAGCAGGATGTTTCCATTGAATTTTGTGTGTTCTTACCCTGAATGATTCAGACTAAGAGCTGGAGACCAGAGGTTCAGAACAGTGTGTCAAGTAAAGCCCCCTGTAGCCTCTTATACTGCACTCCATGCCTTGTGCTTGTCCCTATAGCAGTAGAACCAATGTTTTCCTGTTACTTTTTCAGCCGTTGTGACATTGTGTGAATTTAATACCTGTAGAGATGTCACCTAAAGGAATTATCTGCTACAGTGGAGCCTGCTTTACATTTTGAACCCATCAGCTCCTACAGAAGACCGCAGTTTGAACCGATGTGGCAGGTGAGGCTGTGCCATGAAGCTGATGGTCTCACTGTACCCACATCAGTGTCTCATAGAAATGACCTGTTTGAACTTGTTCTGATGGCTTTTAAAATGCTTTAGAGGCACAAGCAGTGGTATGTTATCTTTTAAATGTCTAAAGTGACTGAAAAAAAGGCGTTTCACCTGTTTCACAAAGACAGCTTAAGATTGGCTGAAAGCAAAACATAACAAAACTGGAGGCAATCAGAAGCTAGCATGCGGCACAGGTGTCTAATTGCTGTAAATCAAGCATTAATGAGAATAACCACAAATTAAACATCACCCCATCAGAAGAGATAGTCTGTGGTAGTCAGTCAACACTCTTTGTCCAAGTTTATCCAGCATTGATAGTGATGGAGATTTTTAGAGAGCCTGGCCATTTGTACTGGCTCAGCAGTAGAAACTGGTCTTGCGGCTTTCAAGCTGCTCTTTATTTGATACTGTCATGTCTTTTTTATAATGTCTACTAATCAACTATAAGAAAAGAAGAAATGGAAACTGCCTCTCAAACTGAAGGCAGCTCCCTTCATTCACACAAAGGACTCTCTTTGAAGCGTCTTATTTGCAGACAGCACATAATTGCTTATGACTTTTTGTCTTGAATTGAGTCAGCACTTCTGTCAAAAGCTGCATTCACACACTGACGTTTTGGCCAACTTATGCCTGTGTATAGGGAGACGCTGAGCCACGTCAAGTTAAGTCAGACCACACAGAACTAAGCCCACGTCAGTTGGGTAAAGCTGATGTTCATCAAATAAGTTTTTGGGTTTTTTTTTCATTTAAAGCATTTTTAAAAATGTTCAATGTTTGATCCAACACCCTAGTAAACAACAGCAATGGCAGGTAGTGATCCAACTACGCATATAGATCCCCGAGTGTTTTTAAGGATTTGTTAACATTGTGAGATTTATCTGTTTCCCACATTTTTGCAAATAGCTCCAAAAATAAGCAGATGTTTTCAAGGAATGCTGGTAAGGGCTCACACAAGAAGTCATTAGATTTTGCTGGTGATCTGAACTTGGATGTGGATCAAAGGCTTTATTTAAGGATTTGTTAACACTGCACATAAGAAGAGTTTTTTATATTTTTCATTAACTCAGCTATCGATGTTAGAAATTCATTGGTGGAGATTTGTGCTGTTAGTTTTATGGAGGAGTGTCTACATGATATGTATGAGGAAAAAATATTAAAAGCGGTCTTCATGGTTCCCACTTGGAGTGATTTTAGAATATTTTGCAAATAGCTCACTTAGCAAACAATTAGAGCTGGGAGATATGGACTAAAATGTATATCTCATTTTAGATTTATATATATATATATATATATATATATATATATATATATATATATGTCTTTATTTTTACAGATAAAAAGGAAAAAACACAGCTTAATACAGCTTAAAGGGTTAACCCCTTAAAGCCTTTTGTGTCATATGTGATACATACTGTTATGATACAGCTATCTAATCAATATGATCAACAAATTACAAAAAAAAAAAATCGTCTGAATACAATTAGATAAATGATAAATATGTTCTCAAGTGGATTATTCGTTGCCAAAAGTACCTAATGTATCAAATGAGGTACAACAAATATATATGTAAAATTTTATGGAAATTTAGATTTTTTGGGATTTCAGTAGAAAGTGGAAAACATTTCGGCTCCAAAAAATTAGAATTTTCTCGCTATAATTTGTGTTTTCAGGCTTAAAAAAGTTAGTTATCAGCTTATTAGTTTTAAAAGACTTCACAAATTGAGGGAGGAATGCTGTTAAAGTTGGCTCTTCGAGATGACTGAGTTTTTGAAAACACTGATGTAATTTGTAACATATAAATTTAGACAGTATTGTTACATCAATATATGCAAATTTTAGAACAGGTGGCAAAACAGATGCTCATGATGGCTCACTGTAGTTTAAAGACAGTGCTCTAAAATGTTTTACCTTATCGTAAATTAGACCCATCATAGTTTCTCTGCTCTTTTTTGTAAAACTCATACAATCAAAGGTAAAGCGCTGCTAGGAGCACACCAAGCCACGTCACTGACTGTTGTTGAGTACCTCATACAACCCAACTTCAAAAATACTGAACTAATGGAGTACTCAGTTCAGTTGAGGTGGGCTGAGCAGGCAGCATGTCAGTCTCTACTTGTCATCTTTTATAATAGCTGTGATTGAAAGACCCTTTGTCAACCATGTTTTGATTAAAAAACAGGCTATCTTTTGAGAAAGGATAAATAATCAGTTTTAAAACTAGACAAAGGTTTTGAAAATAGTGTTAGCGCTGATGCTGTGTTTTTCACCGCTTATTGTCAACACGTTCACCTGCAGACTAGTTGAATTAGATCAGTGAGTGGAGGCCCAGCATACAAACACGGTTTTCTTGTATTCACTCCACTTGATATGGAAATACAGTTTCCTCTGCTCTGTATCATTTTTTGTCTAGATTGCAACATCAATAGACTGTCAGTTCTCCTGTACTCACCTACACATAAAAAAGCGGCAATAAAAAAAACAGCCGCCAAAATGATAGCATCTAAAGAGCGTTATTGTGACAAAAGCTCTTTGATTTGGTCACCCATAATACTTTGAAAGGGACGCCTATTCCTGTCTTCATTTATGTGCATGTCTGTGATGAAGGTAGCTGAATGCCACACAGACAGAAAATAGATACAAAACAAATAAAAATGAAGCTCACTCTGATTTCTAGCTTGATTACTTTCATTGATGTGGGTGACAGAGCTGCACAGTGGCAAGGTTGGCAAACTAAGGGAGGCAGTGGGGCAGTAAACAAGAAGGTCTGAGGGCACTGCTGCATGTTTACTATTATTATTATTATGTTCAATGGGAGTTTTTGACACATTTTAAATGTTTTAAGAATTTAAACTGAGAGGAGGGTCCACAGCTTTAATGAAAAACTCTGTCCCTACTGTTCATTTAAAGGGATAGTTCAGTATTTTTGAAGCTGGCTTTTATGAGATGCATTTCAACAATAAATACATAAGCCAAAGTGATGTTGATCAGCTTTGGCCCTGCAAGGAAAAACCTGGCATGGAAGTTTGTTTATACACTGTTGCAGATGGGGCCAAGGGCTCTGGGTAATTTAGGCCCTGTCCATATGGAAACAAAAATGTTTTCGTTTTTGAAACTATTCTGTAAAGGCGGTATGGAAGCAATGAAAAAGCTGTAGTATGTATGCCAGGCCTGTATGTGGTGCTGTAACGCTGCTGCAGACATACACCAAAAGCAAAGAAGAAGACACAGAGCATGTGCATAAAACATATGCCATGTAAACAAAACACAAGAAGCAGCAGAGGCTGATAAAATGCTAGAGAATGTTGACTGAGTGTCCTGCCAGTCAAAATCGAATTCTACAGGGGCAGAGCTGATCTAGTCCTCTGTGGCTTATGTACAGTATTAACTATTACAATGAAACTTTTACAACCCCACTTTAAAAATACTGAACTTTCCTTTTAAAGCTGGACATAAAACTGACTAACAGAAGGTTGATGCACCTAATGATCTATGAAGGCAAATATTACCATCAAAGTACACTCTGACAGTTTCCATAATATCATTTTTCAATGTTGGATACTGCTGAAGGGAGGTAGGCGTCTGTAGAGGTGAGTTAGATTTTAATTTCCATATCAAAGGTTGTTGTATCTTTGGAGTTGGGAAAAGACATCTGATTTTTAGATCTCATTCACCTGTCCATCTATGGCTTGTAAATGCAGTTTCTTGAGGACAGTTGACGGGATTTTCTTCAAACCTCATGTGGTGATATTTGTATAAACTTTTTTTCAAGAAATATATATGTACATTTTGGAGTTAATAGGTCAAGAGTCAGGGTCATGGGTTTTATGTTTGTCTCTTATTTGCATTGTCTCTTGACAGCTGTAAGGGCTTTTTAAGACTTTGTGCGAGTAAGTATTTACTCTGACTCTAGACTTAAGATTCGTAAGATTATATAGTATGTCAGTGTTCAAGGTCATTGTTATTAGTGTCTACAACATCAAAAGAATGCTTTAAGAAATTTTCTTCTATCTTCACACAAATGTTCAACCCACTTCAGGGATGAGTTAAATTGAGTTTCAAAGCCACAGGCCAAAGGAGGCAGATTTTGAGCCTATTGATTGGTAATACTGTATCTAAAGAACACTTTAAGGATTTTTTTTAACTTTAAAGAAATATTCACCCCAACTCGGGTTAAATGAAAATATTTCAGACAGTTATTTAGGCCTACGTTCGTCCCTTGCTTGTTAACTTTACATCTCAAAAAAGCTTTTAGGGATTTTCTCTAAACTTTTCCCAATAATATATCTTAAATCAGGGATAAACAGTTGGAATTTTCAAGGTCAAAGGTCAGGAGGTACAGTTATGGTGCCTGAATGTTACCCTGTGCTTGAGAATGTGATATATGAAGAACGCTTGAAGGGATTGTCTGCATACATTAAAGGTATAGTCTCTCTGATTTAAGCATGAACAAATTAGATTTATTCAGGTCAGAGGTCAAGGTCACTGTGCCCCATGTTTGTACCTTGGAAATTTTGGAAGTCAAAGGTCACAATCATCCCTTTCTTATGAACATATCTCTAGAGCACTCTTTGTGTTTCTTTCAAACCTTCTGAAGATTTTACTCAAACTTTGCACAAGTATCGACCCCCAGTCAGAGATCAGCACACTGGATTTTCAAGGTCAAGCCCTTTGAGCTACATGTTCATCACTTGTGATTCAAATTTCATGCAACCACACTGTCACAGAAACCACACAACACTCTTTTTGACATGCAAAAAAATAAAGAAAATATGCAATAACATATTCAAAATGATCATAATGAAAATAATGCATTTACATGTTAAGACATTATCAGCAAATAAATAACAGTAAGCACTGAACTGACATGAAGTGAGTTTTCCTCACTTAAAGCTGTGGCCTGTTCAAATTTAGAAAAAAATGCTGTTTGAAATTAATTTTTTTAATCATTATTTTAAATATTATTATAATCAATACAGAGGCATGCAGTTATGTAATGTTAGCAATCTGAATAAACTGACCAAAGCTTGGTTATTTATTGAACATTTTTACAAACAGTTTGCATGACTGTGTAAACTTGAAGATAGTTGACAGAATAATCAATCAGGAATAATAAGCAGTTACAGCCTTTAACATGATGAAAGTTGCATTGCAAATATGTACAGCCTTTGCATGTCAGTTTGACACCTCTGATCAGTGATCAGTTCATTGACATTTATCTAATGAAAGTGTTTGCCAGCCGAAACATGTAACAGATTGAACATAAACTCTGTCATCTTGTAATTTGTGAGAAAATCCAGCCAGAAAACATAATCTTTTGAGTCAAAGTCAGATGTAAAAAATGTTAAGATTATGTTTTTGCCATTTACAGCTCGCCTCAAACTTTCCTTTTCAATTCAACAGTAGATTTTTTCCCCCCTCAAATGGAAACAAAGACATTATCTGTGGTTTGACTGAGCCAGCAGGTGCAGATAGCAGCTTCTGCTGTCTGATGGAGACAAAGTGTATAAATGGCAGCCGGGAATCGGAAAATCATTCCTGACTTTGATTGAAAGGCGATTCCCTCATGTGAACAGTCTCTACATGGAAGAGAGCGAGCAGTGAACCCTGCCTTACCCCCGCCGAAAGCTGCCACTCTGCATTTTCACCTTTATACTCACACATAAAAAAATCCATCTGCGTTCTCTTTGTACCTGCTGACAAGCTCAGTCCTCTTATTTTGGTGGATTTAACAGTTTATTAAGCCTTCTGTTTTACTCGTTTTGAATCAGTTTACTCTGGACAGAAGACAGAATTCTTGCTTATTTACTTTTGTTCTACAAATCATAGAAGTGTTAGCTTTTCCTTTTTAAAGTGACAACCCTACTTATATGTGATCTGCTGTCACTGCCTACTGCATAACTATTATATTTCTTTACCTTCAACTGACAGCACAGCAGCTTTCATTTCTTACACTTTTCTTACAGCTTTAATAAAAAAACATCAACTTCAAATTCTTTCAGGGTTTGAACTTCACTGTGAGATGGCTTGAATTAAAATTGTATTATTATAATTTGCATAGAAGAAACCACAACCTAACACAGTTTGGTGTGTCAAATGGTTTTAACCAAGCATTTTATTAAAAAGGTAGTTTGTCCTAGAAGTTTGTTGCAGTTTTTGTAACCTAGAGATCATGACTGTTTTACTATTGTTGCAGAAGATAAAACAAAATAAGGGAAAGTAAAAACTAAGTCTGCCGTGTTTATAGACACTTAAGTCCAGAAGTAAATTTGCTCTCTGCCACTGTGTTGGAGATGTGATGTGGCCAAACAGGAAGGATAATGAAGTGGATGAAAGGACAGCTGTCTAGACCAGTTGTTCAGAAACTTTTTAACCTGCAACCCTGAAATAACAGCACCAGAGGATGGGAGCAGTCATATTGTGGCAGTCATGGCATAGCTGTGCATCTCCACAATCAATAAAGCACTTTTCATACAAAGTGCTGTATATTCAAAAACACAAGCAGATACATTTCAGAAGATACGAAATAAAATACAAACCCTGCCCTCCCTCCCAAACCACATTCAACACACAACCACCCACACCCGCACACACAGACACACACACATAGACAATAACTTAGGACTCTTCAAACTGCTACAGATGACTGAGGAAACACTATCTTGAATTAAAAATAAAGAAACACAGGAACTAAGACTAAACCGATAAAACCATGGTAAGATATAATGAAGGTAATACAGCGCTAAAAAATGATTAAAATAAAACAGTCTTTAAACCAAACAATAAAGGAAAATGAATAAATAGAGGTAATAAAACACAATATAGTATCTCTGAAACTAAAATAGAGTAAAAAACACAAAATGCATATTAAGAGAATAAAAAAATCTGCTAAAAGCCAGACAAAAAATGTAGGTGTTGATTTTGCTTTTAAAAATGTGAACAGTAGGTGCAGCTCTCAGGTCATCAGGTAGACTGTTCCACAGATGAGGGCCATAGTATTAAAATAATGATTCACCGTATGTTTCTCTACACATAATTTGCCTTAATTTGGGGTCCATATTTTGGATTTCGTTGACTTCTGCAGTATGTTCACAATCCAATGTTCCAAAAACCTGCCAGGTTTCATCTTTGGAGTATCCCTGATCCCCCTGTATTCTCACTCAACTTGAGAAGCTCTGTTTGAGCACCTGTCACTTTAAGGGAATTGGTTTTCTTTGGCAGCTGCTGGATCTGCCTGATTCAATGTCTGTAATCAGGCAGATCCATCATGTCAAGCTCCAATCTAAAATGACTGTGAGTGGCCCAAAGCGGCACGGCCCAATCAGCGTCCTTTGGACGGTGGGAACTTCGAGTGAGACAACAGCAGGAAGGGACTGCTTGTACAAAGGGTAGCATTGATGCTAACAGCTTCAGTAGCAGTTTTATCAGATCTGGGCACAATGAAGCACAATTAATAACACTACAAACTTCAGGATAGAAAAGATATTTTTGCTCCACTTCTGACATGTTTTAACGAGAGATTGTTCAATGAAGTGCCTCATGTTCTGTCCTTTACACCGCAGCAGTAGCGCCTACCTACTACATTATCTGAATGTTATTGACGGAACAATCGTCCTGTCACCAGCTAAATGCACTATTGAAAGGTTCTGCCCTTTCAAAAACACTTTCTATGGCCTCTTTCACAGATGGACTAGTGAAATATACTGAACAGTTATCTGGTGGGTCAGGTTATTGTTTTTATAACATAATCATGATTTTTAGAAAAGGTAAACAAAATGACTGTCATCAATCAATGATACAACCCAAAGAGAACGAAATGAAACCATACATTTTATCATGTTTCCACATTATTATTTTTTTTATATTTATTTATAAGTGTTAGTTTTTAATTATTTGAATTGATCTGTCCAGATTATAACAGGTAATGTTTGTCAGTATAAAACATAGAGAATAAAAAATTGCTGTCGCAGCTGACGGCTTCACATTTGAGCTCTTAAATTGGCCATCAGTAATAGTTTGCAGGTTTTTTACTGAAATTACCCATCATATTTTACTCTTTTAAATCAGAATGAACCAGAATTTGAACCATAATGGATCAAATCAAAACGGTACCAAGCCCCAATCAAATGGGATTAGAACCTGCATATATTAACATAATATAACAAAAGCCACTTACAGCCTCCTAATTAAAATATACTGACAGATCTACGAGGAAAAAAAAGAAATAAGGCAATAAGAGCCAAAAGCAAAAGAGTGAATGAAATCTTAATTAAATGTAATGACAATAAAACCCAGTCTTTGTGTACAGATCCCATGTATCTGCACTCCACTGTCATAGCTAACAGCCTCTCCATGGTGATGTCTACTTCTGCTCCTCCCAGCTTGAAAGAAAGAGCACCTCCTTCTCTCTTTTTCTCTTTCCCTGCTCGCAGCTCCATGGCTACTCTCCAGAACACGGCCTAGTGAATGGATGAAAAGCCAAGCGTGTCAGTGACAGCTGCACCGGAGACCTCGTCTGCATTTTTAGCACTTTTTTTTTTTTTTTTTTTTTTTTTTTTAGCAGAATGACCCCTCTCTCCTTCCGTCCTGTGCCCTTTCTTTACATAAGCGTCATGTATGTTTAATTAAATGAGTCTGACCTCCCTGCTGGCTTTGAAAATAGCATTTATCCACAGGTAAATTCATGATTTATGCCGCAGATCATATAATGGAGTGCATGATACACTCAGTGGGAAGGATACTGCAAGTGTGTGTGCAGGTTTCTCGTGGTGCATCAATATCACAGCAGGATACGATGTCAGTGTGCCGCCGTCAATGCTTCACGTTTTATTTTTGGGTTGTTTGTGAAACATACTATACTGCCTCGCTCCCGGAGACCCCGTTAAACCCGCTGTTCCAGCAGCCGTGTGAAATATCTGGAGGGCGATTGTTGATTAAGGGCTCTTGAAGCTGGTTTGGTGCTCTGGATCCAGCATTGCTCACAGGTTGCCTGTAGGTACAGACTTTTGTATCCATTTTGGATCGAGCACAGTCCATGGAATGGGAGGAATTGTGTTCCTCTTAAAAGAGAAACACTAAGCTTGAGATGTGCTTCTTTGAGTTTAGGGATTTTTATTTTCACTTGTTTTTGCTGTATTACAGGATTCTATTTTTTCCTGCTGGCATTGTTGGAAAGAAGCAGGCCAAATGTGCCAAAAGAGGAAATAAACAGATTCTAACATGAGTTTCCATGTAGGACAAGGGTTGGCAACTCGCAGCCTGGGGTGGGGTGATTTGCCTTGGCATGGGGTTTCCATGGTTTTTGTTTTGCGCTTTGCAGAAAATAAGAAAATATAATTCTTCTTTATTTTTTTCTGTTAACAACAAACCTCAAAAGCCCCTAAAAATGCAGCTAAGAAGACAGGATCATATGCCCGGCACAAAGTGTTTAAGCATGCAGCGTAGGTGTCTCTCCTAATTTCCATCTGACGCAGCTGTTATCTATACAATGTTCACTTATGCTGTTTAACCCTTTAAAGCCTGTTGTATCATATTTGATGCAGACTTTCATATCTCTAGCTAATCAATATGATCAACAAATTACGGAAAAAAAAACATCTGAATACAATCAGATAAATGATAAAAATGTCCTCAAATGGGTTATCAGTTGCCACAAACACCTCACGTATCAAATGAAATACAAATAATATATATGTTAAATATAATGGAAATTTAGATTTTTTAGGATTTCAGTAGAAAGTAAAATAAACATTTTAGCTCCAAAAAAATATAATTTTCTGTCTATAATTTGTGTTTTCAGGCATTAAAGGGTTAAATACCAAATGATCATGCCCTCCTTTTTTGCATCCAGGGTTGTATTTGTATTTGAGTGATCACAAAGCTGGCATGGACACAGAAGTTTAACCTTGTGTAACCTTGTGTGGCTCATATTTTGTAATTTTACACCATGGCAATATTTTTGCAGTGCTCCTCGGTGCGCTATATTCTCATGCTCTTCAGTGTGTGTAATACACAAAGAAACAAACAAAAACACGCAGGATTAAAGATTTTCTTGCAACACTAAGCTACATTTCTAATATTTGTATACATATGAATGAATCACATTTTCTACAGCAAACCACAGTTCATTTGGTCTGGATCAAACATGTTAGGTATGAAAGCAATATTAAGCTTCTTAGCTCCTGACTCCTTAACTTATGCTTTCAATAAAACAAAAGGCCACAAATCAATTTCCAAAAAAATAAAATAAAGATCAGGGCATCAAAATATAAATAAATATACCAAACAATGATAAGTACTCTGTTTTTTACAAGTAGTTGAAACCCTATGACTGTCAAGTCGGGCCATAATTGTGCATAAATTGTGTAGTCTGATACCGACACTAGTGTCTTTTAAGGCTGTCACTTTTCCTAAAAATCAAACTCGAACAGTTTTCGAAAAATACACCCAAATAACCGAAGATATTTGATTATTTTTCTTTGATTTTAAAGTTGCCATTAACAGTGTAGAACCCAAAATCCTACCACACAGCGCTCCTCAGATGATATCGAATATAAAGTGACAGCCCTAGTGTCTTTTCTTAACTATTAATGTGCAACATACAAATCAACACTATTAGGTGTAAATACTGCTGTAAATAGTTACTTAATATTTACTGGAAAACTGATGGAATAATACTACAATGTTTGGTGATAGCACCTTTATTTGAAACCCTTGCAGCACAATGAGTTAAAATACTTTCTAAAACCCTGAACCGATATAGAAAAATGTCTGTTCTGTCATTTTCATTAGAATATTGTTTATCCAAGGGTCTATAAAAGTCAGCTGGTCACAGCACACTGAGGTCATCAGTTTGTTCCTCTTTACAGTATAAATGAAAATGTTCATCAAAGTGTAAAACAGCACATCCTTGGATAAAAGCATGCTGCTCATGTATGAATATTCAGATTTTCTTAAACACAGGGAGGTCATGGAATGTTCCAGTGAATACAAACAGATCAATCCAGTGCTCAGGGCTGGAATTTCACAGACTGTAGACTCGCTACCAGAAAATTGCCCAAGTCCCTCCGATCTGAGTCCCAAGTCGAGTCGAGTTATTTGGGTCCAAGTCTCAAGCAAGTCCCAAGTTTTTTCTGCTGTGGGCAAGTCAAGTCAAGTCGAGTCACAGGTTTTGTCGAGTCAAGTCGAGTTGAGTCACAGGTTATGTCGAGTCAAGTCGAGTCGAGTCACAGGTTTTGTCGAGTCAAGTAGAGTCGAGTCACAGGTTATGTCGAGTCAAGTAGAGTCGAGTCACAGGTTATGTCGAGTCAAGTAGAGTCGAGTCACAGGTTATGTCGAGTCAAGTCGAGTCGAGTCACAGGTTATGTCGAGTCAAGTAGAGTCGAGTCACAGGTTATGTCGAGTCAAGTCGAGTCGAGTCACAGGTTATGTCGAGTCAAGTAGAGTCGAGTCACAGGTTATGTCGAGTCAAGTAGAGTCGAGTCACAGGTTATGTCGAGTCAAGTAGAGTCGAGTCACAGGTTATGTCGAGTCAAGTAGAGTCGAGTCACAGGTTATGTCGAGTCAAGTAGAGTCGAGTCACAGGTTATGTCGAGTCCAGTCGTGTCCAGTCGAGTCACAGGTTAAGTCGAGTTGAGTCACAGGTTATGTCGAGTCAAGTCGAGTCGAGTCACAGGTTATGTCGAGTCAAGTAGAGTCGAGTCACAGGTTATGTCGAGTCAAGTAGAGTCGAGTCACAGGTTATGTCGAGTCCAGTCGTGTCCAGTCGAGTCACAGGTTAAGTCGAGTTGAGTCACAGGTTATGTCGAGTCAAGTCGAGTCACAGGTTATGTCAAGTCAAGTCCCTCACCATTGTTCCCCATCCCACCTAAAAAAGCACTCAGGTTTGTATCTTGAAGAGAGAAACCTTGTCTTCCTAAAGTCAGTGTCAAAAAAGAGCATGCAGACTAGTCTGCATGGATTAAACCAGCATAAAGCTGTTCATTTATCCATTACAACATTACATGTCTGATCATTTAGACCGAGGTAGATGGGAGAGGCTACATTTCATGAAAGAAATGGCATGTTTGCTACAAAAAAAAATATGTTTATTTGGAACATTTTGCAACATTCAAAATGCAGGCTCAAACTGCCTTTTTTGACATTTTTTTTTTAAGTGTATTTTTTTTAGAGGTAGCTTCCTTAACAAAGGCAAACAAAGTTACAGTATGAATGAACAGTGCAAAGTGCTTCTGTAAACAGCACACAGCAAATACTTATGTAAAAATGACATTTAACTTAAGAGATATCAGGATATTTTAAAAATAAGCACTCTAAAAGGAAATAAGAGCTGGGGAAATGCAACCTTTCCCAGGTAAAATTAGTGTTTCCCCTAGCTTTGATGCTTTTGGATGAGGGGGGGAGGGCATGGTCCATCATTCAGGATCATCTATATTAATCACTTTGTTTGTTTATTCACTCATCTATCTATCTATATTAATCATTTTTCATTTATTCATTCATCTGTCTATCTTTCTATATTCATCATTTTCTGTTCATCTATCTATCTATCTATCTATCTATCTATCTAGTGGTGTAGTCTGGTTTATTCTAGTGGGTATACTCTGACATACTCTGATGGATGTTTGTCCTCTTAGGGCCTCCATACACTGAAGACATGTTTGCCACAGTTTTACCTGATTATACACCGTCCACTGTAAACAGCTCCGAGACCCATCTTTGGGCTTCCACCCACAGATTGAGAACCGCAGCACTAGTACATAGTATTTGAAGCTTGATCCTTCAAAGATTGTTCTGATATCATGGAGAATAAGTGATCCAGGATCCCTCAGGATGAATTTATCATTTAGAAAACAGTGAGTGAGTGAAAACAAGAGCTGGACTGATGAAGAATGTTGAGTTTTGATTCATCTAAAGGCTGACTCGTCGTTTTTTAAGTCTTTGTGTTCACTTACACCGGGCACATGAGCTATCAAGACACCGTTTGAATTACAAAATCACACAAAGTAACTGATGATCCCTCACTGTCCCTGCGATGCGCATCTATCTGCGTCTTTACGCGCACCGGCACACGGAGGAGTGATCAAATGTTCACATGTACATCACATGTATATCAGATGAAAATCTCTCTTCTTCTTCCTTAGCTTTTCCTTCTTATCTCTGCTTTGTGTGAAAGCGTTACTTAGATCAGTGAATGTTTCATTCATATTATGCGCTTTTTAACTGAAGGCAGCGTTTGTTTTGTTGAATGTTTTTACGTGAATGATCAGACTTTGTGCGGGACAGAGAGGATGGCTTGACCTGCGAACAGCGGAAATAGTCAGACGACAGATCAGAGAAGGGTCAGAGGAAAAGAGAAATGCATTTTAATGAATAATGAAACGATAGTGACGCATTAGACTCTGAAATTACGCAAAATAGAGTACGCTTTTTATTTGATAAAAAAAAGGTGCCTGTTAAACGCCCTTTTGATTGAAATAAAAATCAAATAATGTTTTTTTTCTTTAAAACTACACTTGAATTTATGGTTGGGGATCCTGTTGTAGGAGTGCCTGTATTACATACACTGATCATCACTGTAACGGACGCGGATCTGTAGTAGGAACGTTTGTGTGTACTGTTTCGTGTGGGACAATAATGGGTGACGGACCGCGAGTGTTCGATGAGTGGAGCATCAATAAGGTGAATCTAAAAGGTAAGAGCTACGTATTTCTCCTGTCTGGCTCTTCGTATGATACCTGAGCATCGCATGTTACAATCACAGTGCGTGTGTGCTGCCAGCCTGTGAGTGTTTCTCACTGACATGAAAAAAAAAAAAAACCGAGCTTGTCCGAACCTGCTAGCGCACACAGAGCGCTCTGGTCATGCTAGAATGATATGATTCACGTGAAAAAAAAACATATGGTACAATTTTTCCGAGTCAGGTCGAGTCTGGAGTCATTTTATCCCGAGTACGAGTCGAGTCCCGAGTCTTTACCTCGCGAGTCGAGACGCAAGTCGTCAGATTAGCCACTCGAGACGACGCGAGTCCGAGTCCCCTATGTCCAATTGTCTGCTCGCTACTGGGGACTTGTAGTATTTGTGGGCATTGACCAGGCGGGACGTTCAACGCTATAATTGTCAATTTACGGTTCAGAGGTTAGAGTGGCTCCTTAAATATTTTATTTTATTTTATTTTTGTTTATATTTGTCTTTTTAATGTATCTTTTTATCATTTTTTGTAACTGCTATTGGAATTCTAATTTCCCTGAGGAGTTTTCCAAAGGGATTAATAAAGTACTATCTAATGTCTAATCTAATCTAATCTAAATGTGCTGCAGTGGCACTGACATTTGATTTATTGGCACCTAATTTTGATTCTGTTTTATAACTCCAACTCTTTCCTATTAAGAGTACATTTTCAGGGATTTGACTCCATCCAGAGTATAATTTACTCTGCACTCACAACAATTTTTTTTACCAAGACCAACATTTTAACTCATAATTTGCTGTGATGTGAAATATGTATCTGCATAGAGCATCAAATTCAGCCGTAAAATGTTTGAATGTTGGAACAAATTGTCCTGCAAATGATTAATGTGTGTGTGTTTTTTTTTACGTAATCCTTATAGTGTAGTTCAATGTATCCTCAAATTAGTAAAAAAAAAAAAAAAAGAAGAAATTCCAGCATTGACTTTAATATTAATATGGCCTTTTTGATAACCATAGTTACTCACCTCTGATGTAGGATGAACTTGGCAAAATAGTTTTTCATTTGCACCACATTGTGCTGTTTTCAGTGATTTGACAAGCATGCATCAGCGAACAATAGAGCTTTTTTTTTTCCCTTGTCACCCTTCTCCCTCGATACAAGGTAAACAAGCAAACACAAAGCTAACAGGCGGGTCCCTGGAGAACTGCCTGCATACAAAGCGATGATAAGTGTCAGCACTGATTTCAAAAAGGGTGCGTGTTCAGATCCAAACCCAACCCTCCTTCACAATCCCCCGGTGTGCCTTTGAGCTGCAGAGCCACGCCGCCTGCTGCTGCGCTCACCTCGAGGGAGGCAAAGAGAGGAATTATCAAGGAGGAGTGTTTTTTTATTTCAGTTTTGCAAGAGAAGCAGCAATGGCACTCAGTAAAAGTAATAAGAGTTGAAACTTCAAATAGCACCTGAAAATGAGCAGTGACAGTTTTAAAATGGGTTAGATTAATAGGAGAGGAAAAGTATTTGACCAGGGTATACTTTTAATAAGCCCTGCCAAGCTATACATATTTTATGTAGTGCTTAATGTTGATGAGATTTAGAGATGGAGTACGTGCAGTCTTATTCTGCCAGGCATAGAGAGTGGGTATAAATGAGGCATAATAACAACCATCATCTAATAAAAGTGTTGAAACTTTTACTCTCCCGTCTTTAACTTGTATATAGGTGTACTTTACTCTGTAATTCGACATTTCTTATGCCTCCCTAAGGTGTTCAAAGCTGAGCCAGATATTTTTTGGATAGTCCAACAGTCCGAGTCTCTCCCATGAACAAAATGAGTCAAGGATAAGGGATATTTTTCAGACTTGGCACAAAAATTCTCTCTGACTAAAGGATGAACTTACTTGATTTGGAGGTTTAAGGTCAAAAGCAAAGGTCATTTGGTTTATAATCATCCCTTGCTTGTGAGCCCTGTATCTCTTTGAGCATTTTTGTGTAAACTTTGCAAAAATGTAAACTGACATGCCAGATGGACCATTCAAAGTATTTCACTGGTCCATCATACACATTTGTCTTCTATTCTATTGGATGTATATATATTTTTTTCTATTATTTATGTTTAGATCGCTGCTGTTTATTCCGTGAGAGACACCACCTGCCAAAACCAAATTCCATGCATGTTACGAACGTACTTGGCCAATAAAGCTGATTCTGATTCTGATTCTGATTCTGAAAGAGCCCATAGGAAGTGTGTGGGGGTGGGCTGAACCTTCCAGAAGCATATCTGGCAGGTAATTGGGCGATCCTTCTGTCAATCACATTCATTATGGGCCAATCAGATAAGGCAGTAGGCAGACCCTTCTGTGTTTTAGAATGTGAGCAATTTCATAAAACAAAGTCAGGTCAAAACATCCCAGAAGTGGATTGAAGATATAGTTAATACAGACACGTTTGTGCTGTTATGCTTATACTTTCTTTTTTAACAGACAAGAAGGTTTTTTTAGTTCATACCTTTACATGTTTCGACATGCGTGTCCTTTTTCAGCTGATCTTATGGAGAAAAAGAAAGAATATGCATATTATCAACACAGACATAATGAACCTACTTGGACTAAGTTTGTGGTGTTGTTATTTGTTTTTCATATAATAAATACGTAAATTCAGTAAAAATCTGATAAAACGGCTACTGAAGCTGTTGGCATCCATACTAATCTCTATAAGTGCAATTCACTTCCTGCCATCATCTTACTGCTTTGGGCCGAGCACGATCGTTGTTGACTGGAGCTTAGCAAAACGGATCTGCCTGATTACTGACATTGATCCAGGCTGGTCCAGCTGCTGTGCAAGGCTAGCAAAAATCACCATAAGGGTAAATGGGTTTGCTTTTGGAGGCAAGAGGTCAAGACAAAATAGCCTGAAAGGATGTTCAACCCTCTCTTGTAGAATGCTTTACAGGGATAGTTTTGGCTTTTTGAAGTGGGGTTGTGTGAGGATCATGGCATGAGCCTGAACATGTGCCACAGTGTCACAGACCAGTCCTCTCTCTGTTCATAAATCATGGGACATATGCTAATGCTATACATTGCTGCACATGGTGCCAGACTCTCTGCGTAATTTAAAGAATTGTGGGAGAGAACAAGCCATGAAAACAGCGTGGGGGTCATTACATACTACAAAAAGTTTGTTTACATGCACTTAATTTGCCACTACGTAAGGATCAAACTGTAGTCATACTTGAATTTTGCCAAATACACAAGTAACACCACACCCCAAATAATGATTGGTGACCAAGCACAACAATTTTGTTTTTCTAGATCAGTTGAACCCCTCAACAACGAACACACCGTGTGCTAAGGCTGGGTGATATTATCTAATCTCAGTATCACGATTAATTGAAGCTCTTACCTCGATTACGATTAATCAACGATTATTTTATGCTATGCTGGGAAAAATTGGTGGTGTTGCAGACGATCGTCGAAATGGTCTTCCTGCAGTACTAACACTTGACTTCAAGGTCTACAAGGTCCTCTGATAGATTGGCACTTTTCTTCTCAGTGTTGGCAGCGCGTCCTTCGCTCTTGGCGAAAGTGAATGCAGACTGTATGGTGGGAACACGGTCATGTGACTTACACAGGGAAAATAATCTAAATAATTGACATGAGTAAAATTACTTCGATTAGAGAGTCTAAATGTCGATTTCGATTATTTTTCGATTAATTGCCCAGCCCTACCGTGTGCTATCATAAAGTAAACTTATCTTTGAAACCGTGGATTCTGTCTTTACAAACTAAACAACCACTTTAAGCCAAATACTTACTTTGAAAATGAACTTTCATTTAGCTCTTCTGTTTTGACTTTAGTAAATCAGTTAGTCTGGTCCGTATAATTATAAATGTCCATGTCAGTGTAGACAAACATATAATAGCCGATAGTATCCTCTGATCCTGATATGTGGCCCCCTCCCAAAGAAAAAGTTTAGAAACCCCTGCAGTAATTGCTTATTTCTAGCTGTTAAAATGCCTTATAACTGATGCCATTTTATTCCTTTGATCATCTTCATGTAGTTTTCTGGTTTGCCTTCTGTGCTCTGGTTGTTTTGGCACACATTTTCAAGATCAGCGACTCTTGTGAAGTACAACAAGATAAAAATAAAGCTGAATATTTGTCATTATTAAACTTTATGGCTATGGCACAGCAAGTATGACAAAATGTCTAAGATGGTCCTTTTTCACCAACCTAACCTTTGACTCCCAGCGCCCCTACCACAGAGAAAAGTAAAGGAAATGAGGCAAACATCTCACGGAAAAGTCCACAAGATGAGCCTGACCTTTGACCCCTCTTGCATGCTCTGTGTCCCATCAGCTGCTGCGTTCACTGGATACAAAAGCTCCACGGCTGGCTTCCTCCAGATTAAATGTTGACTCTTTTCCATCACCGACAATTTACCTTGCGTTTGCTCGCAGACAGCAGGAGATGGTGAATAAACATGGCGACTTGCGTATGCACGCAGAGGCTCGAGGACAGGACAATGCAATCATAGTGCCCCTGAAACGCAGCATCCATCAGCACGTTGATGGATTTCATTAATAAAAGACCTTTGCTGTTGTATCCTCTGTTCGGCATGTACTCCTTCAGTGCCACCGATATAATATTGACCTAATCATTCTCCACCCCTGCAGCACTGGCTCGGAACCTGAAATACCATTGTTATTTATCCCATAATGAGATGTTGACATTTACAGATAAATTGAAGGAAGAGTTTCAACAGCAGTCCTGTGTGAGTACGGTGTAATATGAAAAGAACTGGTGCACATTAAACAACAGAGGGAGTGTAGTGCATAATTGAAATGCCCGAACTCAGTATGTGCCAACTCATTTGTTCTGTTTTGACAGTAAAAAATAAACCTAACAAGGGAAAATAATTAAACTGCTAAGATATGATCGTCTGTGCTCTATAATTTTACCAAACAAGCTGCACTTTTTATGTCTTTTTAGAGATTAATCAGGTGAAAGGATACCGCCAGGCACAGTTTGTATGAGAAATACAATATGACTAATACTTACATGGCACTTACTTGGAACTACAGGAAAAGTTAAGTGCAGTAAATAATCTTACTGTATCGTATTGTCGAACCAACATATTTTTTTTTGAACAGTTTTAACCTATAAGTGGGTTAATTACGAGGCTTTCTGTGGCACCATGTAATGCTATGTACCAAATATCTACCCCCAGGGACAAAGCTTGCAGGTTTGCTTTATTGGCACCCATGTTTACAAGTGCCTTAGGTCTGTTGAACACCACTTTAAAATCCTGAACCAGCCCTTTAATTCATCATGGCATTTAACAAGGCGCATGCAAACCTCCAGCTCGCTCAATATAGCCCTCCAGTCAAATTAAAATATTAAAAATACACACACAAAATTTACCATGAAAACTTTAGAAATAGCAATAACCCTTACAAAACAGAGCTGTTATTGACTTAATGGGCGAAACTGAAACACACTTCATTTCCTTTTCCCCAGTCGGACCTCCAACATAAACACAACACAGCATAAGTCCTCAGTGATGAAAGTAAGCTATTTGTGTCTTTATTATAAAAGCCTTTTGATTTGTGAAATCTGTTATGTGTGGTGTGCCAGTTTGGTCATATAGTTGTTTTCCACACACAGTCTAAGCAAAAGTGTTTTGTTTTTTTTCTAAAAAGCAGTTGTCAGCAGTTGGAGTCTCATATTTTACTGTCTGGTCAGATTTACTAAAAAATCGTTTTACTGTGGGCACAATAAAAAGATTTTTGGCAGTTTAGTAATGCACCACTTGCTGTGAAACTTTGACAGAAAAATTGTAAACAAAAGCTCCTCTGGTTTGTGTCTGTAAATTACTCGGTCTGATCCATTCAGTGACACTGGTGAAAGAAAATTAAAGCAGCTCCACAGAAACAGTCAAAACTGTCACTGACTGTCGCCTTAGCTGTTTGTAGACAATAGGGAGGTATTTGCTTTGAACAGAAGCTGTTACATCGAGAGTCAAAAGCCAAGGGGCTGCTTTTATGTGAAAATTATAACCCAAGACATATTTTTTTGGACCCTGCACTTTGTCTGTTTGTCAGCAGGATAAAACAAAAAACCCACTAGATTTTCATGAAACTTAGCTACAGGCCAAGAAAGAGCCCATTAGATGTTGGTCTACATCCAACGTGGGCACAAGCAATTTGGCAGATATTTGGGTCTGAGTCAAACAGGCCAAATGACAATTTTATTAATGCACAAGTAACCGTATGGACCTGTGTCAACACTGGAGCAGATCTATCTTAAAATGTACAAACAACAATATTGCTGTGGCCATGAAGTTTTTACAAAAATATTAAGTTTAAGGTGATAAATCCAGTCAGTGTTTGAATTTTGTTTATAAAAGTATGTCTCTGCGAAGTGGAATATTTTTCTTTTCTACAGATAAATGGTAGAAATGTCCCACATTTTTATGTCCATACATGGTGTACAGTTGAATAATGATGCTTTAGTAGGAAAAAATGATATCAGGCAAAATTTGTCAAAAGGGCATTACTTTAACCGTTTTCTCAAACCCCATATTTAGAAACAATACTATTCCAATGAGATTCAAGGTTAAGAGATGCTGAGTTCTTTAAGAAATTTTGACCAGCAGATCTCATATCGAGTGTCAACAATAATAATAACAATAATAACAATAATAATAATAATAATAATAATAATAATAATAATAATAACAATACAGTAGCCTCGCAGCAAGAAGATTGCAGGTTCAACTCCCTGTGCTGACCATCACGTTTATATTTGTTTAAGGCATGTATTGCAACAGCAAAAGCTCTAACCTCATTTCCCCCTCAGATTCATTTTATATGCAGACTTCAGGAGTGATGAGAGATTAACTTCAACCTCATGTTGGAGCCTGCAGGTGGACACTGCAGTGGTGAAAGGTTGAAAGCCAGAGTGCAGTACAGATGCAGGGCAGAGCTGGCAAATCAGAGGAAGAGATTGAAATCTTGCAGCTTAATTATAACAATACAAAAGTCATCAATGTTGTTTGTTTTTGCAGATGAGAAGTTCTCAACTTAATTTAATAAAATTTCAGGGAAGCTGGTCACGGCACAAGGGAGAAGTCATTTGATTTTGGTGGTGATACAACTATAGATGCAGATCCAGGACTTTTTTTTAAGGATTTGTTAACATTGTGAGATAGGGCAGTTTTCCAAATTTTTGTTTATTATTCAGTAAGTTCTCGATGGATTCTGATAGGATTTTAGGAGATGTTGGTCATAGCACAAGAGAGAAGCAATCAGATTTTTGTGGTGATCCAAATCTGGATGCAGATCCAGAAACTATTTTAAATGATTTAATAACACTGTGTGTATAAGAATTTTCCATATTTTTCATACAATCAGAAATTCCTTGCAGGGGTTTGTGCTGTTCTAGTTTTATGGAATATTTTGTGATAAGAGGGAAAACTTGTTGAAAGTGTTCGTGAGGACTGTGCACCATTTGCTGGCTATTTCCTACACTTTTAGACATACAATACCTTTATGCATTAAAAGGACAAAAAATGTTTATAGTGGTTTTTAATACCATTGTTAATTGTTGGATCTGTTTTTCTACATTTAGGCATAATTGCACTTTAGCTGTTAAGGTTACTTTTTCTTCTACACTTATATCACCAAAAATGAGGAATTAAGGACATGTTGACTGCAGAGATCTTCAGGAAGCTTGCTCCTCAGGCCTTGCTGTTAATTGGGGTGTTTCATTGGGTCTGAGGTGATGGAGTACCGACTGAAATATGCACTTTGCTAAATGCTGACAGTCATAAACGGTCCATCTGTCCATCTTTGAATAGCCACCGTGCCCTCCTCTCTGAGATTCTCTGCACTTTTCTGTGATCACTCTGATACTCAGAACATTGAAGAGGTTGACGTCCATCAGACGGCTCAGACTTCAAACAGGATTATTCAAGGTTGCAGTTACAAGCTTCAAGAGTTCTTTTTATAGAGCTGTTCAAGGATTTTTATTTCTTTTTTTGAGTCGTACTTTGAGGAGGGGTCTTAAAGTCATCTTTACACTCATGAATCATTCTCCTGGGAATAAAACTCTGCCATAAGTAGAGGGTTGTTGTAAGTGAGGAGACAGGTTCAGACAGACTTGACTGACTTCTTTGTAGACCTGAGCATCTGTCTCTGAGACATCGTTTCTCTGACTATTCTTTCTTAACAAACAACTCAAGTTGGTAAATGGAGCTAAGCTTGTATAGCGCTATTCTACTCAAAACAACTTTACACTGCAGGTCACATCCAACCATTCACACCCATTCACTCACTGATGATTGGAGTTTCAATGTCAGGTCTACATCAGTATCAGCTAACACATTCATGCCCATTTACATGAATGTGGCAAGATACTTAACTTAGGGTTAAGTGTCTTGCCCAAGGACACATCGCCATGTGACAGCTGGGGTTGGGGTTGAACCTGCATCCTTCTGATTATCGACCAAGCACACTATCAGACTGCGCCACCGTCTTTGGTCTACTTTGTTAGCTAAGCGGTAGATGTAGAAAGTTCTGCAGCTAGATGTAAAGGTAGAAAGTTCTCTTTTAGTCCATTTGTTTATAAAAGCTTGCTCAAAGCTAGCTTAAAGCCAGCTATAAGCTTTGTCGCATTTGTTAAGCCTCCCCCAAATTGTAAATGCTGTGGTCTTTCCCCAAAGTGTAGCCTTGTCAAGAATAACAACTGTTCACATTAGTAACTGGTTTTGAGTGAAATGATAATGTTCATTTTCTTGTGACTGGATAAAAGACTACTTTCACTGCTGGCACATAAAGTTCTGTTAAGAATGGCAATTGACATCAAGTGGTGTTTCCGCACTTATACATTTTTAAAGCATTTCTTGTATTCTTAATTAAAGGTGCAGTGTGTAGAATTTGGCAGCATTTTGCCGAACAGAAACAGTGAATATAGGATATAATGTTTCTATTTGTATGTAAAGTCCATCAAAATAGGAGTACAATCATCCCCATAAAACTTTTGTTTTATTTTTATTTAGTTAGAAAAAGGTTCAAAAATTTTACATTACCGCGGGCCGCGTTCATGTAGGCCGACATAACGATCCGCCATGTTGTCTAAGGGTTGATTTTAGGGACAAAAAGAACGAAACGCGAATCTGCCCGCCAGTTCTAAAATCTACCTGGAATGCAGGCGATGAAGAGGAGAGAGGACAACAACTGACCTATAATCTATAAAATAATGGTTACAAACCTTGTCACTTTAGTAAATGATGCCGTGTTCACGATCCCTTTTGGTCTTCACAGGCTTCCGTTGCTCAGCGATGTGACGTTTTGGTTATGGTGGGGCTCATTCTAGAATCTGAACGATAGATGTCGCTCAAATGCCAAATTCTACACACTGCATCTTTAAGTCAATGGAAAACTTAAAAAACCCACAAAAATAGTGCATCTTAATGCCATGATTCAGTGTCTGTCTTTGAAGCTCTACAGCGGTCAAACAGGCCTTAAATTAATGAAGAGAAAATTCAGAAATTAGATAGCTGATCATCTCGGATTAGATTTGAAATAAGATTAGATTAAAAATATAAATAATAAATCAGAATGAAGGGGCTGTCTACATGGAGACAAATTCAGGCATATCCGCACAAGTTTTTTTTCTGTAAAGGCGTTTCGTTCACACGGCCCCGGAGTGGGTGAATCTGAAAATGCTTGCCTTGCATTTCCATGTGTAAAACAAATACAGATATTTTCAGAAACAATGATGTCATGGCCCTACCTCTCCCTTAAACTGCATGCCCAAGCCGGGACAACAATAGAAACAATGGCAGAATACAGTGTCATGTTAAGGCTTTTACAGCAAAATGTTTCGTGCCTCTAGGCCATCGTGAGCAACAAGAGAAAATCAACAGCTCACGCCATTGTTTGCCTTTCTCATGATGTATGCCCATGTGCCATATCTTCTTCTCTGTTTTTAGGTATATGCCTGCAGCAGTGTTACAGTGCCACTTACAGGCCTGACATATGTTACGACAGTGTTTACATGTGGATGTAAACCGTGTTTACAGAGAACGTTTTAGAAACAAATATGTTTTCATCTCCATGTGGACAGGACCTAAATGTTCCAAGTAAGACTTCATGTTCATTTCTCCTGCTATTGTTAAGTTACCATCATCACTTTATTTGTTTTTCTTCCCTTTTCAACTAAATATAAGGTCATAAACCAGGATAGCAGGTTTTTTAAAAATAAAAACAATAAAACAAGTATTTTGAATATAGCGATAATGATGAATGGAAATTATGATCTCATGTTGTCAAAATTGTTGTGATTATCTTTTCAGCTGAAACCATGCAGATCTGGAAGACAATGCAATCTCTGCGCAATTTAAAAGTTTGCCCTGTTTATATATGAGATGTTCACTGTTGAAAATCGAGGACAACATAAACATGTCGCTACAATACATAACATGGAAGTTCCTATTTTCCATAGACATATATCAATAAAGACTTGAACACAGAACATTCACATCCACCTAATCATCTGTGCTCCTTGTCTTCCTAAAGGCAGGAACTGGATGGAAAGAAACAAAACTTGAAAATTGGGTCTGGGATTCTCTGTATTAAGGATCCTCTCAGTGCAAGTCAAGGGACGGTTTGAATATTGGACTCTCCAGTACCGGGGGCAAAGAAGTATCTACACTTGATGTCATTTTCATTCAAGAAAAGAAGGCAAACAAACAACAGAGGGCCTCCGCATGAGCTGAAGTGCTTTGGAATGAAACATTCTTCTCTGCCTTGAGGGAAAAGCTTTTAAACTTTTATGAATCCTTTCGCTTTTCCCTCTTTTTAATGCTCTCCAAAATGAATGAAGGATTTAAGTGGCGCATCACGCACCTTCACCTAATCAAACACATTTTGGTGGCATGTTTTATGCCAGTTAGCTGGTAATTGCTGGATGTTTAAAATGGAAATTGCAAGTTTGATCAATTAGTTAGCAAATCACAGTGACATTGCAGCATGTGCCACCATTTTAGATTTAATCCATTTTTGAAGCAATATGCAAACCACAAGGGGAATCCTCACATAATTAATTCATGCGTAAATGGCGCATGTTTTGATCTTCTAATCTGAATTCAGCTGTTGTCCAATAAGCACTGTATGAATTTATTCCATGTGTGTGTATTAGGAAAAAGACATGACAGGGAATTTACATCTAGTACATATTTAATGTTATATATATTTACATATTTTAGAGGTATGATGGGCATTTAGTGTAAAAAGATACAGCTACATTTACATTTAAAATAATTCAGGATGGCTTGTTATCTTTAAAATATTTAATCTCACATATGTTATTAATGAATAATTGTAAGAGGGGGAATCTTCTAAGCTATAAGACCTCAAATGATCAATTTTCAAGCCCAATGCTGAAATATTGAGTTTTTTCTTGTCCAAAAGATAATTTCCCTTCAACATGTTTTGTGTTCCCTCCACTATTCTTTTGGAGTGCTAACCCATCATAACCTGACACACCAGATGGTCCATTCAATTTATTCCTCTAGTCTATCAGGTCAACAGCCCATAGAAAGTGTTTTTGGAATAAGCAGAACCTTTCAAAAGCATATCCGACAGGTAATTGAATGATCAGTCACATTGATCACAGGCCAATCAGATGTAATAGCGGATGCCGCAGTGTAAAATACAAAACATGAGCCACTTCATGAGGGAAACTATCACCAAAATATGTTGGACAGGGGGCAAAAGTATCCTTTCTATCAAGAAAGCTTGCTTTTCTTGTTGTTGTTTGTTTTTTATTTAATAAAGAAATGTGGTCAATATCTAATAAAATCACTAAAGCTGTTATCTTTATGCTAATCTCTGTATGAGCAGTCACTTCCTGCTGTCATCTCACTTGTAGCTCCCACCTCTTCCTGCTCTTAAGGACATTGATCAGGCTGTGCTGCTTTACAACACCACCCTTACCAGAGAAACTTGGCGGGAAACACTACTGATGACCTCTTCTCTTCCAACAGCTTCACTCAGATGTAGACAAAGGAGACGGCAAAGTGAAATATGTTCTCTCTGGCGAGGGGGCCACCTCCATCTTCACCATTGACGAGAACACCGGGGACATCCACGCCACAAAGCGCCTTGATCGGGAGGCACAAGCCTACTACACCCTCCAAGCCCAAGCTGTAGACAGACTCACCAACCTTCCGGTGGAGCCCAAGTCTGAATTTGTGGTGAAAGTCCAGGACATCAATGATAATGAGCCTAAGTTTCTGGATGGACCGTACCTGGCAGGGGTACCAGAGATGTCTCCCTTAGGTAAGCTTTTCAGTTCAACTCAGAGATAATCCCGTGAAGAAATATTTTTTGTTTCATATCTCTTCTTTGTTCTCTCTCACTCTTCTTTTCTCTTTAAGTCTCTCCTGCTCCAAAATCTGCTTTTAATCATTTTCCACCTCGGTGAATTTGTCTTCATCTTTTTTGAGACATTGGGTCATTTCAGGGATCAGGAAGTTTTCAATATTAATTTGAATCCAGGGTGTGCTTTGCAAGACTCATCATCTATTAATTACCTATTTAAACTGCACAAGCTCTAGAAGAGTCCATATAACAAGGTCCAGTTTAATCCTTGTGGACTTTGGCAGTTCCTCATCAGAATATGTTTCCTCTGCTGTTTTTCCCTTTCACCAACACGTCATGATAAAACATAGCAGCATTTTCTTCCCTTGGATGCCTGGGTCTTTCAAATTCCCCAATCTGGTTTAAATCTTTGAGGTTCAAAGATTAAAATACCACAATGCCCTTGAAAATTTTGGTAATTTAACGTTTTCTTTTGAAAGTCAAAGTCCTTCAAAACAGCTCTGAGAGTATAAAATATGAGGTGATAAAGTCAAAGGAGTTGGAAGATGAGGAGCCAAATAGTAAAATATGAAAAGTCTAAAGTTCTTGACCTTGATGTCATACTGAAAATTATATTTGAAGGCTTAATTACTAATAGGGAATGTGTCATGGTGAACAGGTCTGCAGCAGCTCACTCACCTTACCTCACCTACTCTGATGCCTATGCAACAGGGCTGTGCATCTTCACTTACTCTTGATTTGATTCAACTGTGGTTCTTCAGTTTCCTATTCAATTTCATTAGATAAAGTTACGTATTAAAATGCAACACAATGGAAACTATGCCTGATTTTCTACATTTCTGCACATGGTTGCTTCTTATCATCAAACACAAGCAGTCAGATGAGAAGTTTTTAAAGACTTCATTTAGGGTGTATCCGTGTAGACAGTGAAAACGGTGTGTTGAGTGCAAAAGGTCACACTCTGCGCCAACCTCTCCTGATGTGCCGCAGCAGACATGTTTAAACTGTTGCTGTTTTAGGTGTTGCTTATTTGACTATTTACTAGGGGTGACAAATGGTGGTCCCACAATAATTCAATTTTATTATCATTATTAACATTTACAGATATGCCAAGTACTGCGATAAGACTGCAATATATTACAATTAAAACCTTTTAATGCCTGCATTTACATCCAGAAAGGGGTAAACAAGACAGAATTCTGTAAAATCTTAGAATACTCATCATGTCACTTTATAAAGATTTTTACTTTATTAAAAACAGGAGTAAAACTCACACACCCATGTCAGCATGTAGCTAGTTAATGCATAATCTCTCCCTGCCATGCCCAGCTTCTTCTCAGCTTTTAGCTTCACTGCTCTGGAGAGCTTTAGTGCCGCTGTTGTTGCAGTAATACTTTAGATATAGCAGCCAGCATGTAATAAAAGCCCTTGTTTTCATCATGGCGAGACCTTCAGTCTGTACATAAAGTTAGTAATAGATTCCGGTATTTTCTCAGAAAATTACTGCCATTAGCTTTCGATGTCCCTGGGTGGTGCTGCATAAGGTGAGCCTTATGTCCACTCTGATTTACTCTCATGCTTCCCGCTGTGTTATGTCCACTCTGATGTCCCTTTCAAAGTCCAAATAAGTCCACTAGGCAGATTTAAATGCCTACATTGCGTTCCTTTTGCCTCTCTCATCTGCAGCCATGTTTGTTTACTCTCAGGCACAACTTAGGTCACTCGTCTGACCTGACAGTACCATTGTGTGGCCTAACAAGTAATTGTTGGAAACTAAAACTTATTAAAGAAAAGCTGTATATGGCGGCTGTGAAATTGACATAATGTTGTTATGACAAATATTGTGATACGATAGTGTATTGATTTTTGTTTTTAACCCCTCCACTATTTACACACCAACACGTTATTTGTCACTCACTCACTATAATGCCGCTTTAAAAACACTCTGACATTACAGTACCAATGTTTCAGAAGTGACCCAATGTTATAGTTACACACTTGACCATGTTAGGTGATGACCCAAGGCTGCTTGTGTCTGTGGTTGCTGTGGTTACAGCAGATGTTGAAACCAACAAACCAACAGCAACAAACAAAGAAATATTCCTGCCGACACCAGTTTATATAGCCACAAGCTAAACTTTTACACAAGTCAGAATTTTGGTTGGAATAGATTGGAAAATAAAAATGCTTTTGCACAGAAAAATCCCATTTAAAAGAGTTGTAAATCACATTACATGGTAATATACAGCACTTTACTGTGCGCTTATGTTTTCAAAAACTTCACATGTGTGGGCGGTGTTATTTCAGCACTATCATGGGTACTATGTATATGAAAACTAAATTTATTTTTATTTTTTTTTACAGTGATTGTAAGCATACCCCAGGATTCATAAAATGTGAATATATGAACCTGATTTAAAGCACCATGTAGCACTGTGAAAAGCCATCTTATATATATTTTTAGGGCATTTAATGCCTTTATTGATAAGTGAGAGAGAGACAGTTCATAGGCTTTTGAAAGGGGGTGAGAGAGTAGGGGCAGGACACTATGTAAAGTGGCCACAGGCTGGATTCGAACCCGGGCCAGCAGAGGCATGTATATGGGTTGTGCCTGGTTACTTACCAGCACCCTTAGTCATTAGATTTCTAAATTTAATAAAATGCATCCTCTGGGGGACCTGAAGGTCTGCACAAAATGTCATACTCATTATCCCAAAGGCTGTTTAAATAGTCCAATATGAAACTAATTTAAAGGTCTTAAAACCTATAATCTGGTTGTAAACATCATACATCTGTTTTTTTTTTCCAGATAATTAATAGAGATTTTTTTTTATCAGTTTGTTTTGAGAGCAGTCCTGGATGAATCCATAATATCAGGCCCTGTTTTTTTGCTGCATGGTCAATACTTCCTCCAAGGTTTGGAATGGGTCATGCTCGAGCTCAAAATGCAACAAAATGCAAATGAGTCACAACATCCTGAGGCTTCTTTTTGGACTAAGCAGGTGTATGAGAGAACAGCCAGGGCGAGACAGAGAGACGTCCATATTGATAAGCTGTGATCCGTATGACCTTTATATGAAAAATCTGGCATAAAACCTGTGGGTTTGGTTATTTTAAGGGTTTTGTTTTTGCTTCCTTTGTTTGAATTTCAAGCAAAGCCTTAATGCTATGAAAAAGCTTGTTTTTTGTCAACAAGAAATGGCTAGTGCTGAGCGTTAAATGCAGTCAATATGCTATTTCATGGTGTTTTTAAGGCAGACTAAGCGTGGTGTAATGGGAAGCCTGATGTGCCCTCATTTACATATTTATCACCTCACATATGCCAGCGCAGACCTTAAGGCTCCGAAATGTTGATGAGTGACGCAAAACTGACTCAAGCAAAGTTAAGGTCTGAATCAGGCATGAGGGCCATGGGCATGTTTCCTCCAAATTGGGCTCAGAGTTCATATTAGCTGGTGCTTAAACTGGTATCTCTCTGCTGAAAAATGTTTCTGAAAAATGTCTGACCCTGACAAATACATTTCTATCCATCCATTAAGAAGAGCAAATGGGGCATCCTTAACTTCCTCCAGCTCCTCCTGGGGGGGAACTCAAGGCGCTCCCTGGCATGCTGGGAGCTGCTGTCTAATCACGAGAGGGTGCTGACAGATGGGATGGAGATAGAAATAATAGAAAACAGTCATATGGCCCTTTTATTTGATTTGAAATAGACAAAAAAGTGTGAGAGACTTATAACAGTAGTTTTCCCAGTAAGTTCAAGTTTGGTAATTATCTGTTATTAACAATATTGTAAGTCATATCAATAACTAAATAACTACCCCAGGAACAAATTCAGACCAAAAGCATTGTGATAAACACAGTCAGACATATCTCGGGATAAAAAGGAGCAGGTTTTTCCCTTGAAAGGCTTAACCTGCCTTTGCGGAACCTGGAACGTATCGACGTGCATAATACAGGCCGCTGGCTCCAGTGATGGCCTTCAGCAAAGCCTGAAACTCTTGGTATCTCTCAAAGCTCAAATGCTTTTATTTTGTCTCTCCAGACAGAAGAAACACTCACATTTTATTTGTGAGACTAAAACTAAAGTATTCAATTCACTGTTAACCAAAATATTAGCATGTTGGGCGATCATGTTCAGGCTCAACACTGTAGTTCACATGAGCTGCACTTAGAGAGAGCGAGAGGGCTACATTAGCCACAGATGACAGAATGAGTAACATTGTATTCTGCAGCTTTACTTGTCTCATGTTGGTCATCTTGTTCTTATAATCTTGGGATTATAGTGGTTTTCAAACTTCTTTTGGAGATGTTACACTTGGAATGAAGCCTATGGGCTCTATTTACTAGGTGTTTTGGCGTGAAGGTGTCATCCCTAACCCCCCAGTTCCACATAAAGTGAACACGCCGGGCCGTGGTCTTGTACTGCGGAGCACTTCGCTCCCAGAAAGCTCAGTTCAGAAAGCACCAGAAAGGGAAGTTAAACATGTGGAGTATCTGGTACTTTCAAAATAAATCACAATGCACAGACTTCCAAACGTAAATTTCCTCAATAGGTTTTTACGTCACAACTGGAGGCACGAGCATCAGGTCAGCTGTTGGTCAGAGGGTCCCAGGGGCAACACGACACCATGGACGAAGAAAAGTGAATCATGGAGGCACAGAAATATATAACATTATACATGACTCCAAACATCCTTTCTACAAGGATATATGCAGATAGAAGTGATATATATCACAAAGCTGTATGGTTGGGACCAGCAAAACGACTTTAAAGAACCGAAGAGAGGTGTTGTTTTTTTCTTTTCTCAGTTTGTAACATGTTTTGTTATGGTGTGATATCGCAATTCACACAAGAGCTTGTGACTCTCTGGGGATCTTGTGCCCTCCCCCCTACAGCGCTGCTCTCAGCGGCACAACGCTATGTTTGTCAGTCGGAGCAAGACGCATTGGCTTTATGTGGAATTTGGGGGTAATTTACTCCTGATTGATTAGTTATTTTTACGGGGTTCACCCAAGCTGTTTAAATGGAAAATCACCACACCAGGGGCGATGTTTGTCTGAAAATGAGGAGTGGTCAGAGGCAAAACTCGGGTGTATTGAACTTGAGGATGCAGAAATTGACTGGGCTTTAAACCTCCTCATACTTGGTTCTGTTCTCTATTTTGTGCACTATTACTCTGGCCAATGGGCGCTGGAGGAAAAAGGACACTGTCTCTCAGCTCTCCGTGCTGTTACAAACTTCAAACTGAATTTTCCAACAAATGCTCATATGTTTAATGGTAGAGTTTGTTTTACAAAATGGCTCATGTTAGCACAGTAGTTCCTGCCTACTGCATAATCTGATTGGCCCGTAATAAATGCTGAAGGAATGATCGTCCAGTTACCTGCCAGATATGATTTTGAAAGGTTCTGCCCACCCCAAATACTGTCCATGGGCTGGTGAAATATATATATATAATTTATGATCCAATTTTTATTTCAAATTAATGACAATCAGCAGCACAATATACACAGGGCCAATGTATAAAGCAAACAATGCTTGACTAAAGAAAACAAAAATAACAACAGCTAAATACAAAAGGCAGGACAATAATATACATAGAGCAAGACAAAATTCACCCCACATATCCTAAAATAAACAAAAACATATTACCTAGACCCACGGTCTTCGATGCAAGTTAGTCATTCATAGGCTTTGATTTGAATGACAGATTTATCCAAATACGTTTTTTCTCATTTCCTCTAAAATATTTATGTTATCCTGGTTTGGCACCATTTATTTTGGCTATAGAGCTCTCCATAAACAAAATATCTATAAATAATAAATGTTACTGTGGCATGTTGACACGGGCCATCTGGTGTGTCAGGTTAGGTTTCAGTGTTTCTTGTTGAATAAGTCTATGTAAAGTGCAAAACTGAACTGTTCAGTAGATTATACCCACAGTACATTTTCAGGTGTCATAAGCCTCCATATCTGCATTGGACCAGTAAACACTCACAATAACAGAGCTATTTTTACATATCAGCATCACCTCTGCACCTCAGTCATGTCTGCAACCACAGAGATGCAAATTAGTGAAAACAAAGATGTTTATGGCTTTGTCTAACCTTCAAAGTTAGATGCAATTTTCAGCTGGCGTGCGGCGGCAGTGGGAGTCGTTCTAAAGGAAGCAGTGCTTTGCTTACTACACAGGCTCGGAGATCTCTGAAGGATTACACAGCGGACTGTCAACGGGGGGTACAGAGCTCAGGCTTAAGGAACCAGAGGATTAGAGTACAAGGGCTGGGAGTCTCGTGTCCAACCCGAGATAAGACACCAACTCGGTATATCACCCACAGAGGAGGACGAGTTAACAACACATGCGCTGGAATGTGGGGTCACCCTTGCCTTTTTATTTACTTGGCTTGCTTCTGTGAAGGTCTTCATCACAAGTTGAGGAAACAAGGAGAATAATGCTCAGCCCCTCTTTGTAAATATCTGCTCAGAGCAATTATCAATGCAGTAAAGAGCAGGGACGAGGCCAAGCACCTCTTGTCCTCAATAATTCCTTTATAGATGTCTTTAAATCATTAATGGTCACAGCTCTCCAGCGCTGATTAATGACTTCAATTTAGAGGAAATCATGAATTTAATTAATTAAAGTAATTAGAGGCAGGGCTCGTCCATACACACGGCGACCTTATGGCCTGGGGATCTCTAAAGGCTTTTGTCTTAATCAAGACAGGGATGTCAAATAAAAGACAAGAGAGCTCGAGGACAGTTGGAGGAGTGACAATCCTGCCGCTTGGCTCTCTCTCCCGCTGCTCAGCGAAGGGCCAAAGGAGCAGTTTGAGGGCTCATTACAAGCATAGAGAATGTAATGTCAACCCAAGGCCACAGCTCTTGAATTTACTGCTCGCCAGTTCTATATCCAGCTGTCATTGTTCCTGTCTAATTCATGAGGCCTGATCAAGGATGGGATGGTCATTTAATTCTGGATATGAAAAAGGTGTTCTGGGTTTAGGGAAAACCCAACTGTGTTATTATTTCAACACAGGTGGAGCTTTAGTGTCATTTTGATTCCTCTTTGCATTTGGAGAGCTTTAATTCTCCTTTAATTCAGAATAAAACTTAAATCCTCTTTAAAAAGATTAAAAGTGACCTTGTAAACACCTCATTCCGAATGAAAATGACCATTCCGAATTAACCTTAATTCCGAAGTAGGTGGCTGGTTTATTCTGATTTTAAATCCGAATTGAATAATTCCTAGATCATGTGTACGTTCATTCCGCTTTAAATTAATTCCGGTCATTCTGCGCTTGCTCTTTTCCTTGTCTTGTCGCGATGATGCACGGAATGCTGACATCAGGATGGCTGCCTGAATGAAGCGTTGGACTCGAGCTGAGACAATTTATTTAATTTGAGCCTTAGAAGATTTGGAAAAAATGAAAAGTGTGGATGGATATAAGCATAAAATGTTGACCTTTTTAAAGTTGTAGCATCCAAGTTGAACGAGGTTTCCTTGACAGAGACGCTGGAGACGCTGAACTGGAGTTTGTTTTCTTCTGTAGACATAAATATGTCACGTCCGCCCCCAGACCAAACAGAACCATTCCCAGCCCCCAGACCTTAAGCGGAACTGAATAAAGGTGAATAAACGTGTTTTCCAAGTAAACCTCAATTTGGAATTACTATTTCCATGTAAACACGAATGAGAATACTTTAATTCCGAATTATTTAATTCTGAGTACTTCATTCCGAGTTTGAAAACATCATGTAACCGTGGCCATTGTGTCATATAAATGAATACTGAAAGGCTGCTGCTGTGGGTATCAGCACCTCTATTTCAGTTACACATTACATGCCAAAAGTTACATTTAATTTGATGGTTGTTTTGCCATCTTGAGAGATCATGTTTTCATATTTTATACAAGCAACCTTTAAATTATAACTACAACTAAAAGACAAAATGAAAATATTTCAATGGTATTAATCCTGAGCTTTTTAGTTGTTTTAGTTGCACCACAGTTTAGCCATCACTAATCACAGTGAAATGCGCTCACAATGATGAACTATAAGGACACTGCTGCTCCTTTGAATGTCTCATTTTACTTTGAATAACTCTGGGACAGCTCAGTAGAAAAGTACAAACAAATCTTTGTTACAGGAACTTACAGGAAGTAAGATTAATGTAAGAAATGTAACTTGTATCAGCTGCAATTCTAATGAAGTTGGGATGTTGTGTAGAACATCAATAAAAAGTATATTGAATTGTACACACTACAAAGACATGATATTTAATGTTCAAACTGATGAACGTTTTTTTTTTTTTTTTTTGCAAATATTCACTCCTTTTGAATTTGAAGCCTGCATCATGTTCCAAAAAAGCTTGGACAAAAGGCAGGGAAAGTTTCAAAAACAGTCATGGCATCTGAACTTTACCGTGAAGAAAAGACATGTAGGTGGAGTGTGTATAGCTATGACATAATAAACCCCAGGAAATTAAAAACTGAGCATTTCAAGGGGTGTTTTTTCAAAGAGGCATCACACATTTAGTTTTGTTAAAAGGTTTATAAAAAGGGTTCATGTCCCGCTCCCCAGCAAGCTTTAAGCAACATAAAAAGCAGAGAAAAATGATTTTGCAGGAAATGGGATCTTTAAAATGAAAACTTGGAGGTTTTAAAAAAAATACCCCTATACAATGCACGGACATGAACATGTTTGGATCAAATTCATTTTTTTTTAAGCCAACCTGTAAATATATGTTTTCATTTCTGCTGTAAAAATCAATCCTGCACCAGTTAGTTTAACTCCTGTTGTTTCTGCAGTCAGCCTCAAGTGGGGACTCACAGAACTGCATTATTTGGAACTTCTGCATTGGCTTCATTTTTTCAACACTGCAGGTCGCCACTCAGTCCACTCTGAGTAAACCTCAAATTAAGACCTTGAAATTAAAGACAACAGCAGGTAGATAGTAACTTTGTTATAAAATGCTGTTATTCACTTTCTCTCAGCAGCTGAATTGATCTCAAAGCAATAATCCCTGTTTATTTGGAGCAGTGGGGAGCAGGTGTGAATGTGCATGAATATGATCAACTTAATCAGTGGTGGCAGCTTTGTATACATATGAAGGTGTAGCCAAAATACAATCTATAATTGACCATCAATATTTTTGATTTCATTTTTTTAATGTTCCAAGTGGCAGGTTCAGTTACAAATCTGTTCTCCTTTTATCAGAATATTTTTTATTTGATGGCCCTTCATTTGAAAACATATGCATCTTTAATATTTGTGTTAATACAAAATGCATTCATAAGTCACATTTCAGGTTAGCCTATAACAAACAGCTCCAATAAATTTGCATTTTGTTCCAAGAAGCATATTGTTCTTGACAGTGAGATGCAGCCCTTATACACATGCGGCTGAAGAGTACCTGTCTCCCATTCAGATTAAGCATGCCGCATTTATTTTCATTACCGGCAGATGACAGTTGTTCACCCAAGACGCTGGATTGATTAGGGAAACCCTGCTTTTGTACACAGCTGTGGGAAATAAACACAAAAATGTAAAAGCGCGAAGACCGGATCCATCACCCCGATGAAGATGGACAAATATTGAAGGGATGGTGACGGGGCAAATTGAGTAGCAGATGACGGCTTCGTGGAGCAGAAAGAATCCATCCACGGCGTCAGGTTTTTTTTCTCGACATCCATTTCACGCGGTCTATATTGCATTTCTTTCTGACAATATTGTCAGAGCAGGGTGTTTTGTTGGACTCACAGGGCAAATAACCTGAAGAAGAAGCTAAAAAAAAGCGCTTTAAAAGCCGCCAGAGTCCACATTGAATGTTAATTTACGGCTGCTCCTGCTGTGAGAAGTGATTTTAACTATCAGCCTGTAATAGAGATTTAGATGTGGCCCTCTCCAGCTCTCTTTCATACAGTCATCTTTTGACCTTGGTGTTTTAAACCTCCTGTAATATAACCTGTCATGACTAAGAGGTGATGATATAATCTAGGTGTCCTTCTACCTCCAGCTTGGTGATAACTTCTCAAGCTTTACACTGCTTCTTCTTTTTAATAAATAAATTATATTGTCCACATCTAGGGCCAGAACCTGTTAATTCAGCTTTACGGCCAGAATGGACGACATCTAATGTTCAATTTCCATGATCACTTCATTCTGTAAAAGCCTGTAAAACACACCCAAAGCTAGAAAGTGAGATTTTTATTAGGATGTTTTCCTCAAAGTAAAATATCACCAACTTGTACAGCTGCACTTTCTGTCAGAAGCTACAAAACAAGATGGACTTAAGTTTTGGGTGTGTGCAGTGGGACGTAAAAGTGAAATATTCAAGCAGGTACTCAAGAAGATCAAGGGAAGCTGTACTTTTCCTTTCAAGGTTATTAAAACAAAGCCTCTGAGAAATGTATGTTTTAAAGACATATTGATATACACTTACTGGCCTCTTTATTAAGTACTCACATTCAACAGCTCAGTATTGCGAAGTGCTAATAAGCTAATAATAGTATTGACTCTATAATACACGTAGCCATGGCAAAGATGCCAGCGGAAGATCAAACTGAGCATCAGAATGGGGAAGAAATGGTATTTAATTGACTTTGAACATGGCATGGTTGTTGCTACAAGGGGGCTGGTCTAAGTATTCACAAACTTCTGACCAACTTGGATTTTCACCAATCTTCAGGATTTACAGAGAACGGTCTACAAAAGAGAGAAAACATTCAGTGACCAGTAGTTCCCAGTAAAAAAAAAAAATGCTTTGTTTCTGCCAGAGGTCAAAGGAAATTGAATCTTGGGCTGCAGCACCACATCAGGTGTCACTCCTGTCTACTCCTAATGCTTCAGTTTGCAAAGGCTCAACAAAACTAGACAGTAAAATAATGGAAAAATGTTGCCGTGACTGATGAGTCAATGTCTGTTGCTACATTCAAATGGAAGGGTCAAACCTAGCTGGCTCTCCTTCCTCAGGAGGCTCGGGTCTTTCGAATACGCAGTGAAATGCTGCATATGTTCTGTCAGTCAGTGGTTGCCAGTGTTCTGGTCTATGCTGCAGTCTGCTGGGGCAGCAACATGACTGATAGGAACACCAGGAGGCTGGACAGGCTGGTGAGGAAGGCTGGCTCTGTGCTTGGCAGGAGTCTGGACTCACTTGGGACTCTGGTGAAGAGTCTGGCTGTCTTTTTATCCATCTATCTATTTATCTATCTATTTATCCATCTATTCATTTATCTATTTATTTGGTGTGAACAACATGGAAGCATGGATCCATCCTGCCTTGCATGAATGGTACAGGCCAATGGTGGTGTACTGGAGTGGGGGATATTTTCTTGGCACATTTTGGGCCCCTTAGTAACAATTGAGCATTATTTAAATTCCCCAGCTTACCCGCGTATTGCTGCTGACCATGTCTATCCCCCTTCACTACAGTGTGCCCATCTTCTGATGGCTACTTTTAGCACAAAAGCGCACCATGTCATATTGTCCAAGCATGTCAAATTGGTTTCTTGAACATAAAAAAACTGGTTACAGTTAGAGTCAGAATTCTTATTTTATTGTCACAGAATAATTCTAAAATTAAAATAATTCTTTTTAACCAGAAAGCTGAATTTTGTGTTTAAAGTCAGTTAGCTGACACCTTCATTGGTCTCTTGCAGGCTACCAGGGGCTTGCAGGCACCATGTTGGCTACCTCTAATGTCGACAGAGTGCAAAGGTTATCCTACAATTCTTTATCCTTGAAAGCCAAAAAAAAAAAGAAAAGAAATGCCCAAATTATGTACTTCGAACTCATTTTTTGTGGTCATGCTTACACAATCAGGTGAATTATCCTTTTAAAATCAATTATCAGGGGTGCTGGTTTGGCAGAATGGTAAGCAACCAGGCCAATTTGCAGAATGTCCACCACTACTCTTTCCTACCCCCTTTCACAAGCCTACTACTGTCTCTCTCCTACGGATAAAGCCAAATAATGCCCAAAAAACTGACAAAAAAACCCCTCAATTTCTAGTAAAAGTCAATTCAGGTGGGTACCCGACTGATATGTGTCAACAAAATAAAAAATAAGTCTCAAACATCCAATATTAGACTATTTTTGTTGTTTGTTTTTAGTCAGCAAAAAATGTTGCCTCTGTATCAGAAAAGCTCCAACATACTGTAATTTCTCGATAACACAACGCCCTCGTTTATAACACGCACCCCATTTTTTCCTGCTTTTTTTTTTTTTTCAGGAAAAACGCTATATTCAAATATAACATGCACCCACATTTTCCCCAAACCTTACTCTCTCAGACAACTCATAAATTACCCTTATCCAAATTTTTAATCAATGAAATTTCAGTATTTTCACAACAAATACTGTACACGATTTTCTCTCTCAACCGGATGCGAAAACAAACATGCCGATGTCTTCGACCAATCACAACGCAGCTATTTTGGTCCCCTTGCTCACAAGATGGCAGCGCCCTGTGTTTGCATGTGAGTGGTATCGTAAGGCTTGAGAATTACGTGATCATTACACAAAGGTAAACTAATTAAGACCCAAAATTTTGGATTAGAACAGTTTAACAGTCAGCTTATTAAGAATTACGCAAGTTTGGCGGTCATGTTTTGCAGAGAGAGATAATGTTACTTTTTGTATCAGATGTGTTAAAATCGTGATGTTGGGAGACAAAATATTTTACATGTTTTGCTTGTGCTTGTGTATAATACGCACCCGAAAATTGGACCTTATTTAAGAGCAACAAAATGCGTGTTGTAAACGAGAAATTATGGTATGTAGTCTGGTATAGAAACTGTGACATCCCGTTACCCTCTGTACTTCAATTTTCTATGTTGTTTATCCTTTCCTGAGTTGTGGGGGGCTGGAGTCTTTCCAGTTGACATTGGGCGAGAGGCGGGGGTACATGGCTTACTCGTGACCAGCCAATCACAAGGTCAGCATGTAGAGACAGACAACCATCCACACACACACTCACACCTATGGGCAATTTAGGGTCACCAATTAACCTAATGATCAAGTTTTTGGTCTGTTGGAGGAAACTGGAGAACACAGAGAAAACCCTGCAACATGCAAACTCAAAAAATGAGTTAAAACCAGCAGCCTTTCTGCTGAGAGGCATTGTCGCCACCTGGAAGCTTATCTTTGATACCACTGTTAAGAAAATATGTCCAAATATTATGTGGTGTTGTTCAGCTAAAACATCTTGAAAATAGTTTGTTGATTGGCATCACCCAGCTCTGAGAAAAGTGGAGATTTTGAATGAGATGTTTCCTCAAATAAAATATGATTGGCTTTCCAGACTGTATTTTCTGTCAGATGTTAAAAAAGAACAAAAAGAAAGCATGAAGATAAGCCGGAAATAAACAGCAAGTCATTAAAGTGAAATATTTAACCATCCTACCTAAAAGCTCATGAAAAACTGCTCTTATTTTTTTCAAGGTTATTAAAACAATGCCTGTTGTCGATGATTTAATCGCTGCAGAGTGTGTTGTAGGCGTCCGCTTTAAGACCAACACTGACGTACAGTCTAACAGCCAGAACCATGAAGCTTGTTTGTGATCATTTACCAATTAAATGTCTTTTCCTCTCATCTCTTTATGAGATAGATATAAATTCCATGATGCAAAATGGCTTTGCTGGGTAAAACAAGTCTCTGTGAAATGAGCCCTGTTGGAGCAACAAGGCTCATTTATACCATAATGAATGACCTATTGAAATTGATTGGCACTGATTGTGGCTGATTTTGCTTTCTCTGGGAATGCTTCAAACGCTTTTCTGCTTTACCTACAAAGCCATGCCTGTCATTGCAACTCACATCAGATGTTTAAGCAAAAAGAAAGAGAAAAAGAGAGAAATAGAAAAACATCATGTGTGATGCTTTACAGGGTGGAAGAGGACAAAACAGTCTGTCAAATGAAGGGAATAAAAAGTGTTATTATGACATTGTGTTCACTTAACTAACCCTTCTAACAGTGGCCCCTTTCACAGTGCATTTCCACAACAGCACCATAACAAGCTCCACCGTCATAACATTTTAAGATGTTTACAAAGGTTCCATGACAGCTTAATATACTGCTCAAAAAAGTTTGGATACGTTATTTCGGCAGGTTATTTTTTTCCCTTTAATAATACCAATTGGTATCTTTTTTATAAAGTTAAAAAAGCCTGATTAATCACCTTTAGAACAAGGTACAACTTGTAGGGATTGTGCCTTTGTGAAATGAGCAACACAACTAAAGGTGTGTGTAGTGGCCAAAAAATGTGTCAAAATCATTCGTATCTGAGAGCTAATGTTGTGGTACGCATGATTTGGTACCATTTACAAACTTATGACCAAGGTCTGTGAGACTGGTGGAGTCAAAGACAGACCCAGAACGCAAAGTGGGAGTCCCAGGATGACAGCGCCCCAAGAACACTGGTTCCTAACCCTTGCTTTACAGGCTTTTTTCCATGGAAAGAGGAGATTTTTGACACGTTTTAAGGGGGAGCTACCAAAACATTTGGCTGTGTTGCTCATTTCATGAAATTGTAATTTGTTGTAAAGGTGACTAATGAGCCTTTTCAACAATATAAAATACAATACTAATTGTAATTATTTAAGGGGAGAAATAATCAAAGAAAATAACATTTCCAAACTTTTTATGAGTAATATATTTTTAGGGTGCAGTACAGGAGTGCATGAGAGAAGCAAAACATACACCCCAAATACAAACAGGCAGACATGCACAGCGCTGTGCTCCCCCACTGGCTTTGCATGCTCTTGTCTCACTCGAAAGGCTCAATCATTCAAAAGCATGGATGGGATGAGGTTCACCCCTTTGTAAACAGCTGCATGAGCAGATAATCCGACAGTTTAAGAATTAGTGATTCATCATCTACAGTCCAATATATCATCAAAATATTCAGACAATCTGCTGAAATCTCTGCACGCAGGCAGCAAGGCCAAAAACCAACACTGAATCCTCTAGACCTTTGATCCTTCAAGGGTATTCCACCTACAAAGCTTCAACAGTCCTCCATTTTAAGTGCTTATTTAGTAATGTTAAATGGAAAAGTGCCAAGCTTTTCTGGAACACGTAGGCATCAAATGCAAAAATGACGGAATATTTGCAAAAAAAATGTAGCATATTCAATTGAATATAGGTCAAAATGTGTTTGCACATCTATGTATTCTGTTTTTATTTACATTTTACACAATGCCCCAACTTCATTGGCATTGGGGTTTGTATATTTTTGTAGTCTAGTCTAGTCTAGTCTATCAGTGGAAAACATAAATAATTCAAATAAATGTTTGTACAAAGTTGTTTCATTTTTAATTGACTTGTTAAGTTTAGCCCCTAAAAAACTCATTTATTTCCAATAAAAGCTTGATTTGATAATAATAGAGTCTGCCTGCTAATTTAATTGAATGGCTAAATCAAATGAGATGCCGTGCACCCACCAATTATTTGCCCTCTCGTCAATCACAGTCTGTCTGAAATAGGGGGTTTGTAAGTGTTTGGTATTCATCTTGCTGAATTCAGGAGTATATAAAACTGGTCTTTTGCCACTAGACCAAATTCTCTCAAAGTGCAGGTGTTTATTGAGATTTATGTTTCATGCGTGTTTATCTCTCATGTTACACGGTACGAGCTGCAGCCTGGATATGTGTTCTTAGATGAGAGAACCTGCAGTGTTGTATTTAATTACTCAGCCTCTCACTGTGTACTTGCAGCAAATTTTGACAGAGCATCCTTAACAAACAACACTTGAGATGTTTGTGCAACAGAAACCACTCTCCTTACTGCCTCACGCCTTCAGATACCATTTTGTTTTCCTTGCTACATTTTTCCCTCTGTAGATCAACACATCATGGTGGCTAAAACAGTAACTTTATGGGTTACCATCTGTGCATGTTAACACAGATTTTAACAGGAAAATAAAATAGTAGAAGTAAGGGGAAAAGCTTCCAGAAGTCTATCTTCCTCTTGAAGTTTTGTGCTTTGAACTAATTCATTAAACCAAATTAGTTCTTGCACAAAGATACTCTGTCCTCTATAGATATCACTGGAGGACAAACTCGAAGCTTTGACTTATAAATATAAAAGTTATCAGCTCCCAATCAGATATGGGATGCATATGAATTTAGCTTTGTGTTTTTTTCAGTTAAAGTGCCTCTTCAACAGAGCACAGATTGGTTTCAGAACCCATTTGGCTGCTGAATTTGAATCAACAGATTGAAGTTAGCAGAAAAATGCCTCCAACTGATCTGCATGAGGCAAATCGTAACAGTGGCAATGAAACGATCTCTGAGGGCTGGGAGTTACTCTTTTATCCCTCTGCAGTCTCCCTGCAAACGGTGGCAACAACTGAAAGTGTTTTGTTGTTTAGACGTGTTTGAGGCCTTGAGCTACAACACGGCACATGTCTGATCCCAAAATGCTGCGGAAGTTACCCATGAAAAACGGTTTCAAACTGAGGCTTTTTGTAAAAATGTGAAACTCCAAACAAAACTAGAGGTGTAAACAGAGGATGACGGTGTAATCCTAATGATTTACCAGAGCTACTGGATGGAGTCTTGGACTTGGATGCATGCCAGGGTTTGTGGTACAAGTATAGCCACAAAAGAGGTTTTTTAATAATGCTACGCTAACCTTAGCTAAAGAGTACAGCCTGAGTCCTAAGGTCAGTGGGTCCTTAATGAAATGCTTTTCCCTATGAAATGCACATTGTGCAAAAACAACATCCCATGACTCAGATTTTCATCCACACGAAGACCAATGCCTTGAACATTTTCTGACCAGATTTGATGTGGATATTGCGACTGGGCTAACAGCAGTATACTGTAGCAACATGTAATTTCCTGTTGCCACTAGAAAGTGACATATAAAGTGATTTAGATCAAGACTAATGTTATCCATGCAACGTTTCAGTCATGCTGGAGTTTGTAAAGCTGAGACAAAAACTACTTCCTGTTTCATGGTGTGTCATACATATTTAAGCACTTGCTGTTGCCACACCTTTTGAATGTGGTTCATACATCTAATACCATTATGCTATTATGATCCTGAGGTAGAAAACCAGATTTGAGTTGGTTTTACCCCCCAGGAAGAGTTAATCTGAGGAGGACCCCTGGAAATTGACCCAAAACCAGAATTGTTTCCTAATTATTCAAAAAGGGGTTGACTTGTTGAAGTAATTGTACTTTTTCAAAGATTGTTTTATTTTTTTGGAAATCTCATCATGTTGCAAAAAATCACAAAATGCCATACCTGTAGCTGTAAGTGACCTGTATGAGGTCTCTTTTTGGAAATTTTACAGGGTGCTAAGGAGCCTTTTTTCAAATGTTAGTCATAAAACCACCAAAATATCAAGTTTTGTGACAAAACTGGCAGAGTGTCTAAATTTAGTGTCTCTCTGGTCAAGTTCCAGATGATAAAAATCGATCAATATAAATACTATCACTACAACGACTACAACTGAAGGTATTGGTAATAGTACTAATGATTCTTAGCATCCCAAGAAAGTATTTACACAGATTTTGATGTTTGCTTTCAAATAAGATCATTTAATGCCTCAAATGCCTTCTTCCTCCTTTCCCCTTCAAGTGGAATTGGTCACACGTTCAGTTTACATGATGATTATTTCCACATTTGATTCTGTTTGACTCGGCTTCAGGATGCTGTCTTGAAAATTAATGAAGGCCTGTCTGTCCACAGGAACCATGGTTGTACAAGTGGCAGCCACAGATGCAGACGACCCGACATATGGGAACAGTGCCAGAGTGATCTACAGCATCATCCATGGACAGCCGTACTTCTCAGTGGAGCCCAAAACAGGTGAGTGTGACATTTGTCAGGGGAAATTGAAGGTGATTTTATGTTTGGATGTTCCATTTCAAGACCCGCATTAAAACAGTAAGCCCTGTGCCTTAATATGGTCAATGATACTAAACATGAGCAAAATTGTCAGTCAAATTTGGATCATTTTGTTTACTAAAGATGAAATGGTAGGTCTACATTTGTTTTCTTTATTTGACTTTTGTAGAACTTTGTCTTACACAGTCAAATGTGCATCTACCAGGTATTTTATTTTAAACAAGGCTGTTACTGACAATAACTTTCTTACCCCCAAATTCCACATAATGCGAAAGCGCCGCGCTCTTGAATCGTACTGCGGAGCACTTAGAACCCACTCTAGTCCATCAGACAAATTCCACTGCCCGCGCCAGCGCCGTGTTGCTGAAGCACTGGCGCGTGCCACGGCGCTGGAGATTCGCTTCAGGTCTATTTTCTGCGCGGCTGCTTCTAAACCTCGTAAATTCGCTGTCATTGAGAAAGCACCAGACAGGAAGTCAGCGTGTGGAGTATCAGGAACTTTCAAAATAAAACACAATGAACGGACTCTCGAAGCTTGTGTCTCTCCGGGGATCAGCCCCCCTCCCTACAGGGCTGCGCGCTGCGGCACTGCTCGGCGAGGCGCATTCAGTGGGGTTTGAAGGTCGGGCGCTTTCACGTTATGTGGAATTAGGGGGTTAGTAACAAAAAAGTAAAAAAACAAAAAATCAGGTTTTACTTAAAACCAAAACTAACCAAAATAAATCAAATTATTGAAAAATGTACTTACTTTTTGCAGAGAAAAACCCTCCATGTCTTTTGCCTTTTCTTATACAATATGTTCAATATTTTTCTTAAAAGTTGCTTGAGTTCTTTCCCAGAACCATTTACAAGTCTCAGTGGAAAACAAAATAACTCTTGAAAAAACAACATGAGAAACCAAATTAAAACTAAAATTTTGCTCTCAAGCTTAATGATATATAATTTTCCAGGATGTGCAGTGTGACCCATTTTCATATTCTTATGAGCAATAATCAATAGGATACTGTCTGAAAACTGCCTCAGAAGTTAAAGAACTGATCCACCTGCATGCAGTCTGTGAATAAAAAGTGCTTAACAAATTTATTAGACCATCAACCAATGTCAGGTTTATGCCACAGCTGCCCTAAATGAAAAGAGTTGGTAATTTCCAAACTCTTTTTTCATGTTTAGTGGTTAAGGCAAAAATATGTAGATCTATTACAGAAATTAAATTTTAATGCTAAAACATAATTAATTGTTATTTACTGTTTGCGGAAAACACACATTGTTATTTCTTGATTAAGATGTCAAAATACAGTTATATTCTTACGTTCCTGAACAGAAAAATTTGTTTTAGTGATTGAATGTTATGTTTGATTCTTTTCTGAATTTTCAGAGAAGCCCAGTGTGGCTCAAATTTGTGTACAAAGATGTGAATTCAGTTTGAAATTCCGCGTTCCTGTTCAAAAGCGTAAAAGAGTCTGCATCAGAGCACTTCATGATGCTGGATTGTCAAACAGACATAAAGTGCTCCTACAGTGTGGTCAAGTATGCTTTGCTTACAAAATGCACCACAAAAGAGGCAGGAAACGAAAGTTAACTGAACAGATGTCAGGCACCTCAAGGTTTTAAGGACGAGAGACATAAGAAAGACTGATGCTGATCGTCAGGCAGAGATAAATGCTTCTTGATCAGAGTCTGAGAAAGTCTCTAGAATGACTATAAGCAGACACCTCGGGGAACAAGACTTAAAGGGAAAAATAGCTGCTAAGAAGCTATTACCAAGACCTGCAAACATCCAGAACAGGCAGTGTAATTAATTTGTTAAGCACTGCACATGTTAGGGCTTCATGCTCATTTGTGCAGGGTTGATTTTAAATGAGTATTTCCCTGCTATCAGCAGTATCTTGCCCTGCTGCCTGCCAATGCACTGACCAATTATTGGTCATTTAATGGCAAAAATACACTTCTTAGATGATTATTTTACAAATGTGGGAGCACACCGTTGTGATTGACTCACAGTCAGCTCAACACATTATTGCAATTTCAACTTAACATCACTTTTTTTATCCATCAACCATTTTTGGAAATGGTTGATGGTATTTTTTGTTGTACAACAATTAGAAACAAGATTTTTTTTTAGTTTAACATATAAAAAAATGTGTTCACTTTTCCATAATTCACTTTTCTTCCTCCTACACTGGGTGTATGTGCCTGCTTGAATGTTAGAGCACTAATTCATTGTCAGGTCAGGTCAGGTATTGGAGCATATGCTGGTTTGGCACTTCGCCTCATCAACCTGGTCCCTGTTTTTCTCCAGCCTCATGATAGCTTCGTCCAGGCCTGTGCCAGGCCCATGTTTCAGCTCTTCTGGTATCTTCAAGCTGATCCTTCAAAGAGAGCTTGGCCCAACCCACTGGGTCTTGGGCACTCAGTATGGTGGATCAGGTTCAGGAAAGCCGGTAGAAGTGTAGCTGCCTCTCCCATATCCAACAGCTAGCCACTAGACAATGTCCAGGCCTCGCAAGAGTATAGAAAGAACAGTAGGACCAAGGACCTAAAGACTTTGACCTGTGCTCAGCCTGTTTGTTTGATACATCCTTACATAATAATAATAAAAAAAAAACATTAAGCATATTATTGAGCACTATAGTCACTACTGAGGGAAGCAGGTGTCAGCTTTAGTCAGTAAGTGCTACTGAGAAGTTCACGGAAACCGAAGTCTTTGTGGACAAGGGTCTTAATCCTTGATTACTTAATGGCTATCAGGTACATCTTTAAAATCAACTGTAGTTCAATACAAAGATCTTGGCTTAAAATCTGTATGGCCAGTGTTCAAAATGTCAAGTTTTTGTTGGCACTGCAGGAAATTAACAGTTCTCTTTTAGATTTTTTTTATAGATTTATTTATTTTTTAAAAATGGGACAGTATGCATTAATAAACATTGACATGTAAATGCATGGGATTATAGCTGAGTGGCTAATTTCCATCCCCAGTCCCATTAGCAGGTTGGTGTCAACACATAACACAAAACAGACATCCATAATAGGAATAAAAATCATACAGAACATATTAAAAGACATACAGTCATACAGAAAAAAAAGTCAGGCAGTCCAAAAGAAAATGGGCCAGGAGTTGGGGGACCATGGGAATTATACACACTGAATTATAAAGTGCTGGAGTGCTAATTAGTGCTAAAGTGCCAAACGCTAAAGTGCATAGTGCTAGCTGCCTGGGAGCTCAGGTCCTCGTTATATTGCACATTGCCCAATATTGCACAGAGATATAAAGTGCATGTTGCATTGCACATTACCTTAATGCCCAAGATAATAAAGTGGCATGTTAAATATAATATTTCACCATGCCCATAGCACATGGTTGCACATGCAGATGTGTGAGTAGATATTGCACTAAGGAAAGCATACATAGATGTCTTATATAAGCACTTCATTTATTAAACCGTGTATTATTGGTTTAATAGCAAAAGATGTTGATTACTGTGGCTAGATCAGCCTGCATTCAAAGTTGCCTATTGTCCACATACAAGAGAAGGCAGAATATTGATAAAATAAAATAACATGAAGCTGACTCCACACCATTACTGACTATGATATCAGTGCTAAAACAGGTATACCTTATTATCATCACCATGGCAGTGTTAAAACCCCTGAACACAAATTACAATATGAAATTACCAGTTGTAGTAGACAGACCAGGTGCAGCTAATTAGGTGTCCGCTGATTGTGTCCCTTGAGTCAGTGGCTTTAAAAACATCATAATTATATGAGCTGCAGAAAAATTGGGACAAAGCAAGCAAGCAAACAAGCATGTCTACTGGTAATGGTACAATGTGTTTGGCACATTTATTCCCAGAGATAAACATTCAAATGTCAGTTTATGCAAAGATAGTCAGGTGGCCAACTCTGTTGTTGTCATAGGTCTGAAATGTGATAACCAACAAAATCTGCTTTGCATTGGTTTTGCATAAACACAAGTAAAAAAGTCCATATCTAAATAAAACACCATAAATGCTTTTCAGAACTGTGCAACACAACATAACGGGGACAAATACTGCAGTTCCCCTTGTGTCCACTTGAGGATTGTTTCAAAAGTCATGTGGTCCCATTCACACCCATATTAAGAAGCCTATTTTTACAGTAGAAATTTACATATTTACAGTGTGGTTAAAAAACAAATTTTAGATCAATATTTTAACTTTATAAGCACTTACAGCAGCTCATCTGTTTTTACTGCAGATTTTTTTAGACTGTTAATGGACATTGATATGTTAGCCCTAGCCATTAGCTAAGCTACCGTTTACTTTTATTTCAAAATCAGAAACAGAAAACAACTAAAGTGTTGGGTTGGGGAGGGAAATCAAATAGCAATGTTAACATAATTAAAAGAAACATGAATATTAATATGTGTTTAATATAGTTTTTACATTGCAGAAATAGTCGCTCTGAGCTTAACTTTTGCACAGTACAGGGAAGTAATGAAATTTGTTTGATATACGCCCAAACCAAAGAAAAAAGAAGAATCAGTTTGGCCAAATGTAGAATACTACAAAATAACAGCTGCTAGGCACTCATACTACACAGTAACATTATATAAAGGAGGCAGTAGGCAGCATACTGTATACTGTGTACTATTTACTGTGTACTATGTAGTGTGTAGTATGTAGTATGCAGTACTGTAACAGTACAAGAGTAACAGGCTCAAGGACAACAGCATGGGGCCCACGGTAACTTGAGCCCCAATGGTTGCATTTTCTCTCTTACAATTCCCACTTTTCATGAGATTTTATTAAAGTCTATTGAAAAATAACAAAGCCTTTTGTTTTAGAAAAACCTCTGAACTTTAACACTTTGATGCTGATTATGACAACACTGACATTTTCATTTTGCTATCAACAAATTAAAACCCTGTTTAAAGATTTCAGCAGAAAACCAAACTCTTTTACTTATCATTGGTAGATAACAGCCTATTGGAAAACTGTTTAAAAAGCCAGAGAACAAAGGAACTCAAACAAACTGTGAGATAAGACGTGAGGTAGTTTGTTGACTCATGGGCCGTTTCATCCTGAGGAGTGCAGTCCCCCACCCCCGCCACATCTTGAACGCTGGCTCATTAGACACTGCCCTGCCGAGGCTCAGCTACTTCATGCAAAGCACTCTTGCAAGAAAAGAGAAAAATATGGGCCATCCCATAATATTAGGCTGCCAAAGAGCAACACATACACACATGCTGGTGTTTTATGAATGTAGTTTTAATTCATGAAGTGGTGGGAGCAGCTGCAATGCGGGGATTTATGTCGTTTATTTTTCACAGACAGGCAGACACAGAAATAAGAGAAGCACTCAGCAACAAAAAACCTCCTCCGTGACCTGTGAGGTTCTCTGTAAACATTCAATAAGCTTAACCAGCGGAAGAAAATGGAGTATTCAAGAAAAATGAACGCACATGGCAAGAAAGGAAATGACTCCTCACTGCGCTGGTGTTATGGATGTGCTGTTTGTGGAGGAAAAGAAGATGTAGGGAGCATCAAAACCCTGGCACACTTAGCTGTGAAGTCTGCTCACTGTCTCAGAATTTCTGTGTTGTTTTTCACTTTCTAGAGATGTTCAGCTAATGAAGCCTCCTGCTGCAGCTTTCATTAGGGAACATTTCCATGTTTCCATGTTTGGGGGCGAACATTTACATGTTTTATCCACTTTAAATGAAAAGGTTCCTCATGGATACTCTTTAAGCTCCGACAGTTCCTCTGGGACGTCTCTGAGGCTGTAAATCTTTGATTTTCTTAGAAGCCGAAACTTCTGTGGGCTAATTAATATGTTAAAATGCTGCAATCACCTTCCCCAAGATGAGTTTGGGTAGGACCTTGGGAATATGTGCTTCAGTGCTTTTCTCAGTTCTTTTCTACTTTTATGCAGCTCATGATCATGCACCTGAACTCTGAGGATGTTGGTTTGATCTGTTGTCGACATTCGAGGCAGAAAAAAGGCTAGTTCTTGACTCTTTCAGCTAATGACCAAAAACCTTTGGCCGTTTTACATGTTTTAATTGCTGATACAATTAGTATTATACATTTTTAAGAGTTAATATATGCTCAAAGAGTGCCTGAATAAGCATCTTGTGTTTCTGTTGAACAGACATAAGATTTTTAAGTTTTAATTTAATTTTTAGGGTCAATTTAATATCGTAATTACATTATAACGCATACTTTTTTGCTTTCAATAAGCTGTAATTTTTCGGTTGAGTATTATACACAAGTACAAGCGAAATACTCACCATATTTCATCCCGCCAACATCACGATTACAACACATCTGACACAAAAAGCCAAAATATTCTCTTTCTCTGTGAAAACACAGGCAAACACAGGGCGCTGCCATCTTGTGAGCAAGGGGACGCAAAATAGCTGCGCTGTGATTGGTCAAAGACATCGGCATTTGATAGCTGCCCACTGATTGGTCGGTACACTATGACTGAGCATGCTCAGGCAGAAATTGCGTTACTGCACATGCATGAAGCAAAAGTTTGAGGGAGAAAATAGCATATGGTATGTTGTGAAAATACTGAAATTTCATTGATTAAAACTTTGAATAAAGGTATTTTTTGAGTTGTCTGAGAGAGTAAGCTTTGGGCAAAATGTGGGTGCGTGTTATATTTGAGTACAGTGTTTTTCCAGGCAAAAATCGTGAAAATATGTCGTGCGTGTTATAATTGAGAAATTACGGTATTTCTTATGTTCAGAAAGTTGTGTATTGAAACTAACTAATCTCTCCAAGTAAAGCTTACAAAAACTGAAGTAAAAGTGTTTGAGAACTTAAAGCTCAATTATTACTCACACCTCCTTGAGCAGGACAACAGCTGGGTTATTAACCTGTCAAAGGGTGGTGCACGCACACACACACACACACACACACAAGCTCCCATATGTAGACTCAGATGGAGAGCCCTTGGGTTCAGGCCAGCTTCTCAGCTCTCTACTGCCCATCTCTGCCGGACCACGACTGATTATACTTGGCTCTGTTTCCGTCCAAGCAGAAGGTGATTGGATCTCACAGTTATGAGATGCAATATCGGTGTCAGGATTGAGGAGTCTGAACGATGACTCTCAGAGAGGTGTGACTCTGTGTGGGACTTGATGCAGGGAAGGACTGAGACGTGTTCTCTTGTTTGACGGGACTAACCTTAATAACAACACGGTGTAAAACAACGGCACACGGAGCAGTCCCCTGTCTGACAGGCGGGGGTGGTTTCTTCTAGGCTAAGAGTGATATGATGCCCTGCACCATGTAATGTGTATGGGCATGCAGTCTGTATTTTTTGTTACTTCAGGATAATCTGATGCTACTGGAGGCATTTTCAGCACAGACACTTATTATTCTTCATCTATATTTTTCACTAGAAAAAGCCCTGTCTAAATTACAGTTACAGTATGTCTGCAACTTTGCTCTGTAACATTTTTACCCACTTGTCCAAGTATTACCATCTTGTTCAAATAATTTAAACAGCACCAGAAGTTTTTTGAAAATTAAAGATAATAAATTATCAAATACTTCAGGTTTAGGACCTTTGTTTTTAATGGTATCAATCAGGTATCAAAGGCATTACAGTTTAAAAAAAGTATATTTTGGGTTTTTTTATGCCTTTATTGACAGGAGAGAGAGACAGTGGATAAAAATTAAATACTTTTGGGGGTGCTGGATTGGCAAAGTGGTAAGCAACAAGCAAACTCCCTTATATGCTCCTGCCGGCCTGGGTACGATTCTCGCCTGAGGCCCATTTGCAGAGTATCCTCCCTCCTACTCTCACTCTCTTTTCACTGGGCTCCATTTACAAGCTGGTGAACTCTCTGAATCTCCTAAAGCTTTTAGAGTTGAAATTCCAACTAAAGGCGACGTTCCCAGTAACATACACCCCTTGCAGCTCAGATTTTCCAACTTCCGAGTGTAAATGAAATAAATGCTTCTGATATGGGGTACAGAGATGGCGACTCAAGTTTGAGACTCCCACGACTAAAGATCCTCTATTACATATTGCTGCTGTCGGGCACAAGCCTCTTATCTCCAAATTGCTACTTTTAAGGAAATGAAAAAATGCCCCATGAATAAATATTGTATTGTTTTGACTACAAACGATTTTTTTTAATTTTGATTTAGTTAAAAGTTTAAAAAAAAAACACTTCAGCATGGAAGGTGACCAATAACACTGTTTTATGAAAAAAAAATGAAATCATAAAAATGGATTTAGGAGGTTTGTGCCAACAAGAGTTACTGATGGTGACCAAAGTGCAAAAAGAAATCTAGAATCAGTGTACATTCAGTGGGGCAGACTGGGGGAAAGTGTAACAGGGAGCAGTTCTAACACTCTCTCTGTAACAAGCAAGCTAGAGTGATGATTACACATGCTCAGTAATGCGCACATTGGTGTTATTTTATATTGAAATACGACAAATTTGCATCAAATTATCTGACCAATGAGGGAAAATGTAATAAAGCGTTACATTTGCCCCAAGTTACCACAAAAAATATTAACCTTAACATCCTTAAACAGAAAAATAACACATACCGAATAAAATCTTAATAATAATAATAATAAAAGCATCCTGAGGCAAGTTTAGGCAAAGAGTTCATAACTGATCATTTAATGTTGATCATAAAAGCTTAATATATTGACATTACTCTGTTTGAGAAGGGAGAGAGGTTTCTTTATTCATAATATATTTTAACCATTTAGTAAGAGTAATGAACAAATAATCACACTAGCAATATTTCCTGCCACCCTGTCTATCACATTTTATATACAGTATATGGCAATTTTCAGAATCATCAATTTAACAAGAGACTTCTGGAGTTACAAATCAACCTCAGGGGCATGTTTTTGGTCTGTGGGGGGAAGCCAGAGTGTCTGGAGAGAACCCACACATGCACCCTTCTTGCTGTGAGGTACGTGCACTACCTGCTTTGCCACTGTGCCGCTCTTTTCCAATCATGGATTGTGCAGTTTTAGTGAGCCCCTGCAAACTATAGCCACAGTTCTCTGTTTTTAGCTGACAGAGGAGGCCTCTGGTGTGGTCTCCTGCTCTTATAGACCAACTTCTGCAAAATTCAACATGCATTCAGAACTGGTTTCTGCATACCTTATTGTTTTAATTCTATCATCTCGAAGCACTGGAGCCTTTCACCACTGACCTTTAGCATTAATAAGGCAAGAGAAAACTGCTGCTTACTGGATATTTTATCTTCTTCAAGCCATTCTCTTTAAACCATAGAGATGGATGTGTAGAACAGCATTTTTCAAAATACTTGGACCAGCCAAAATCACCTTACTTCCTCCTGCTGATGCTCAGTTTTAAATGCTGCAGGTCTTGACCATGGCTTCATTCCTAAATACACTCATAAGCTGAATAACTATTCACATTGACAAGCAGTTAAGCAATGGCTGTACCTAAAAAAGTGGCCAGTTAGTCTATATGTCAGGAGGAGATCCTGCTGGGGTGTATAGCAGCATCATTGCAGCCTGTAAGTCTCTTCTGCTTTAAGCCAGTTTGTGATAGATTCCTTTTCCTCCTCTATATTGCTCCTTTAGAAGGTACGAGGCACAACCATAATTGGTAGAAATATTAGGAAGTGCTCACTCTGTTACCTTCGTCTTCATCTTAATTCAGTTACCTTTCAAAAAGAACTACCTTCGGGAAATAAGAATTTATTCCACTTAAAGATGCTCCGCTGGTTTCCAAGAAAAAGATCCTGTAGTGTCATCAGCTTTTACGCTGAAGCACTTTAACAGAGCTGCCATCTTCTGTTCTCTATTTGCTGTTCATTTGTTCTGAAAAACAATACCCCGTTTTCATGATTGCATCCATCACAAAGTTTGACATTTTTCACAACTTACAAGTAGACATTTAGAATAAGGTGATTCATCCTAATTTCTGCAACTTCTTATGTTAAGATGAATTGAAATTCTGCTCATGAAGCACTTAAAGGTGGCTCATTTATCATGTTGTGCCCCGCAGAAATTTCCAAAATGGATTGGGACTGATAGAAATCTGACCAGCTGCCTCTGGCTGTTCAATGATCTTTAACAAAGTTTCGCAAGAACAACTGAGCACATCGACGAGTCTTGAGTTAGACTTCCTGACACTAATACCAATTAGAGCGAGCTGACTTTTACTTCAGTTGGGTCAGAGCAGCATTATGATACAGTTCACCTAACTGCTGTATCTCCACAGCCAGTTCTCATGCTTATCCCTATGAGTTCACACTATAGCCAGGGTCAAGGTGCCATGTTCTCAGGCTTGTTAATATCAGGCCCATCTGTTTCCTAAGAACGCTTCGAGGGAATTGTTTTCTCATATAGAATAGATATTCATTAAAGGGAGAGTTGAGGTTTTAAGTGGATCATTGGGCCCCATGTTCACACCTTGGTGTGAATCCAGTATCTTCATAATGGTTGGAAGTGTTTTCTTTGAACTTGGCTCAAAGTCCACGATGACTTGAGTGGGAAGTAATTTGACACTGAAGGTCAAAGGTAGGAGGTTTTAGACAATGTGCCTCATCTTTACTTTTGACTTTTTAGAGCAATATCTCATGAATGCCTCTTAAAACTTTGAGCTCCAACTCAAAGATGAAGTAAGTATATTTTGGAAGTCAAGGATCAACTTCATTGAGCCTCATGTTCATCCCTTGCTGGTTAGAGATGGGAATGGAAAACCAATTTGATGGTTTTGTAATTTGCTGAAGCACCAATAACAAATATCATTAGTTGTTTTGCTTGACAATTCCCTTATCAGTTCCTTTCACTAGTACCTTGCTCTGTCCCGAATCGAGGATGTCAAGTTCCAATTGCAGGCAGTCAGCCCAAAGGATGTCTAAGAAGCAGTCATGGCAGACAGGAGATGCAGTCAATGGTGTGGCTTAATCAAGCACAACATCCTCAGTGATTTCAACAAACGGTGGCAACACCAACAACATACGGAAACACTTTTCTTTGCAGAGTTGTGATAGCAATATCAGGAGAGGCATGTCTTTGGCATTATTGACCCCAAAAAGCTTTAAAATCTTACCAATTCCCCTCCCAATTGCTGGTAAATTCAGTGTAAAGATTTCAGGCCAATGGAAAAGTTTATAGTGCCCCAAGGTCATCCTTTACTTGTAAATGCAAAATCTTGTGGAAGCTTTGATATATTTTCAATAACGTTGCAGGAATGTCTGATCTCAATCAAGTATGATCTACTACATTATCAGACACTGAAGTCACTGGACCTTGTGTTTGACCTGTTCTTGTGATTTCAATACCTTAAGAATGTCTGCATGGATTTTCTTTTAACTTTGCAGAGATGTCCTGTCTGACGTAAGAATAAACCGATTTGATTTTTAAGGCCAAAGGTCACAGGTCATTCTTTGTTTGCAAACACAATAGCTGTGTTCGAAACCGTTCACTCATTCACTCACTCACTATTCCCTATGTAATGTAAATGAAATAGTGAACTACATAGGGAATGACCAAACGAGATTTCGGATGCTACACTGACATTTTCTAAACATCATTGCGTCAATAGATGAGCTGGATATTCCTGTGACGGAAGTGGATGCGCCAAGCATCACGTAAACAAACCGGGCACTCAGAAGGATAAGTAGCAAATTTTGCTGCTGTTAACAACTGTTAAAAGACGTAAAAAAAAAAAAAAAAAAAAAAAAGCTACACTATGAACGTGTTAAAGATACTTTAACATTTCATACATTTATGAACGAAGCAGCACCATTCCGTGCCGTAGCAGCCTTCTTTCTCTTCTTCTTCTGCATTGCACTGTGGTACACGGGAGTACAATATAGGGTACATCGCATGCACACACACATTTGCTGTGCATTGTGGGTATTTTATAGTGCACTATATAGTGAATGGAATTAACCGCTGAGAATTCGAACAACACTACAAAATGGCGAACACACGCCATCCGTGATAGGGAACGGTTTCGAACAAAGCTAACAACTCAGCAAAGCTTTGCAAGTTGTCTTTAAGCTTCAAGCACAAGGAAACCTACTATTAATGCTTCTTTGAGGACAAACAGCATCTACCTGATTCAATGTCTGTAACCAGGCAGGTCCACCTTGCCAAGTTCTGGTCTACAATGATTGAGAGTGACCCAAAAGCAGGAAACAGCGTCAGCGTCCCTTAGAGCAAGAAGAGGTAGGATCTACGAGTGAGATGACAGCAAGAAGTGACTGCTTGTACAGAGATTAGCATAGATGCTAACAAAATGAGTAGCAGTTTGATCAGTTCTGGACAGCATTGCTTTTATATATGAGAAACAAACAACACTGAGAGCATTTCACAATGGATAGGATGAATTTAGGTGTGCCTTGGGAATTTGTACAACCATGTTATTACAACTGTATAGCAGCTAACGATTTAAATTTTGATTTAGTATATTTTGACTTAATATGCTTTAATTTCTGTAAAATAAATGTAAAAAGGGAGTTTAGCAGTTGGACTACGCCATTTAGAATAGAGATTGAAACAGACCTTGTTAGTCATTTTCTGAACCCAAAAATAAAGAAATGTTTCAAGTTATCAATGATTTATTATTATTAAGCTCCAAGAACATCCAATTAAATCCAAAGGCCATACCTTCTGACTGCCATCTTGAAAAAATAGCCTCTGATAACATTGGGTCAAGTTTGAAAAGTGAATGCAATGTTTGAATCTGTATCTGTAATATATGGTTAAAATATACGTTCAAGGTTGGCCACTAAAATTTAATGATGTATCACTGTAATTTATTTAAACGCAACACCAAGAGAAAGCTAAACAATTATTGGTGACAAACCTTAGCATATCCAATTAAAAGTATATTAAAAGTACAGTTGTGTGTTAATTTGTATCAGGTTAGTAGATACATTTAACATGTAGAGAAAAATCAGATACAGCTCATGATTAATAGGCTAATTTGCAGTGGTTCGAATATGGCATGACGTATGACTTAGGCTTGGTTATTTGGTGTGTCTTGGGCAACAAAATATTGAAAAAAACACTGCCCTACACCATATGAATTACATTTTCCACCAATCACACTTCTACAAAAATCCCCCCAGTCCTCTCTCTTGACCAACCGCTTCACAACAACAGCATGACTTCCTCAGTTGAAGACCTGTTTCATTAAGCTAAGAAGGGTTTTAAATCCGACTGTTGATATTTCAAGTCCTTTACAATCATAGGGCACTCCCTGTGAGTGGCCTGTGTTCACTTACGGTTTATTTTAATGCTAACTACATTATTTATCAGCTCTTTGCCATACACCACACAACAGCAGTCATCATGCTGGATGGGACTCGAAGCAGAGACATCATCAGATGTCAGTCTGCTGCCTTTTTGCTTGGCGTCGAGCTGTCAGTGTGTTTAAAGCGTATCATTGCCTCCTCAGATCTTCAGAGTGACAGTCGCCTACATGTACATGTACACATTTGTTTGCATCTTGACATCATTTTACTTTCTCAGATTTTCTGTCACAGATGAAATTTATAATTTATTGAAGTCCTTGGCAGAAAATGTCAGCAATAACAGCCTAAAGTGGGCCTGAATATAACTTTATTTTTCCAGTTTGACAGATGTTTGAAATTATTTTACTGTCATTGATTGTGCATGAAGTGCAGGAAGCCTTGAGTTTTAAAGCAAAGCTACTTTCGACCAAACTACAATATTTATATCGGCTCGGGGTGTATCCCACCCCTCGCCTCAGTGTCAGCTGGAATAGGCTCCAGCCCCCCTGCAACCCACAAAGGGATAAGATAGTGAATGAATGGATGTTTGGTTAGGGCAGATATTTAATAACAAACACATTAGCACTGTAAATGTCACTTACATGTACAGAGTTCAGAGTGAAAAGTTCAGGGTTAAAGATCCTACAATACCTGTGGATCTGATTTACTGAAACATCAGTTTTACACTTGTTTCGATAAAAACTCTTTTTCAGCTATAAGTACATTTTAAGGGAATTGACTCCATTTAGAGTATAATTAACTCTGCACTTACTGAAATTTTTTCCAACACCAACATTTTTCTCAATTTGCAGCAAGCAATGTCTTCCTTGAATGAAATCTGTGCGAGGACGACTGACTGAGCAAACAAGCCAGGTGGTGTGATAGCAGAAAGAAATATGTGTTTATTATTGTTAATATATGAATATTTTTATTTAATACATAAAAAGTTATAGCACATATTTCTTTGACAATGCGCACATTGATTAAGCTAAAGTGACACAGAGGAAACAAACACTTTTGGCCATGAAGTGATTCGTTTCCTCTACCATGTTGTCATGAAAGGAAAAATGAGCTTTAATGACCAAAAATACTGTTTTGTGTATCAGGCTGTTAACAAGTTTAATTCTGCAGAAGAGTTAGGCATTTTAAAATGGGGCTGCATGGGGATGGTGTTGCTTCAAGTGACCATCAGAGGAAATGCAATCTTGGCACCTTGTTCTCAGTTTAGGAGAGTATCTGTTTAAATAGGCCAAAACATTTAGAAAAAAACACCAAATTGACCGTTTTTTTAAACATTGTTTCTTTGTTTACTTCACAAAATTTAATACAAAATATGTTTTAGAGGTATTTCAATTGTATTGTTTGTAGAAATAACAGTAAGCTGTGCCCTACATACCTTTGTAATTAATGTTACAAGTCTAGAATTTACATCATTCTTCGTATAATGCAGGCAGCTGCTTAAATTCTCAAAACTTGCTGGGTTACATAGCGACACGTAGCATACTAGCATATTGAATGCAACACTTCTAACAGCTTTTCTCCCATATTAGGTTGCAATCCTGTATTTCAAGACAACAGTCTTAATCTTTTATTAAATAAACTTTGTGGTTTGCGGATTTAACTGAAAAGATTAATCAGTAAAAGGCAATAAGTGGCCAGCAGCGGTTGCAGCATGAATGGCTCTGAACTTCACAACTATAACTACAGGCTGAGAGCCCAATGGCAACACTGGTAGTCAGTGGCGGTTCTAGGGGTGGGGCCACAGGGGCATGGGCGTCATCTGAAATCTAATTGGCCCCCTGAAGTGCCCCTTTCTTGTCACTCATCTTTTGTTTTGCAAGAGAATGGCAATCAGATAATAGGTGAATGCAATTCCATGCCCGACCACTGGTGGCAGTAGTGCGCCAAATAAGCCAAATAAGCGCCTAATAAAGCTGACAGAAGAGTATCATTTGAATGAACACAAAATGTAAGATAAAAAGAGGATTTTTTTGAAAATCAAATTGTGAAACATGGTTTTGAATACTATTTTATTTCCTTTGAAGCTGCTGACATCCTCAGACCTGTGAAAATGAGTTTTACTGTCTACACTTTTTTAGTTACAGTGTTTGAAAAAAGAGTGACTGGGTGTGCATTATCATAAATTTGACTGCACGTTGGACAAATACTTGGCCCCTCTGTGAGGAATGTGTTCCTTTGATGGCCCCTTACTTAAAAAAATCCTAAAAACGCAACTTCTGGTAGCTAATGATATAGCACAGTGTAAACACATCGTACTAAGAGTTACAGCTACATGGCAAGTGCACGTTGTGGACATTGCTGAACACATTTTCTTTCATAAAACTTCTGCCATTCTACCTCACTGTAATCCATCTTGGGATGTTAAATTTCTGTTTAGATCTGCCTACATATGCGTCATGTGAAGAAAGAGTTAGGGTTTTGGGGAGGTTCTACCAAGAGTTCTTTCCAATAAATTCTTTGGTCTATCAAGGAGCCAATACATGATTTTCTAGTTTTATATGCCATTTTATATTTTAAGTGTTTTCCCATGTGATGCAGTTCTTCCAATCATCAAAAAAAAAAATGCAGCATTGAGTCTTCTCCCTCTAGCCTGTTAACAGTGCCAGCAGCTGCCTGAAAATGCTTCTTCCCCTGTCCCTAATAGATGTGCTGTAGCTTTGCTGTCTAACCAACTGGCTTGGGGTAGCAAACCCAATGGAAAGCATCAACCATAGACAGAATTCAGGTCCAATCAGAGTAGACTGTGCCCAGTTGGGGAATGGGGCAGGAGCTTGAACAGAGCATTCCAGAAAGAGAGAGAATACAGGATCAGGGTTTATCTGTATGTGAAAACCAGATGTTTTTTGAGCCGTAGTGTTGTGAACATACTCAAGAAGTCAGCTAAATTTAATGTGTGAATATGAGTGCATGCTAAATATGGGCTCTTTTAAATTTATTTTGATGTTACTGATGAACCTTGTGTACCTAATGTGCATTCTAAATACTCATCTTAATTATTACAGTGATTTTGTTTCTCACACCTTGTAACAAAAGGCGCAAGGCAATTTTCTCCCAATTCTTAAAGTAAAAGCATCTATGCGTGCTAGACTGCAGTTCAAACCGCTCTCTGCCTGAGGACTCCCCCAAAGAAAAGCCTGCATGATGCAACATATATTCTGTGTTTCACGGCGTACCCTTTTTCTTTAAATGGTTTTACAAGCAGTAAATAGCGCATCCACCTCCCCCTCTGGCAAGAACTGGACTTCATTGTTTATGTTAAGTGTTAGTTTTTAACATATCATCAATACAATGTATCTTAAAGACTACACTCCTGGGGTCGAGACACCGACTTTGAGACAGCAGCCCAGGATTGAGTGCTGTGGGATGAGCGTTGTTCTTCTGTCTTTGCAAGTTACTAATTAGTCCCATTTGCAGCACACGCCTGGGCCATTGCAGAGGGTGACTTTGACAAAGTACCGTGGCTGAAATACACTCTAAGCTCCACACTGCAATACTGCACCAGCGATTAAGTGGCAGAGGGCTAATGGTCAGAGGGGGTGGGGAGGATGTGTGACCCGGTGTTAGGTGGGTAGCATCCTTGCTCTTTTTTTCGCCTAACAAGTCTCTTTACTCTGCTTCTTAATCCCAAATTGAATCTACAAGGTGCCCTTGGGAGAAGTACTTAATCCTGAATAGCTCCACTAACTTACAAGCAATGCATAATGTCGACAAAATACATAAGTTGCTGCACCTAAAGGGGCTCAGTTAAGACAGTATTTTGTAATGTATATTGATTGATAGCTTGTACGTTAGTTTGAAGGTGAAGCTGAATTGGTAGTGCTGTCGAGGACTGCGTTCTAATTGATGGCAGGCTCAAGGAGGTTTGAACAGCTGCCTGCGGCTCCATACACCTTGGCGATATTGCAAGTCCTTTAGAGACAATTATCCGCGCACATTAGCACTGCTAAGCATGCATGCATGCTCACAGACCTCAATGGCTGGAATAACAAGAGAAGAATTTAGTTAGCAGAACATGCCAGGTGCCTGAATGAGAGGATTAATTACATTCTGGAGGGGGTATTTAAGATGTGACATGGCTTGCTTCTCAAAGCGACACGGCTATGTGACATCTGAATATGACAGGTACCCGGGTGAGAGAGGGTGGGGCAGGCCGGGGTTTGTCTGGTCTGAGCCTGGGAATCTAATTAGAGTGAATACACTCAAATGAAGAGAAAGGCCATGTCCAATCCTTGTGTAATCTGTAGCTGCTGCGAGGTTAGGAGGTGACAGGTTTCCTGTAATTAAGATATTAGCATGGCTTTTTTTTTTTTTTAATCTGTGTGTGCTTTACTTCAGCCTCTTGTGCAGTTGTAGCTTTGTGCCAGGTTCTTCATGTGGTGAAGACACTACATCCATGAAGTTGCTTATAATGCTATCTGTTCCATGAAGCTTGGCAGGATGATGCCCTTTTAAAAAGACAAGTGATATGAGATATGATTCTGTTAGTAATCCTCCATATTGTTTCAAAATCCATTCTTTTAGCACAGTAACCCAAAGATTTTACACTTGGTGTTAATATGTAAGTGAGATGGGGACTCGAGGTTGGGACTCGTACTAGAGTTGCACCTAAAGGGATAGTTCAGGATTTTTAAGGCAGAGTTGTATCAGTTACATTGCATTAGCCTGCACACTAGCCACAGTAACAGGTAGCAGCTCTCAATCTTTGCCAAAATAGTTGGCATGGAGGCTTGGGCTAAACTTTGCTTGCTAATGGTGCCACTGAATTGATGTAATTTTAAGAATTCTGTTCGAAAACAAGACATAAAAACAGTGTAGGATGGTTCCAGGCAGTAAGTATTGCATTTACAGTGAATTACTTTTCAACAATCAAGCCATTTTGTTTAGGCACTGCTTTGGTGCACAGCACAGCCAACATGTCCTCCTGCTAGCAGTCATGACACTTGAAAAATGCCCGTGACCAAAGGAGTTTATTGATTAGATAGAGATTAGGTAGAACTTTACTAATCCTTGGGAAGACTCCATCAGAGAAATTAAGATTCCAGCAGCAGCATTGTGAAGCAGTACACAGGGTTAAAAGGAACACAGGGCATCAAAAAGTCAAAAAAGTAAAAACAATTTGCAGATATAAATAAAAATACAAATAATTTTGGTGGGGGTGGCTTAATTACTCAGTGATGCCCCCTACAGTTGTTTCGCAAATTAATTTAGCCCTCTGAGCATGTTCATCCCGGGCAAAAATGCTTGGGTTGGACTTGATTTTTCAACCCAGTAAGTGACTTTACTTTGAAGTTAACTTACTCTGAACGGGTTTACCCTGGTCCCAGATATCCACACAACATGTTTCTGAAGTTTTGTTTTGAAAAATTCACTTGGATATCAAATGTTGGCATGCCTATTAATCCGTTTAATAAAGTTTAAGTTAGATTAAATAATGACCTGTGTCTAACCAATCCCCACTCAAATGGATGTGGCTTCCACCTTCCAGTTCTGTGCTCTATTGTTTACTGTAATTGCACAGAGATGCCTAGACTTGCTTTTTCCACTTAAGGTTAATATAAGATGAGCAAACACCTGGCTTAGGGAGTCTCCTATCTATCTACCCAATGTAAGGTTTATGCCACAGCTGCACTAAATGAATACCGCTCGTGTTTACCGGAATAATTTTTCATGTTTTTGTAATGGTTAATAGAGTTGTGCAAGAATGAGTCCCAAAACGACAAAGTGAATTAGCATTTGGCCTGAAACTAAATGGGATTTCGAGTACTGCTTTCGGATAAATGCCTAGATGAGGTCAGTGGTGAACACACGCACATGACATTTCAATGTTTAATGGGAGATGATAAAATGCATTTGATGTTGCCTGCTTTTGAATCTTAAACTGTTGTTGTGTGTTTATGACAGTAGCTAACTTACTGCTAACAAAGACTACAAAAATGGCCAGGGACCCAGCCAGCATTTACAATGTTTTTTTTAATACTTGATCATTCATACACTATAGCCACAACAAAGAGCAACAAGTTCATCAGCTCACTTGATTACAAGAAAACTCTCAAACAAGAGGCCATAACAAGACACTTTATAGTTTTGCTTTTTTTTTTCGTAGTTGCTTCTAAGTTGAACCATGTTGTTGTTCCATAGTAGCTTAATAATAGCTTTTAACTCCTGATGATGACATTTTAGCTTAAACATTGTGAAAACTAGGGTCATTTGTTAAGATAATCACAAAGAACAAGTTTCATAACTTCTGTTCTACACAGAGCTTATTATCAGCAATGATGCAAAACTCAGTGAAAAATTTTACTGGGCCTGTAGATGAGGGAACCAGTGTAATGCTAACTTTTACATTGGCTTCTGTATTGGCGTCTTGCTACAAACTTTATACAACAATATGTGGAAGCTCTTTTATCTCTTTAAATTATACTTATAATGCTATTGATGTTATCCATGAGTTTTCAAATTTACTGTTTTACAAAAAAACATAAAATAGTAAAGCACATTATGTCTTGATGAAGATGTCAAATCACAGTTATTTACTTGCATCATTGAACAGAAAAAAAAAAACACTTTTAGTGGTTAAATGTTATGCTTGATTATTTTCTGACTTCTCAGAGAAACCCAGTGAGTCGGCTCAGGTTTGGGTATGAAAAGGTGAATTCAGTTAGGAATTATTCATTACTGTTCAAAATGTCTAATAGCAATAACATTTTCAGTTTTGAACAAGTTATTGAAAGATTTATGAAATATTTATGTTTTGTTTTTTGTTTTTTTTTTATGTTTTTAATGCTATCATCTAGATAGGACAGTGGATAGAGTCTGCTTTTGACTCAGGGGCAGGATTTGAACCCAGGCTCCCGCTCTGGGAGCAGCTTCTGTCCATGAGAAGTGAGGAAATGCCCATTATGCTACTAATGCCAAAAAAAAAGAACTTCTGAAAATTTGAAGTCATAAGTATCAGGCCTTCATGTAGCCTCCTGGACCCATATTGAAAACCTGACAAAAAGTTGGGTTTTTGGTTGAAATAAATGGTCACAATAAACAAAATTTGATGTACTTATTGAGAGGCAGTGCTTGTTAAAATGGCTCCTTGAAAAATGTTCATCAGCCTCTTGTGTTGTTGCTCTGTGCCAGATTCTTGTTGTGGTGACGGCACTAAATTGAGAACATTACAGCTGAAGGCGAGATATAAATCTAGCTGCCAGAATGAAGGAGGCAATTTTTCAGTTCTAATCACAAACATACACCTGGATCGTGCACAGATGAACACACTTCCTTTGAGCGAAACATTACAAATGAATGGAAATTATGTTGTGTAGCATGTTTGACATAATGATGTGTTTTTGTAACACGCTGGTTGTTTGTATTGTGTCATGTGGCTCTTTCAGAGTCCCTGGATAACTATAGTGACCTGTGATTAGAGCATGATGCGTGAATGTCATTGTGTAATAAACTATCCAGGTAGGAGCTTTTATTCCCTGTTTGTATGGCCTGTTTTTGTGCATTGTGGGATCCTTTTCTTGAAAGTGGACCGCCTAAGGGTCCAGCAAATCACATCCTGCACCCTCCATGTTTAAGTGTTCATCACCTTCATCAGTATCTCTCATAGCTGCACGCACAGCCAGAGGCTTCCTCGCAAAGTCTGCACTTTTTATTCCCTCTTTCCAAGACAAATGTCAAGTATCTGGGCTTTAGCAGGGAGCGTGGCCCACCCGTCTGCCGCCAGTGGTGTGGAGACAGCTAGATAAATGCTCGGCTACAACGCGTCTGGCTTGCACCGGAGGCAAGGAGTCACGGCGCAATGCGAGGCCGTGCCGCGATAGCGACAGAAGGATTTTAATCATCGCCTCTCCCCAGGAATGACACCAGCGCCGCACGGGGTAACAGAGATAGAGAGCGAGGGAGGGGGGCTGGCACCCAGCAGACAAACAACAGCTTCCCAACATCGCCGTGTGGATTAGCGGCGTTGCTCGGCAAAAGTATGTGTGCTTCTGGCCAGGCGGGAGGAGAAACATGTCTGTTTTTTTTTAAGCTGGAATCAGGATTCATAGCATCATTAACCACAGCCAATATCTCTCAGGCTCCAACACACCAGGCTGATATTAAATAAGTACATCAATTGTGTGAAGCCTATCTGAGGTTTACTGAGAGCATTCATTTGTTTCACTGCTGGCTGCACAAACTTTACATCTTTTTTTTTTTTTGCTTTATCTCACCTTTTAGGAGTCACCCTCTGCTGCTGTTATTATAAACCAACCATTATCCAGCTCAGCTTTACTTCCTGAATGTTTAAAGGGGCTTCTTTCAAGTCTAGACGTGCAAACCTTGTCCCCATGGTGAAGCAATATGGAGTGGAAAAACAGAAAAGTTTGTTTCTGTTTGTGTCTCGCTTGCATTAAGGGAGCCTTGCTGGATTGAAGATTTTGAAGTAACCTCTCAGATGCAACACAGTAAACAGGGTTCACAGGTGTCACCGCAGCAGGCTCTGGAGCAGTGGTGGTGCTCTTTAATTGGCTACGAGGTTGCACTGCTGAAGAAACAACAGAAAAGCGATGAATGGGTGAGGGGAGGATGGATTGAAGGGAGGCAGATGGGTGAATATCCACAGCATGGAGATGGATGCTTAAATTCTCTGAATAAAAGCATTAAGCATAAAAAAGAGGAACAGATGACATGTTTTGACTTTGCTGTCGAAGCTTAAGGAGGAGATGTGTTTTTTTTTTTTCCCCCTCCAGCGCTGCATGACAACATCTAGCTGTTCATTATTTGATGCAGGACTGAAATGGCGTGTTTTGTAAAGCAACAGGCAAAGATTATTGCTTTATTGACCACCGTCATCTCACTGTAAGCCCACTGGCAGTGTCTTCGGAGAACAGAAGCGGACAGCTCGCTATAATTTCGCTAACCGAGCCCTTTAGTTAGAGAAGCCAATAACAGTTTTCAGCTGCAGGGACTGTAATGACATTAATAAAGGATGGCAGCGAGAGAAAATTAAACACTTAATGGAATTGTTTATTTTCAAGTGTAGCCGCGTTGGCGGTCAAACAGCATCTTCATTTTTCTCTTGAAGTCTTTTGACCCACTTTTCCTGATTTGTTTGTCCTTCCTGCTTTGTGCCTGGTTTAATTGCAAATGTTGTCTGTGTTTTTGTCCACTTGTGTACCTATTAAACCGAGGACTAGAAAGTCATTGCTGCTCACAAACCAGAGTCAAGCCATTTACTAAATAAAACTACCCAAAAGGTGTTTTATATTTTCCAAGAGGGGACTCAGCGTGTGTGAGTGTGTGCGTACATGTCTGTCTGAGGCTATGACACACTTAGGTAGGTATGTTGAAAAATGTTCTACTTTGTTTTTAAAAAAATCTAACCTTGCAGTGCAGATGGATCAGCCTAATGATATGTCTGTAATCAGGCAGATCCATCTTGCCAAGCTTCAAGCTGAAATGATTTTAGCCCAAAGCAGCATGGCCAAATCAGCGTCCTTTAGAGCAGGAAGAGGTGGGAGATAAAATCGTGACGAGAGCAGGAAGAGAGTGCTTGTACAGAGATTATCACTGGCTATATTTACATGAGAGCTTTAATTCCCCTTTAATTCAGAATAAAACTTAAATCCTCTTGAAGAAGATTAAAAATGACCTTGTAAACACCTAATTCCAAATGAAAATGATATTTCCGAAAAAAAACTTAACTCAGAATTAGGTGGCTGTTTTCTTCCGATTTTAAATCCGAATTAAATAATTCCTAGAATCATGTATACAATCATTTCGCTTTAAATTAATTCAGGTCGTTCTTCGCATGCTTGTTCCCTTGTCCTGTCATGATGACGCACGGGATGTTGACGGGAACAGGATGGCCGAACGAAGCAAGCTTTGGACTTGAGCCGAGACAATTTATTTAATTAGAGCCTTAGAAGATTTGGAAATAATGAAAAGGGTTGATGGATATGAGCATAAAAATGCAGACCTTTTTGAAGTTGTAGCGTCAAAGTTGAACAGAGATGCTGGAGACGCTGAACTGGAGTTTGTGTTCTCTCGGTAGACGTAAATATGTCACTACGTCACGTCCTTGCCCTGTTGAATGAGAACCATTCCCAACTCCCACACCTTAAGAGGAATTTAATAAAGGCGAATAAACGTGTTTTCCATGTAAACCTCAATTCAGAATAAGTATTTTCATGTAAACACAAAGGAGGAAACTGTAATTCCGAATTATTTAATTCTGAATACTTAATTCCAAATTAAAAAACATCATGTAACTGTGGCCATAGATGCTAACAGCTTCAGTAGCAGTTTATCAGACCTGGACCACATTTCTTTATTAAATAAAAAACAGATAATAGCACTACAAACTTCCATATAAAAAGAATATTTTGGCTTCTCTTCTGACATGTTTTGGCAAGAGTTTGTTTTACAAAGTGACACATGGTCTGTCCTTCGCAACACAGCAGTAGTGCCCGCCTACTACATAATCTGATTTTCCTGTAATTAATGTGAAAATATAAAATGTATTTTTCAATATATACGAATGTGAAAATGAAAAATATGTCATCTTTGAACCGCTCTGTTAGTGTCAAAAAGGAGCATCTTTCATCTTAACAAAAGGCCTCACTTGTATTTCTTTTGGATGACTTGAGGCATTATTTTGGGAACAGCTGTTTTTTCCCCTTTGGCATGGCGTCAGAAATTGAGACTAGCTAAGGCTGCGCACGGTGAAATGGCATTTTCGTCCACTTTATATGTTAATTGAGCATCATCACAATACGTTTGTACACTGATCAGCAGCACCAAGCTACTTTAGACCAACGTTCCCCCTAAGATGAGAGCACAACCAATGTGTGACATCAAGGTTGGCAAAGTTTATCTCCACTTTAGACATGACTACCTGCGGAGAACACTACAAAATTGACCCGGGAATCTACTCTCACCAAAATTTGATGATTTCTTCACATTTGTCAACATCAGCAAATGTACATTGATATGTGAATGGGCCTGAACCCAAAATCATAACGGACATTTAGGGTATTTTTTGACTCCAAGACAATACAAGGGTTAAAAAGAATGGCCAAACATTCAGCAGTCAAGAGTAAACAAGTTAATACTTTCTGTTGTTTTTAAGACTTCCTTGTTCTCACTTTTACCTCCAAAGGCAGTTGTAAGAACTGTCACACTCTTAAGTCACAAACACTGCAAACCTGTTCATTATCTAGTTGCTTCCTTGAGCTGACAGGTGCACATGAAGTGTATTCCAGGTTTAACAAAGGGCTTTACGCTTAAAAAAAATCCACCCGATGTGGATTAAAAACAAGGTTGACAAGACCTCAACAAAACATTGTCATTTGCCCTATTTTGAAATGAAAACTGTGGTTTAAGGCACAGCTTTAAATAAAGAAATAACCGACATAAATCCACTTGTGCTCGCTCATATCCTTTAATGTTCAGCAAACAGTCTTTGAGTTCCCACATTTTGAAAACAACACACTCCTCATCAAGGACGTAGCTGATTGAGAATTCTGCTGTGGGCCTGTTTTCTTCCTCGTGAGAGTGGGCTTCAATTACAAGTCAAATTTCAGAGTAATATAAAGGATTATGGGAAATTCTTCAGGTGCCGACTATAAGCAACAGCCTCACTTTGATCTGCTTCATCAGACTGTGAATGTGATAACGCAACCAAAAATGATTCATTTATTCAGGAAGTGCATGCAGTGGCTATGCACAGATTCTTAATGAGTGATGTCCCATTTTCTGTAGGAATCTTCAATAAGTGCCTTTAATGAATGAAACACATTGTGTGGTAACTCATTAACTTTGAAAGAAACAGTGATTGCTTTTGAGGGATGAGGACACTTCTCTTTGCATTTAAATGTGTGGTTTTCATTTTTTCTGGAGTTATCATCTTTGTCGCCACAGGATAAAGTCAAGATTAGAAAAACGCCATTAATGTAAGTTTTTCTCTTGAAACCACTCCATTTTTGAGTCATTAGTGTGTGTGCCATATCTGGACAGACCTGTTTTTTTCATGCTGTGGCTCAGGTGCAAACGGACACCTGCAGACAAATGCCAGTCATTTAAAGCCAGCGTTGTCACATCTCTAATCCTTTTCTGATGCAGATCAATGATGACAAGAGAGCTGACAGATTGTACCTCCTCTGGCGGCTAAAATGTCCTTTCGCATGCACTCACTTTTCAGCAGTGTCTTAACATAAACCACATCATATGTCACATCCAAGCTAATCAGAGTGACAGCACATTTCAGGGCTAACAACAGTCACAATAGATTGTGGTCGTGAAAACAAACCAACCATTACGGACAACTCCTTTTAACTCTGATTCATCTGTTTTTTTAACCTGTAAGGTGGGTCTTAGCAGATTTCCCGTTAAGAATTCTCAGTTTTCACCTGAAAGATCCCCTCAGTTCTGTAGAGTCTTATCAGTTAGCCCATTAGTTTAATGGCATGAGGGATGATTTTATTTTGTAGCCCTTTAAATGTTGTTTTTTTTAATTGTATATCAAAAAACACTTACAATGTCAAGGAGACAGTTTAACCTCTTTAGCAAAGTAACAATCTGACCACATCCAGAATGTTGAGAATAAAGCAGCAGCAAAGAGTAAAAGGATATTAACACCTACAAAACGTGTGAGCTTCTATCAATTTCACAAAGCAGAATTTTTCAATTTGGAAACATAAAACTTAAAAAGTACTTTTGGATATGATTAAGAAAAATAATAAATATAATGGAGAGAGCCTCAACCTACAAATTTTCAAGAAAATAACAACCAACCATTGCTAAGCAAAAGCAATACATTAAAAAAAGGTAAACAGATTTAAAAAAAAAAAACCTAAATATTTGTTATGTTAAAAAACTCAAAATTACAACGACAAATGATCAGTGCTAATAGTAAAACCAAGAGATAAACATTAGAAATTCCAAGTAAAAAAAAGGCTTTTCTGTGTCTTATTTAATAAGCTGAAAGAATTGGAAATTATTCTTTAATACAGCAAAATAGCTAACAGTATTTAGCTAGTAAGCAAAACGTTGCTAAAGAATGCTTGTTTGCTTGAGTTAGCATAAACATTGAAGAAAAGTTGCTAAATTGATATTAAACCAGCCAGAATAAATAGCTGGTTGTCAAAAATTGCTAACAAAATAGTGTATGTACAGTAAAAACAACTAGCTTCAACATTAACAGGTGGTATTTGACTGAGAAAGAAAAATGAATGGATGGTTTGTAAGTATAGTTAAAAGCAAATTGTTTAGATACATACCTTGCAGTTAAAATTGCCCAATATAATGGAAAACGCTGAGAAAACATGTTCATTTAAAGAATTATCATTTCATGACTTTTGGGAGGTCATAAACTGACAGTCAAAAAAGTTTTGTTAGCTAAAGTGATTGATTTAAATACATTATAAACATTTATAAACACATTACACTTTTTAAAGAACAATTTTGGATTAAGTTTTTTTTGTTTTAACTCAAACATGTTCAAAGGAAATACCTTTAAAAAAAAAAAATCAAAATACAACCTGATTTAAAATTGTTGTACTAATGGCTTTTACTAGTTACTAGCAAGTGGAGTCTCCACAACCAGCGCTTTTGCCTTAAAATGGCAAAGGTAACAATAGGTGACTTTGTGCAGTTGTGACTAGGTCTTCTAGCTAAGAAATAACATGTTGGTTGGCCAGATTAAAAAAAATGGATAAATAGTTTGGAAATTAGCAAGAGTCATGGATAAACTATTGATACTGGTAGATTTTTAGTCCTACCATATTTAACAAAATGCTAAAGGCATGTTACAAAAGTAGCAGTTAGTGTTAGCTTTTGCATATGGATTACATAGCTAGACACAGTTGGAATAACTAGCTTAAATGTAGAGTAATGCCTTCTAAATAAGGTAAAAGACATGAATATTTAGCCCCAAAAGCAAGAGAAAAGTAATACACACATAAAGATATTGTTAGCTAAAATGTGCCAGCTGTATCAAGAGCTAAAAATGAAAAAAACGGAAAGGCTTAATTCTTAATATCTAAAAAAAAAAAAGATCGAAACAAATGCAATTAATAAAATGCAAATTTTATTAATATTGATATCAGTTCTTAGCTAATAGTTAGAATGTTCTCAACCAGTGTTATGTAGAGTTTTGAAATTCTAACATGGCCAAATCGAAGTCAAGAATGAAAGTTTACATTAAAAAACATCACAACTGATTGTCTATTATAAGAACATTGTATCCAATAAATAAGTGTCTGTGTTTCTTTCCAGGTGTCATCAGAACAGCTCTGCCCAACATGGACCGGGAGACCAGGGACCAGTATGTGCTAGTGATCCAGGCAAAAGACATGGTCGGCCAAATGGGCGGCCTCTCCGGAACAACCTCCGTCACCGTCACTCTTACTGACGTAAACGACAACCCACCTCGGTTCACTCACAGTAAGCCTGTGTTCTTAATTGTACCATTATGGTTTATTAGACCCTCATTTCAGTCCAAACCATGTATTTAACCAGCTCCACAGGAATCAGAACAAAACCGCACAGTCCGTGCTTCACGTGTATGTGCTTTTGCTCCATATGAAAAGGACATTTAAGATCTATAATTGCTAGAAAATCACTTGAACCTGAGGAATACAGTGGGAGCACATTGAACTGTGCACAATGAATGAAGTGGTCTCCACTCTTAACTGTGACTCTGAGACTATGCTTTACCTACAAACCAGCATCAATACTTAAAGCTAGACCTGCACAAAGTCAGATATTTTGTCAGATTATTGTCAGGTTTATGAACCCCAGCGATCATTTTTATATGTGGATGGAAAAAAAGTTGTTAACTGAAAAAGAAACAGCTGTGTAGGAGGCTTGAACCTGGGTGAGGAACAGCCAAACTCTTCTATCAAGATGAGGTTGTGGAAGACAATTTCATCTCACTGGTTATACACCATGGTAAGACTAAGCACAGCATTAAGACACAATGTAGATATACTACATCAGCAAGGTCTCTCCCAGGCAACGATTCCAAAGCAGACTGAGGTTTTAAGATGTGCTGTTCAATAGGGCTGGGTATTTCCAGAGACCTCACGATATGATAGATGTCCCTATATTGAGGCTACAATATGATATGTAGCATAATACTTGAAAATGGTGGATATTCACTGGGCTTCTACTTTGAGGCCATTTCGAATCTATAGAATCAGAATTGATACACATATCAGCAAGGAGTATGTGACAATATTTTGTCATATTGAAATATATAAATTGGTGGAAGAGCATTGTCTAAAAGCCATACAAGGCCAAGCAACGTCTGGCAAGCACAATGTTTTAGAAGAAAACAATTGTTTTACTTGCGATGCTTTTCTAGCAACATGTGTGATCCCCTCCTTAGGCAGTTTGTTCACCAAAGGGCTCTAGAGTAGTCCATTAATGAGTGCCTTTGGGCAACAGTGAAGGGTAGTGGAGGTTCCTTGCAGGTTTGGGGCTACATTTTGGCAAATGGAGTTAGGAATTTGATCAGGATTAATGCTGTCTTACCTGACAAACCAGCTGGACCGTTCAGTATATTTCACTAGTTCATCTGGTAAATGGCCCATAGATAGTATTTGGGAATGGGCAGAACCTTTCAAAAGTGTATTTGGTAGGTGATTGGAGCTTGATTGATCACACCAAATATTAATTTGACTTGACATAGGCCCTGCCCACACAGAGGAAAAAAAAACATCATTTTTGTTTTTGTTATTCAAAAGTTTTTTGTAAATACAGCATTTTTTTAAGTTATGTGTCCATCCACATGAAAACACTGAAAATGGCGTGGTATATGTGTCAGGCCTATGAGTGGCACTGTAATGCTGCCACAGACGTACATCAAAACCAGAGAAGAATATGGAGGATGCACATAAATCATGTTGGATGGAAACAAACACTGATTTATTTTGTTCTCTGAGTCTTCTTGTTGCTCCCTGTGGTTGCAGAAAAGTTTGTTGTGAAAGCCATAACAAGCTCAGTAGCTCCTGCAACATGAACGCAACACTGTAGTCTGCCATTGTTTCTGTTTTTGTCGGGATAGGTGCATTCTGTTCAAGTGAGAGGTGGTGGGACATCATTGTTTCTAAAAATGTGCATATTAATTCATTTTATATGTGAAAATGCAAAGGCAGTGTTTTGAGATTTATTCACTCTTGGACCTGATTTTAAAGAATGTGTTTGTTCGCCTCCCAAAATACCAGATCCGTGTGGATGTAATGCCCATAAGATTAAAAAACTTTTGCAGATACTCCTAAACTCATCTCCATGTGGATGGCCCCTTAGATTTCTCTTCTGTTCGTTGGCATTGCATTTCTTAATTGATAGAAATAAACTAGTAACACTTCTATATGAAAGCATTTTTACTGTATAGCATTTGTCACACCTGCCTACAACTTTTGCACAATACTGTATTCAGTTCATTATATTATGTGCTACAGCATTTTTCTGATCACACTTGGAGAAACAGAAAGTAGTTTGGATCTTAAAAGCAAAACACACTCATTAAATCTTCATCATTAAACTTCATCTTACCACTTTTCAAGGGATGCATACTCTTCATCTTTCACACTTCTTAATGTGTATGTTTTGGAAAACATTTGGACTTTTATATTCAAATTAAAAACAGCCTTCTTTCAAGGTGTGCACCCCCTTGCTTTTGCTCTTCATCAGAGCTGTGGGCTGCCTTGGCCTTGGATACCAGGATCAATCAGGCTCCCTTTTTTTTTGTTGTCAGCCTATTTCACGGGGTGCTAATGGGGTCCGAGGCCCAGCTTTGGGATTCAAAGGCACGCAGTGCTTCTCATGATAATCCGAAGCGCATGCAATCGGTTTACTGCTGATAGCCCAACCGCTGTCTGCCTGGTGCAGTCGTCACTGGACCTGCCGTTGAGCAGAGTCAATTTGCCGGCCCGGGGGGAAAAGAAAGGTTGGAGTTTGCACAACAAGTCATCAATGGCGTTTTAACCCAACGCTGTCAAGCTGGGAAGAAAGAGACTTTGGCAGAGTTTGGATGGGGGGGGATTTGCTTCTGCTGCTGCGTCCACGGGGTCATGGGTCAGAATCGATAGACCATTATGGAGCATCAGAGCTGATAGAGTCGGGAGCTGCAGCTAGTCCTTGGAAGAAAGGGAAGGAAAGACACCAAGGTTAGCCACATGAGGGGACAAGTGGGGAGGGAGGAAGAGGGAAAAAGAGGAAGGTGCAAGGGGCAAGGCGGCGGGAGGAAAGCAATTCTTTGGTCTTTTAAAGAGCTGCTATTCCACGGCAAATTAAAAAGCCATTATAAAGATTACATGGCGGCAAACAATGTCAGGCAGATTAGCATTTAGACGGTGGCTGAGGGAGACACTATGAGGAACACAGAAAGGTCTGGTAATGAGCTCCGCCATGGTGATTGGAGAGATTATGATTATGAATATGATTCCCTTCTTTATTCTTATAAGAGTACTTTAAATCCAAAGGGGTCGGACAAAAGCTCTGGGAATACAATGGAGACTTTTCGAGTAATAGAATATTCAAGTGGACATTTCATCCCGTGAAAGGTATCAAAGAGGGTATAAGCCTTACTATTTTGCCTGCTTTTTCGGTCCAACAGATAACCTGTCACATCGAGACCACATTAAGGGAGATCTATATTCTGCTAAAAATTCCTTCAGCTAAAACTTGCAGCTATCTGGCCACTCAAATAGGTCTTTTCCGTCTTGATTGCATATTTAACCTTTTTTCCATTGCCCAGGCTGAAGTACAAAGTGTAAAGAGAGTGTTTTCCTCCCTATGTGACCCCATTGCTCCTGCATGTCCTTGTTATGCAACATGAATTTATTGCTGAGCCACACAGCCTGAATCAAAGCTAAAGGGGTTTTTCATAAAAAAAAGCTGAGCTGCTTGACTGTGAGTTGGTGGTGAAATAAGCACATCCATTACCGGCAACTGCTTTACTTTCCCCTTTTTTGCTTTTCCAGAGAACTATCAGTACACCGTGCTGGAGTCACTGCCGGTGCAATCTGAGGTGGCGAGAATCAAAGCAGCCGACGCCGACATCGGTTCCAATGCAGAGATGGACTACAGGATAATGGACGGAGATGGTCCCGGCATTTTTAACATAACGACAGATGAGGACACGCAAGAAGGAGTCATTCTCCTCCTGAAGGTACTTATAGTGTTAATGACTCACTTGAATATTTCATAGACTGATGAGTGACATGATTTGATTATTCACATTTGATTAAGTCTAAGAAAACAGCTGCCTTTTTTTACTTAAATTACTTAGAGAAGGAAATATCTTAGTATTCTTATTCAGCCTTGAAGTTCGTCATTAGAAATGCAGCTTAATCTGTTAACAAAGACATTAATTTCAACAGCATTTAAGAGGTAAATTCTGTCATTAAAAATCTATTGTTTTAGAAGCTGGTGCCACGTTGCATAGAAGCTTTTGCATTTTTCACAGACTTTCTCTCTCCATCCTCCATGGCCTAAACACATGATACAGATGTACCAGCTGTGTGATAACTTTCTCCTGTCAAACAGTTTTAAAACTTTTCTTGTCCAAGGTATGCCTAAATAAAGCCAGAAAGTGCAGCCACACTATTCATATCCATGCAAATTTGCCTCCCTCACAATGTATAAGTAACCCCTTTTTTGTTCTTAATATCAGCAGACTGAGGACATCACACGACAACTTCTCTCAGTTTCATAGCTTCTTTTTCTGTTAGACAACACAAGGATGCAGTGTTGGTGGTGGTATATCATACAACCCAGCTCCAGCCCTTATACATTAAAATAAAATTATATTAACACATTGAACTGGCGCTATATTAAATTAACGGTGCAGCTTTTCTGTAAACACAAGTATTAGAGGCAGAGTAGCTAGCTGCTATGTAGCCTAATACACTTAGCAAACAAACTACACTCATTAAAACAAGATGATCCCTAAATACAAATTAGCAACAGAGACAAAAGGATTTTTGACTACCTATGTCACTTTATATGCATTTTCATTTGGGTTGAGATGCTCTAATAACTTAATACATGAAAGAATTAAATATAGAATTGTATAACTATATTAAAATACCACCTCCACCATACGACGGGAACTGTGATCCACAAAAAACATTAGCCTTGCATTTATTGAACTACTAGCTATAGACATGTCAGTTACAGCAATTTCTCAAAAAAGAAAAAAAAGGATAATAAGATAAAAAAAAATACCGTGGTGCAGGGATGACGTATTTTTGAAGGCCAGTGCGGAAGTTAGCATCGTGCTGGCTCCATTGACTGCACATCTACTAAAAGGGATTTTTTTTTTTTATGTGATTGGGTCATTGCTGATAATACGATTTGTGGAGAACCAAAATATTTGAAACTTATATGTTCTGCTTTTTGTGGTAATCTAAAAAAACAAACCTACTTTTCACAATGTTTTAAGCTAAAATGTAAACCGGCCAGAGTGAAAAACTATAAGTTAGCTACCAGCAAACTGCAACATGGCAGGTTAACTTAGAGGCAACTACAATATTTCCAGTGTAAAGCATCGTGTTGTCACATCTTGTTTGAGAGTTTCCTTATAACTGAGAGACCTGATCACGTTGGCTGTGACAATAGTGTACAAATAGTTGGTTATCAAGAAATAGTCAGAAATGCTTGCCATTGGACCCTGACCATTTTTGTAGTACTTGTTAGCAGTTAGCTCGCAACCGTAGTTTTACAACACAACGGTATATGAATCAAATACAGACAAAATCGGATTTCTATTTACTAACTAAACATTAAAATGTCATGTGAGTGTGTTCACAACAAACCTTATTTCAAGCATTTTCCCAAAACTGGTATTCTAAGTTTTCCCATTTAGTTTCGGCTTGAGAACCTGAAAGGGCTAATTGCTAAGTCACTTCTTCATTTTTGGACTCACGTTTTGCATCATTTTTTTAAATAACAGGACACAGTACCATATCAGTCTGTACATCTATGTTTTTACACAGAAATGCTTTATAAAATGCAGCAAACAACTGTAAAACTAAATGTATGTTTTAACAAAATGTTAAAAAAACTTTCTAAAGGTTACATTTTGAGAAAATTAGCAACTCACATTTAAATTTGATAGACCACAGTTTTTAAAACAAGGTGAGCTGATAAACTAACAATACCCACACCCACTGATTACGTCAATTGCAAAAGTTTATGCTCTATGAATGATTTTGTGAGGATTTTTTAAAGTTACATAATTTATATTGGCAATTAATTTCCCTAAGGTAATGTTTGAGTGAAGTAAAGAAATATCCATTAGTTGTTGTATAGTTGCAATATCAACTTATGGTTGCACAAATTCCTAAATTGCTATTACACACTGAGACTAGCCAAAAAGCACACCATCTGTCCTGGCACCCATATTGGAACTACAGTTCTAAAGAGGCTGTTTTCTGGGTGCCAGTAGCCTTGTGATTTTGTCCGTGAGCTGCATGTATAGAGGCTGCTGTCCTTGAAGCAGGTAACCCAAGTTCAAACACACATTTTCACAGATTAGAACTTTAAAGTTGTGTCTTTTTGGAGAGTCAGGGACAAGATCAGCTGACTTGAGTTGGGTTAATTTTCAATAAATTAAATTAACAGAAAATAAATATACAGGATTATCATCACCCACATGACAGGGTTTCTATACACAACAGAGAGAAGGACCCAAGTTTGGGACTCGGACACAAGTCATGCTTAAGTTCTACCCAGGGATGACTTGAGACTCGACTTGGATTCACCCCTCAAAGACTTAAGACTTAGCTTGGACTTAAGGTTTGAGACTCACACCTAATCCTTTTATTTTGTATTCCTGGCTCTCCAAAAAATGTTAGACAAAGAAATACCAAATACCTAATAATATATAAATCATGAAAGCAATCCAAAGGCTAGCTTAAGAAAAAGCTTTATCATTGACCATTTATTAGTTTATTAGATTACCATGACCCTGATTGAGAGGCTACAGGGGTTATTTTATCCATTGTGAATTATGATCATTAGTTAGAACCCAGTCTGATCAAACAATAATATACTTAAACTCTTAAACTCAGACTTGTATGTCATCCTATTTCTGATACACAAGAAACCAAGTCTGCAGAAAGAGGACTACTCCCTCCCTCAAGCAGTGCCAGTAGCTGCCAGAAATGGCTGATTCCACAAGCCCCCTGAAAAAGACCTACCTCTTTGATGTCATACCACTGTTATATCAGTAGTTCAAGAGAAAAGAAGTAATGTTAAGCCATTGAAGACGCTGCTGAACTGCACTAAACTGACCAATTACCATAGAGTGGATTGGTCATCCAATCTGAGTAGACTTGATCCTCGTGAGAAAGGGCCTTTAAAGTGACAGCATCTCAGACAGAGTGAGATTAGAGGTGGATCAGGGTTACTCGATATGTAAAACCTGGCAGCTTATTTTAGCATAATTGAATGTGGACATACTTAAGCTGTAAAATAAATAAATGAATAAATAAATAAATACATGCAAACAGCAGGGAGACTTCTAGCTGTGAGGGACCAAGTCAAGTAATGAACAAGACAGTCAGAGAATTTTTTGAGTAGGTTACCCAGGAAATATCAGGGTTGCATGTGTGAAAAGGTCTCAACAGTTACATCACAGGTTCAAGTTCTTCATTGGCAGACAAGTTATTTGAAATACAGATTTGTTTTCTAGCCATTCAAAATACAAGTTAGAAAGAATACACTATAATAAGGAAATAAGAAGGGATTAAAGCTTCTGCAAGGAACTTTCAAATTTTGGTATTGCCTGTGGACAAGACACAGTGCATAGCCAATTGTGATTTTGTGGGAAAATTCTAAAAGTAAAATAAATTGCTTGGCATTTGCCTAAACAAAATATGAGTCTCTGTCCTGGCTGTTCATCTAAGAAGCAGTATTGGATCCAGATTTGATCACTGACTGGTTAAAAAAAAAGTTTATTTTGTTGAAGTTGACAAACTTCTATCCCCTATTGGGACAGATAAAAAGGGAAACACTGTCAAGTGTATTGATGATCACCTCAGGGCTGTCTGCACGAAGACGAGTTTAGGAGTATCCTCAAGATATTTTTTGGATGTTTTGTCCACATGAAACTGGTATTTTGGGAGCCAGAAAACACATAATTTTGAAGCCAGTTTCCAGAGTGAATACATCTTAAAATGTTGCCCTTGCGTTTTTGTGTTTGTGGTGAATACTTTTATTTTTAGAAATGATGAGCGTTAAGGTGGAAATCCTCTTCTGTCAGGTGTCTCTGATACTGCACCTGAAATGTGTCCATAGTATTGCTGTATTTTGACTGGCACCACTCCTAGTCAACATTCTTGTTGAGTTTGTTTACATTACATGTTTTATGGGCATGCTCCAGGTCTTCTTCTCAGGTGTATGTCTGTGGCAGCATTACAGTGCCACTTACAGGCTTGGCATATATACAACAGCATTTTTAGTGTTTTCGTGTGGACGGACACATTTCTTGAAACCATGGTACAATTATAGAAAACATTTCAAAACCAAAAATGAAATAGACTGTTTTTGTCTCCCATCAGGAATAAAAAAAATACCAAAATGGGATTTTTCAATCTAAATGCTGACAGTCTTGTTCCCTTTTGTAACCCATTAAAAGGCAGTAATTTCAGGTTTCTTTAATAATTAGCTGAGAACCTCGCTCAGGAGCTTTAATCCTGTTCAATATATGACCTTATATCATAGGAGAACATATTAATAGCTGCAGTGAAGAAAGAAGTTAATCCTTAGATGGAAATTAAGGACTGGCTCAAAGTAGATCCGGATGCAGAACTCCAAATGACGATAAACTGATTGGACTAACTTGCTTGTTTCTCAACGCTCTTTAACAATCCAAGACTTGAGAGAAATCCAACATGGAGCCACTCTGGGCATGTACCCTCATTACTATAAACGCTGGGCACTGTAGTTATTCCTGTCCTATATACCCCATCTGCTGTACCTATTTACAATAGCACCAAATGTGTATTAATCCACAGCTAAAAATAGTCCCTGACAAATTGGCTCATTTATGAGTAATGTTTGCTAAGTACCGCGGTGCCCAGCAGTCTAAACTGCCCGGCATACTACAGACATCCCTTTTCACTTTGTATTTGTGGCTTTTTATTAAACATTTACACTATTTAGAGGGATTGAATGGGCATGGAAGTGCACAGAGAGGGCGGAGGAGTCAGAGAGGATTATGGGAGAGACTCAAGCATGGTTGGTTTTTGGTCTTTTCATGGGATTTTGGAGTGCAGTGCAAGAAGAAAAAAAGCACTTTGTGGTAATAATAAAAAGAAAGACATGCCTGTGTGATCTTTGAGCACCAGCCTGGGTGTGCTTATTTAAATGTCTTTGCTGTTTCCTTTTTCTCCTTTTTTTCCTGGCTCTCATGTCAACATATATTTGTTTCGAGCCTTTCACACCTTTGGATTAGGTGATAATTACCAACAACAGAAACAAATGAACCCTCCAACACTTTTTCTTGAAGTAAACAGTTGACTATAAAGTGTTAAGTAAACTGTAAGGTTTGATGCACCTTTCTCACATTATGATATAAATATGTCACAGATGTCTGCCTCCAAAAATACAAAAACCTCTCATTACTGTGTGTAACGTAGCAGCTTATTCATACGCAAGGAAATTTGTTGCACACTCTTGCCTCACTTGGGAGTCAACACAGCCCCATGGCAAACACTTTACATTTCAGGGTTTCAGAAAAACTGGCTCCTCGGGCCACATGGATGTGACAGTTCATTGCTGCGACTCCTTTGTAGGCAAGCCAGAGCCATTGTTGGACACGAGCGATTCTTGTCAGATGGGCCAATTTGATCCTTTTGTTTGTTTTTGCACCAAACTCAGACAATTACACCATTGGAGAGAGTCGCTGACAATGAAAGTGTCAAATCAATGTTCTCCCGCAGTTTATTACATGTTGCAATGGGGAGTTCCAGACAAAATGACAAAATGCTTTCAAAGGCATTCATTTGAGAACGCTTTCCACCGTGCTGTTTGCTTTTCTTTCAATCAATATTATTGCTTTCACAGCACAGAAATGCTATAATCCATCAAGAGATTACTTTGTTTAAGTCGGACTGGGTGTTAAATTGTAATGGGTCTCCAAAGTCCACACTTTTAATTGGGATCGATATTGCTACATTATGTGGATGATATACAAATTAACATATAAATATGAGTTGCTGTTTTGCCACAGTGATGTACCCTTTACATTTCCAACAAAGTCTTCGTTTTTTTTGAAAAGAACAGCAAGAAAAATCTCCCTTATGTTGCATTTCCCTTCTCTGTCTCCTCTAGCCTCTGGACTTTGAAACAAAAAGCAGCTTTTCGATGAGAATTGAAGCCACGAACAGGAACATCGACTCCAACTTTCTGAGTTCAGGACCATTCAGCGACACTACATCAGTCAAGGTGACAGTGGAGGATGTGAATGAGCCACCAATTTTTTCCATGCCTCTCAGCAAGATGGAGGTTTCAGAGGACGCCAAAGTAGGGACCTCCATTGGAACAGTCTCAGCCCACGACCCCGATCACACCAACAATGCCATTAGGTATTTACATATTGCTTACCTGTTGCTCCCTGACCCTTTTTGTTTGTAGCAGGATGCATTTGAATGTTGTTTTATCTTCGTAAAATGAAATCAAACCACCTCCAAAGTCTTTGCCTGGTGTAGCATTTCCCAAAGCTTGTATCCTGTCCGAAAATAGGTCACACTACCCTTCCTTTGTGTTACTAACTGTTAGACTAGAATCGCTATCATAACTGTGCATCAGGAGCAGTCAGTCCTATCCCCTACCTTATCTTCTCGTGACCTGCTCATTAACATCTGCATGCACCTTCTGGCTGGACAGTGCGAAGAAGAGACAGCCTTATGTGAACCACTGTCACACTTTGAAAATGATGAAGACAAGTTCACAATCGTTAGCTTCTCTGGTGAAAGGGCAGCTTTGGAAAGGCTTATTTATAACATGCAGTTGTGGAAGCGTGAATAGACAAAGAAAAAGATAACTACTTTACAAGATGATAGCAGTTCCAACAAGTAGGTCAAAAAGCTTGATACTGCCACCGTACTCTCCTGTCCAAAAGCATCATAGCTAACTTAGCACCTGACTTGGAGGCTGTTGTTTCTTGAGGGTCTCATGATTGTGTTGAAACCTGTCCAATATTTACTCCAGCCAGCCTGAGGGGTAGGGAGAGAGACCCTGCTCAGTCACTCTCTCTCATCTTCTCCAGTCGCATTTCCTTTCATGTCTTAGCCTCAGCCATAGTGAGGTGCAGGGATGACATATTTTTGAAGGCCAATGCAGAAGTTAGCATCACGCTGGTTCCCTCGCCTATGGGACTTTAAAAATGTGTTTTGGATCATTGCTGATAATAAGCTCTGTGGAGAACAAAAAACTATGAAATTTGCATATTCTGCCCTTTATGATAATCTTAACAAACATTCAACCTTTCACAATGTTTTAAGCTTAAACATAATTGGCAAAGTAAAAAGCCAATAGTAAGCTACTATCACACTACAACAACTTGGCTCAACTTAGAAGCAACTGCAGTATTTTCAGTGCATAACATCTTATTGTTAAATCTTTTTTAACCTGATTAAGCTGGTCCTCATGGCTGAAGCAAAAGTGTATGAATAATTATTGTTAAAAAACAGTCGCAAATGCTTGGTGTTGGTTCCCCGGCCATTTTTGTAGTCCCTCTTAGCAGTAAGTTAGCAACTGTTGTTTTAAACACACAGCAGTGCATGAAACATTAGATACTACTATTTTATCATTTCCTGTTAAACATTGAAATCTTATGTACATGTGTTCAACATGGACCTTATTTCAGGCTCTTGTCCAAAACTGGTATTCTAAATCCCTTTTGCTCTGGAGGGTTGGGGACCAGGAAGTGCTAGATGCTAACTTATGTAAGTGTTTTTGGACTAATTTCTGCACCACTCTGTTAAGGAACACAGGAAGGAGTTGGAAAAAACTACCGTTCCTCTTGGCTAATTTGCTTACTGTAGCTGACAGTAAACCTGGGCTGTGAAGCAGTATACACCTCTTTTGAGATGGTGACAGCTAACTGCCAAACTTACGTAGCGCTGTATGCAGTCAACGCGCAATCTGAGCAAGCAGATGCCATCCTCTCTGTTGAAAGTCGTTATCCTACTAGACTGACTTCTTAAGTTGAAAACTGACATTGTGTTCTTTGGGCTTGTTGTTGAGAAATTTAATCAAAGGATTCCTTAATAAGCACAGAGCACTTCAACTGAAAATACTACATTCATTTCAAAGAATTGGTTTATCCATTTACGGTACCAACCCCATATTATCTGCCCTAGACAGCATTCATAGAACATGAAAAGTACTCACGCTATTGTCACCAGTGCAACACCAGATGGTGGGCGAGCCGAAGAATGCAGAATTAGCAAAATTAAAAATGCCATCTTGAACAAGAGAAGGGCAGTCCTTCAGGAGGGTCAAGTCTTGACACTTGTGCTCATGTGGCATTTAAAACTCTAAACAAGCACTCACATATCCAATCTGTCCAGTGTCACTCTCGAGATCTTGGCTTAGTTTGCATTAATTGAATGAATATTGTATCGTATTCATGCCCACTCTGTGAGGATTGTTGGTAATCTTAATCAGAAAATCAAATTACTCGTCCATTGTAGCTGTAAATTGCCTCTTTTTGCCTCTGTGGCTGTTATCAGCGTCTGCAATATATTTCACGACATCTGTTGAAATTAAAATTATTGTGGAACTAATGCAGCCACAAGAGTCAAATTACATTGCAATAATACCCTTTGGATGTAGGCTAATTGAAGTTGTAATTTTCTCTAGAAATATGAGTTGCTTTGCATTGAATGGTTCTGATCAGCCTTGTGTGCCCAGGGACAAATGGACAGGCTTCATACTTGACAAACTTCAATAGCCTTTTGTTTCACTCATGCAATATGGTCCCAAGTTTCTGCTGTTTTGAATTGTAAACTCCTCCTTGAACTTGTTTGACTTATTTGTTAAAACCCCAGTTCCAATGAAGCTGGGACATTGTGTAAAACAAAATTAATAACAGAAGAGAGTGGTTTGTAAATCCCTATTTAACCTACCGTATATCTAATTGAATACATTACAAAGAAAAATTATTTAATGTTCAACTGATCAAGTTTAATACTTTTTTTTGCAAATATTCATCCATCCATCCAACATCTATGCCATTTATCCCTTTCGGGGTAACGGGGAATGGAGCCTATCCCGGCTGACACTGGGCAAGAGGCAGGGTACATCCTGGACCAGTCACCAATCACAAGACCACATAGAGAGACAGACAACCATTCAAGCTCACACTTATACCTAAGGTCAATTTGAGGTCACAAATCAACCTTATGTGCATGTTTTGGTCTATGGGAGGAAACCAGAGTCATGCACAGGGAGAACATGAAAACTCCACACAGAGAGGCCCCAACCGACACGGGGATCAAACCAGCAACCTTCTTGCTGGGACGGGGTCGACAGAAGAGTGAGGAAGATGAGGAATTCTCAAAAAATACCTTTGTAACATTTCTCCAGTGAACAGATTCATTTGGATGGCTGAGTATAAAAGAGGCGTCCTTGAATGGCTGTCATTCACAATGTGAGGCAAGGATGTCCCTGAAAAAGTAGCTCTTCAGGGACATCCTTGCTTATTTTGGCAAGACAATGCCATGTCACTTTCTGTACAACAACAGAAACCCTTGACTGTTGAGTAACTTCAATTATACATCAAGCAAGCATGGGAAAGAATTCCACTGACAAAGTTTCAACAATTGGTGTCCTTGGTTCCCAAATACTTATCTAGTGTTGTTAAAAGGAAAGGTGATTTGTAAAAAAAAAACAAAAACAAAAAAACACACTAAGACTTATCATTTTAAACATTAAATATCTTGTCGTGTATTCAGTAGGTTTAAAAGGAGTTGCAAATCAATGTATTCTGTTTTTATTTACATTTTGCACAACATCCCAACCTCTTTGAACTTAGGGTATGTACTTTTATGATGAGTTGTGATAAAGCATATTGATCATTCATTGAAGTTATCAGCTGTGGATCTCCACTTTGTATGTCAAACAGTTTGATAGAGGAAAAAAAACATCATTTTTTTTACAAGGTGAAAAACCTCTCAAATGTCAAATCAATACCACCTTCCAAAAGTTATTTTTAAGACTTATGTGTTTGTCTTTTTTGTCCAGGTACTCCATTGACAGAAACACAGACTTGGAGCGCTTTTTTAACGTTGATGCTTTAAGTGGGGTCATCAGCACAGCCAAACCTTTAGACCGAGAGGCCAACTCGGTCCACAACCTCACCATCTTTGCCATCGAGAGCCGTAAGTCAAAACCTTGTCAAAGTCTCAATAGGATGCCCTTCGTGCCATTGATTTTAGTTAAGGTGATGCACAGTTGAAGAGTATTTTAAGGATAGCTGGGTCCTCCAAAAAGAAAATATACAAACATGAAGTGTAAGAGACAAAGTGTTTACAACTCTGGGTCATTAGTTCTTAGACTGAGATTTTGCAAAGACTAGAAATCTTTGAGAACCACGGAGTACAAAGACTATAACGTTTTTTTATGCATTAAGCCTATATCTTATGCCTCTATTGTAAGACCTCTACATGTTGCCAAGGAATCAAGCCATCAGTCCTTTAATGGGCTGGCAAAATGCTTTTACTTTAAAGCAACTGGGCTTTAATGTTAGGGCCATACACTTGCTGGCCCCTTGTTAGTACTGATTACATTACACAGTTGCCCCCAGATTTGTTGGCTGAACATCCATGATGCAAGTCTCCCGGTCATCTTCATCCTAAAGATGCTCTAATAGATTGAGATCTGGTGACTGTGGAGGCCACTGGAGTACAGTGAACTCACTGTCATGTTCAAGGAAACCAGTTATAGATGTTTTGAAATGGTGACGTGGAGTGTGGAAGTATCCATGACCACTCTGCGGTCATAAAGGGATGGACACAGCCAACAACATTACTCAAGTATGATGTGAAGGTCAAATTATGCTAAGTTGGTACCAAGGGGCCCAAAGTGTGACAAGAACTAGGATGACAATTTAAATATGTTTTTATGGTACTCTGTTACTTGGTGTTTATTCTTAGTTATTTATTATTTATATTTTATTCTGTTCCTGCTTGGTAGTCACTGTGCGGCATTTTGGTAAACGTCATCATTTTTTTAAATTTGCTATATAAATAAAGTGAAATAAATTGGGAGTGGACAATGTATCTTTCCTTTTTTTCAAATTTTGTATAGTATTATAACACATTATAATTGAATTAATATAATTTTGATCTTTATTCCGCTTATATAGATAACCAGTGAGGAATAATGAACACATTGTTTTCTTTTTATCTTAAAGCATTAGTTTGGGTTTCTTGTGGTGGGGTTTCTTGAGGCTCATGCCACTAGTAAATATGATTGCCAGTACAAAAGTTTGCAAGCTTTGTACCTTGGGGAAGATATCAGGGGGCGGCCAACAGCCAGTTTCAGAGCAGTACATGGTGCCACTGAAAGCCTCGTAATTAATCCACTTACAGGTTAAACTAGTCAAAAAACTATGTTAGTTGGTCAAAACACTACAGTAAGATTCTTTTCCTTGACACGTTTCTGTATTGGCACTCATATTTAGTAGTGCCATGGGCCCAGAGCAACCCCACTTCAAAAAACCTGAATTATCCCTTTAAAGTTTGGATTAGGATTTTATATCATAGCTTGTTTATCCTTCAATGTATGTACAAAGATGAATGGCATAAGTTACTGTATTAACATCAAGAGAAGGCCAGAGATCGAGACAGTAATAGCTGGTCACCCTGAGTTGAACAGGTGTAGTAAATGAAATGTACCTTTCACTTCATCAACAAATTTATTGTAAAACGTAAATGCTGAAGCTGAAACACTCAAAAATGTGATACATAATCAAGGCTTTGCACTGTGTCCTCTTGGCTAATCATGAAGGATACACAAATATCTGATCTTTTGGTTCAATACTTTATCTTTCTAGTACTTTATGCTCCTTTTGAAAGATTTTCTCTGAAGAACAAGCTTGAAGTATCAGATTCAGACAAATGACAGTGTTTTCAATCAGCTAATGGAGCTAATGTTAGCTTAATTAGCTAGCTGATAAAATCTGCTAGCAGCAGCTGTCATTTCTGGCTGAAAATCAATGTTTGCTGGCTAGAAATAAGATGCTCAATAATTTTGTTGTCCTTTGTTTGAAATTAAAGACCCATTTAAAAAATTACCAAGACTTTTGAGTGGTAACTCTTTGTGAAAGTTCAGCTGACACTATGGAAAATTACAAACAGCCCTGGATCCTAGCTGTCATGTTGTTTTCCTCATAATAACCTACAACCTTCGAAGCTGTGAACAATGCAGTTGTTGGTGTTGTTGCAGGGCCGTCAGGGGAATGTTAATTCACACAGAGGACGGTCATATTGACCTCCATGCGTCCCAGAGATGTGGGGACAAGATGCTGACTAAGGGTGGGCCATCTCACCCACGGGTGCTCAATGCTAATGTGATGTGAAAAAGTGCCGCCTGCCTTTTTGTTTATCTCTCCATGACTCAAAGGACACCAGTGCCTTTTTTTAGTTTGTTTTTTTTTTTTTCACTAGGTGTTCTTTTCAGTCCTCGCTATCATGCAAAACACAACGGACGACGATCACTGACACACGATCTCGCCGAGCGCGCCAGACAGCTGCGTCGCATCACTATAAGTTTAAAAAGACAAGCAGGCTGTCAGCGCTGCAGTTCCTCTGCTTCACATCTTCAGAATGAACACTGCGTGAAGGAGGATATTCAGCTTTTTCAGAGGCTTTTATCACTCTTAGCTTCAAAAGACGTGTTTTTATTTACATCCAACAGCACAAACAGGCAGCTCTCGGTTGATTCCCGGGTGTGAGCGCTTGCCTGATATAGCAACAAAGAGAAGGCAGTGCATAATAATAGCCATATGAAATGTCACTATGGTGCATCATGCATGAAGTACTGGCTTGTGACACATAGTGACACTCAGGCCTTGTTCCCAGCTGAAAACATCTCTGACTTCACACACTGAGAACAGAATCCACTGTCCTGTATGCTGTGTGACAGTATTTATAGTAAATGGGTTCTTTGTTACTGAAAAGAGTATAGGGAGTCTTTTGGTTGAGGGATGTTGTGCATTTGAGCTCCAGTCACTCACATTTTATCCACTCTGCCCCTGACCACGCCAATGACAAGAAGTCTGCAGCCCCCGGGCCCTGCGCGTCCTTTTTATCACTGTCAAATCGGCCGGCCCCCGAATGTCATCACGTCATCTATGGCCAGCGCAGCAGCCACGCCAGGCTAAATCATCATCTCACACTCAGACGCGGCCATTTAGCCATCAGTGTGTGTCAGGCGGTCAGAGGCGTGAAGCCCACACGCAGCCAAGCCCCCCCCTCCTCGACAACAAGCCCGTGCAGAGTGTAATCACTTCCCACAGCAGAGCCAGCTGTTGGAGGCATGCTGCATATTTCATTACAGCAGCACTTTGTGATTAATTAAAACAAACGAGGAAGATCAATATTCCATAATTTGGCCAAGTGCATCATTGTGAAGTTAAAGTAGAATTAAAGTGTTTGAGAGAAAGTTTCAGTTTAAATGTATTCATAGGTGGTGCAACCCAGTGGCCCTTAAAATCTTAAATTTAACATAAAACTAAACAGCTGTTCCTGAACTAAACAGAAAAACAGACTCACTGACAGATCATATCATTTAGAAAATATAGCATTTACAGATATTTAGTTTTAAAACTAATTGTGACCCTGCAACCCTTTTCTAGTGACAACACTATCTCTAATGTCACTAATTGATCTACATGAACAGGAAGTGAGTGGGATGGTGGGATGAAAAAAAAATATCCCAAAAAATTATACCTGCTCTTATTAGATAATATGGATAATAAAAATGAATATGTAAGACACTCCTCTGGCTGTATTTCATTATTAAGTATTTAAAATGTGTATTCTAGTAATGTTAATTGTTTTTGCTTAACATAAATGGCCTCCTGCAACCCACCTGCAATGCCCCAACGCGCCACCAGATGGCCGCAGCCCACACTTTGGGAAGCACTGAAATATTACATGGCCAAATGCAGAAAAATAAACACCAAGGTGTCTCATCAATATTCTTAATGTTGTCCCTTGAGTGATTTAACCCTTGTGCATCCCTCTAATTTATCAACTCTCGGGACAAGCCTGTACATGCACAAAACTGCTATAACATCAAAATGTATTAATTCTCTGCTTTTTTGCTGCATTATTCAGTCAAACCCTCAAAACTCAAAACTACCAACTATTTAATCATTTTTCAGGATCTTTTAAATACCTGTTAGCACTTGGCAGAGGGGTGGGGGTGGGATATTTCTCATTTCTGGTGATGAGAGTTCTTAAATATGTCAAAAAAAAGTAGCAGCAACATTGATTTAACTGCACTTAGTACTTTTTATATGGTGTCAGAATTCAAATGTTGGACCCTCTTGGGACCCTCAAGTACAAAAGAGGATCAGGGCCAATGAAAAAAAGCTTTTTCCGCTGTTTTTCTTTTTTTAGGCTGTGAAAAAAGTCATAATTCTGAGGAAGAAAAACAGAATTCTGAGAAAAAAAAAAAATATATATATATATTTTTTTTACAGACTTAAAGAAATTTTCAACTTGCAATTTTCTTTCAGTGTCTCTAATCCTCTTCTGTATTCAAGCCAAAAATGGTCATGCAGAGAGTTGTGTTATTTACTCATCATATATCAGTATTTTTTTGCAGTAATTTCTTAAACTACTTCAGCTCTGCTTAAAACGTTCAAATATATAATATATCTTAGGATTTTAACCCCTTTAACTCCCAATTGGAAAACATGTTGCCATTTGTTTTTATGAAGAAAAAAACACAGAGGAGTATATCTAACACCATTAGCCAACACCATCCAAAAAAACCTGACAAAACTACAAACTAAACTTAAAATTTGATGAATTTTCTTTTATTTAAAATTTATTTTGTCAAGAAATGCACAATATTATTGTTACAGTTTTGGTATCAGCAGATAATTGCTGTAAAAGCTTAATATTGTTGTTGGTAGAAACTGTTTAATGTGCTGATAATGACTGCCAATATTTAGGGCTTACACATTATCATTAATTTCGTGGAGCTTTAGTGTAAGGTTTTTAATTTAAAGCCCTAAAAGCACTGTTAGCAGACTGCCAAGTGTTTGAAGCTCTTAAAAGGGCAGATGAATCTTGGTTTCGCTGCTGATGCTGAAAACCCAATTTTCGCATTGAATGTAGGTGTGGTCCAAAAATAGTGTCCATACGTTGGAACTGAAATTTTTCTCAGCTAAAGAAAGTCTTAAAATTTTGGCAGTTATTGAAAAAGAATATTGTGCATCCATAATTTTTTCACTTCCCTCGCCTTTGCAAAAAGGCAAAAAATTGACAAGCACTGACATTATTTTTTTTCCAGGGTGTGATTAATTCAAGTTCAGCTAAGATGCTAATAAGCTAAATGCTATACAAATGCTCCCCATGTATTAACTTTCAGCATGTAAGGAGCAATCACTTTTTTTTTTCTCCCTATAAACCTGCTGTTGGAAGCACACAGTATAATTCATTACAGCAGCACTTTGTGATTAATTAAAACACACAAGGAAGATCAATATTCCATAATTTGGCCAAGTGCATCAATGTGAAGTTAACACAGACTTAAAGTGTTTGAAAGAAACTTTTGCTGACATGAAACATGGGGATCTTCTTCTCTGTTTCTCTTCCAGAGGATCCAACTCAGATTGGAAAAGGTGTCGCTTTCATCACAGTGCTGGATATAAATGATAATGCCCCGGTCTTCGCCATCGACTATGAACCCTTCGTCTGCGAAAACTCCATGCCAGGACAGGTAAGACCCGGCAGCGCATCTCTGCAGTTGGTCCAGCTTGCCTTTTTCCTCCTTTTCTCTCACCATGCCCACTTGAGGTTTGATTCACAAAGGTAGCCTGCTGACTCTCAAAGCCATTAGAAGTCTTTCTTGTTCCTCAAAAAAAAGAAAAAGTTTGCTCTGTGCACATATCGGCCTCACAGCTTGCGGTCATTCCAGGGTGGCTGAATCATTAGTATGAGACACATCTTAAGATTTTATAGCAGGTAGTGTAGGTGCTATTGTTCATTCCCTACTGTCAAAAGCAACTAAAATAACGAGCTGGTGCTGGACTCTGCCTGTGGTCCTAATCCGCAATAACATCACGGGGTAATGTGATAACTCATGCTGATATGGAGAGGTGTTGTGTTGCAGTTTGACTCCCCTGGTGTAATTAGATGATCAGCATGGAGGGCAGCAAGGCAGAGGACCCATCATAACATCAAACAACAAAAGAAATTTTGCTCTAAAGAAGACTGGATACGCAAAATGTTCAGAGGCAAATTAACACTATCAGAGTTAATATTAAAACTTCATGAGTGTCTATACAGGTCCATGCCAGAGTTGTTTCCCTCTTTTTAGAGAGTAAGCACTTTAACTATCATCCAGTGTAATTTTTGACTTTTGTGGAAGTAAAATTTAAATCTTTGCAACACCCAACAGTTTGACTCGACCTTTGTGTCATGTTAGGGTTGCAATCTTTCAGAGTACATTTTTAATGACTCATAAGTGTGAGCTTTATTTTGACTCTTTTGAATGTAAACATTAAATTATATATTTACTGTACACAAAAGCTGGCTGAAGTAAAAATACTATGTTTAGTTAGAGCACATACTGTATGCAAAAACTTTTGCGTACAGTTGTCATGACAGGGGCTTGTGGCATCTGTTGGTACTTGTCCAACAATGGGAATGGTTGGGATGATTGACTCTACAAGTGACACTTACGGGTTCAAAGTTCAAATTGAGAAATTCAGAGTTAAAGTTCCTACAGTGACACTTGTGGATTTTGACACCACCTCTTTTTCAGCTAAGAGTACATTTTCAGAGATTTGACACCATCCAGAGTTTCATTAACTCTGCATTTACTGAAAATTTTCCAACTCCAAAATTTGAACTCTTCCTAAATTACTGTGTACATTTGCTCACCCTGGGTGGTATGGTGGCACAGCAGGTGCACGTGCCTCTCAGCAAGAAGGTCGCCAGTTTGATACCTGGGCCGGAGCAGGGCTTTTCTTTATGACGTTTGCATATTCTTCCCATGCACACGTGGGTGCTCCCCAGGCACTTTGGCTTCCTCCCACAGACCAAAAACATGCTCATTAGGTTGATTGCTAATTTTGAACTACCCTTAGGTATGAGTGTGAGAGTGAATGGTTGTTCGTCTCTCTATGTTCCCCTACGATTGGCTGGTGATCAGTTCAGGGTGTTCCCAACCTCTCGCCCAATGTCAGCTGGGATATGCTCCCCAAAAGGGATAATCATTAAAGATAATGGATGGATGAGATGGCATTCACACTCCATACATATGACTAAAATCAGTTCAGGATCAGAGTGCGCAGCTGGTCTTTTTGTTAAGTGTGTTTACATGTACACATTTATCTAATGACAGGGATTAATGATGTTATGGTTATATTCTGCTTTGAGATGTAATGAGACTCTCGTCTTGTGCAGGCGGCCACCAAGGCCCTTGTGCTGTGGGTCTTCCCTCCTCTTTACCCACTTTCAAAGTCTGTCAAAGATCTCCACGATCAAATAACACTGAAAAAGCGAACACAGTCTATGTCTAAGTCTGTAGTCTATGTCTGTAGTCAGTGATATGATTACCTGTGATTTTACTTCACCTTCAGAACGTCAACAAATCAATCACCCACTCGTTTGCTTGTCTGCTGCTTCTCTTGTTCTGTACCTTCTTAAAAACAATCCACTAAATTTTGTTTTCAGTCTTCTTGTCAGAAATGTTCCTCCAGTGTTTCCACAATGAGATCGACAGAATAATAGCTTATTACCTCCGCCAAGGAGGTTATGTTTTGCCAGCCTATGTTTGTCTGTTTGTCTCTTTGTTTGTAATGGTTCAACTTAAAAATGATCAGATGTTGGTGGTGATCAAGATAACCACCATTAGTGAAGATCGTTTCTGCTCAATAACTGTCTAACTAATAATGATATCAACAGGATTCCAAATGCAAGGAGTGGGTTTTCAGGGTCAATGAATCATATTATGATGGTCACTTTATTATTGAACTTATACTTACAGATGTAACAGCAATATGTGAACTGCCTTGGCGGAGGTTTGTGCTCTCCGAGTGCTTACTTGTCAGCTAAGCTAAACAGCTACTTATTGCAATACAACATATGCGCGTTGTGTTCTGTGATAAATTTTAGGTCCAGTCAGTAACATTATGATGCACTTATGTTGATTCAGTAAAATGAATGTTTTCCAAAAGTAAGTGCACGTTAGATTTTGATGTGGTTTACAGAAATGAGAATTTAAATTTTGCTACAACGTTCAGTAAATCATGTTGAGTGAGGATGAAAATGATTTGCTTTCTTGGTGAAATAAATACATCTGTTGTATTATACAAAGTTAATGTTCTGAAACATATTGCCTTTGGACTGTTTTGTCTATTAAATAAAAATAATATTTTTTCCAGTCTTTTACAAAAAATTAATCATTACATTGTGTAATTCAGATTCCCTTATTGTAGGGAACTTATTGCATTGCTCATCAACTCTTTTGTTGATGGTTTGCTGATCAACCAATCAATTAATACTTACAACAAAATAAGAAACATGACCAGTCTCGGTATTACTGGCCAATCTTACTAACAGGTGATCGATCATTGGCCACAAAAAATCTGATAGGGGTATCTGAGGATTAAAAAGATACTAAGTCCCATTATTGTCCAAAATATAATAATATAAAGATAATTACAGATTGCTTTTTAATAAATTAATTAAAGGAGGTCACCCAGCCAGGAGGCAACCCACAGAGCACAGTCCCTCCAGGCACCAGAACCTTCCAATCCCAGAAGGGTAATTTCACCACAGCAGATTAAGTGGCCCTGAGCCAACTAACCGAGTGAGTGGAGGCAGTTTGACGAGGATGTGTCCAACATCATCCAGTCAGCTGACAATCAACTCCAAATGGTGACAACTATCATTGTCAGCTATGCCTCAGGGGGATTTGGCCAGAAAGAGAAGACAAAGACCAAGACCACCTCCAACACCATGAACCACAGGGCCAACAAAGCGCACCAGCTTCGTCATGAGCTTCAGACCCTGGCACGGCAGGACATCTGCTGATGAGGAGAAGTAGTCATTGGCAGAACTTCAAAACATCCTTCAGAAGAAGCAAATGACCCTCCACAGAATGGAGTGGCACAGAAGGCAAGGGAGATAGAGAGCAGCTTTCCCTGCCAACCCTTTTGGCTTTACTAGAAAACTGCTTGGGGACTCAGCAGCCATCTTGAGTTCTCGACAGAGGAAGTGAATCGATTCCTCCAGGACACTTTGAGTGATCCAATGAGAGATCGGGAACTTGAGGCCAACAAAGCAATCGGTATCCCCGTGCCCCCAACATCAGAGTTCAGTCTAAGGGAGCCAAGCCTGAAGGAGGTTGTGGAGGTCATCAAGGCAGGTCGATAAGCATCTACTCCCAGCCCCAGTGGTGTACCCTACCTGGTCTGCAAGCACTGACCAAAGCAAAGCAGCTTAAATCCCCGCCTTACATAGCAACATCACTCTGGCCAGACATGATCATCACCTCTGAGGCCTCCAAACATCTGACCATGCTGGAGCTAAGAGTGCCCTGGGAACAGCGCAAAAAGGAAGCCAACTAAAAGAAACGTGTCAAGGACCAGGGCCTGGTGGAGGAGTGCAGAGGCAGAGGCTGGAGAACTTTCTATGAGCTTATAGAAGTCGGCTGCAGGGGCTTTGCAGGACGCTCATTCTGCAAAGTCCTCACTCAGCTGGGCATCACTGGAGCTGCCAAAAAGAGGGACGTCCACTCTGCTTGGAAGCAGGAGAGGATCAAAACAGCTGATCCATGGGTTGCTACTGGGAGGCAAGTTGGGGCATGATTAACCCCAAACGCCTGGGCAAGGGTGTATGATGCGTGACCAGAAGCACCTTGTGACCCCAGGATACATCACTGAAGATGAAGCCCAGTGCATCCAGGATGCATCAAGATGTTTCTTGCATAAATACTGATAATAATCAAGACATAGTAAACATCTAAATTGAAGCATTTACCTTCAGTCACCTGTTTTATTCTGTTTGAGTTCTTTCCACAAGGACATGTCTTAAAACAGCAATACTACTGCTTCTTTCTCTTTGGCAGCAGTCTGACTATTTTGTTTTCAATTTCAAGCTTTTAAGACAAAATTAGTGGGCTTAATAGTATCAAGTTTAAAAACACATTCAAGTTCTAACTCATCAGGCCACCACCCTTTTCAAGTTGAAACAAAACAGTTATTAAAATATACACCAATAACTGATAATTATGTCAATACTGAAGTTGCCTTATCAATCACATAGTCATGTAAACAACATGATTTAGTGCTTTATTTTATTAAAGTGTGTTATAAGAAATTCAATCAACACACCCTGTTTTTTTTTTTATATCAATCATTCATTTTAACCAGTGCATGTGTACCATTTAATATTGTGTTATACCTCTATAGCACAGTTCAATATGGTAGACATACATGCTTTATAAAGTGGAATGAAGGTTACATGCCCAAGATCCTGTTATACTTTCAGTTTGTCCATGACAGCTCCTAAATCTCTACTATCAGAAACAATACTCTCAGTTCCAACCTCATAGGTCATGAAGTCATCTCAGGAGAAACCCATTCATATTTAGTCTGGGGGGAGAAAGAGGGAATAGAAGCTTTAGCCGTGCATCGCATTTTCTCTGTGTTTAGCATCTGGTCTTATTGTTGCTAAATGACTTGTGTGTTTGTGGCGGCGATTCGTCTGCTCCTGGCATTTGGAAAATACAATCAGAGGCGAAGGGTAAAGGAGGCGTGTAGACCTGAATAAGTACAATTGATCAGAATGATGCATTGTATTGGAAATAGCTATTAGGGCCCCTTTTAAATATGTTATTTGCATTCATATTCCAGAGCTGTTTGTCAGCGTGCTCACAGGAGGGTGAACTAAAATAGCAAATGATTTCATTTGCAAATGTGAGGGACTATTTTTCATGTTCCAATTTTTTTTCAGTGAGCATGATGCTTGACCACAATAATGCCTTATTTCAGCAAGGTGACTGCAGCTTTACAGATAGATGTTTTATGACATTGTTGTTGTATGTATGGTTATTTAATGCATCCTATACATTCTGGTCAGACTTTAAGGCCGTTAAAGGCAACAGCAATTTTGCAATTCAACTTGTCATGTAGTAGAACGCCTATATGAAGGTGTATAAGGGATTGCGTTGTGGGTGATGTATTTTGTACCTTTAGGGGAGCCATACTCTGCCTACACTTTGAAAGCCTCTGCCTTAGAGCTTTTCCAGTGCATCATTCCCCTAAAACAGAGCTGAAAAAACACTTAACTAATTATTCAATGATTAAGTCATACACAGTTCTTATGCATGTTTAAAGCAACTTGATCCCTAAAATGAATGTGTGTTTGGAAACAACTCAAAGTTTGCCCTAAAGGGACTTAAACACACACAATTGTATGATTGTTCCTTCAATCAAATCCATCACAGGCCAATCAGATAACATAGTAGGCCAGCGCTACTGCCCCAGTGTAAAATACAAAACGTAAGCCAATATGTTGACAAACGGTAATGAAAAAAATAGACTCTGTGGTGGAGGTAGTTATGTTCAACAAAAACTGCACTCCAAAAGGTTTATTTATCATGCATTAGTCCACTTTCTGTTTCATGGATGAATTTCTCAGGGAGGATAGCTGTTAAAAATTGCTCGCTACATTTTTGCACTGTGAGCCACAGGCAAAGCATTCTGCCAGTTGCATGTAAAAGTAGTTCAACAATTGTAACTTCACCCAACATTTCTTTCTTTTAGTTTTTTTTTTTTGTTTTTTTTTTAAATATCATTACATTTTGATTAATACCGTATCAATCAATTCACAGCTGAGCTGAATCCCTTACCATTTCAAATGATTAAGTAAGTGTTTCTCAGCTGATCTTCCCAGTAAAGATTGTCGTCAACATCCAATAATTGACTTATCTGACTTAAGAAAGTGCTTTTTTTGGAACTAAAGATCTTTTAGAAGTTACTCAAACTGCCTCGTGCTTCACTCTTAGCTTTCTCTTTGAAATTCCACTTCCTGCTTAAGACGCCAAAGCAGCAGCGGTGAGTGGCCGCTAAGATCGCATGTGGTCAAACAGGTACAAATGTGAACAAATTTGGTTCTGAGGTCACGCAATATTTTTAAGGTGGCTTGAATTCTAAGCTCGTTTCCATGAATTGAGGAAAAAATTGTACTTATAATAACCATTTTAAAGTAGAATATCAATCCCTCTTTTTTAAAACAAAATGGAAAATACTGTCATTATCACTAAAACATTTTAAATACGACATTTTAAAATGATTTAGTGACCTTGGTTTCACAGACAGTTTTGACACTTTAAAATCCTTTTCTTCCTCATTATGTTATATTAATCTAAGAAACAAAAACATTGGTTTACTCTAAGTAAATACACCTTGTGGAGTGCAATTACTTTTAAAGTGAGCCCTCAGTTTAATAGAAAAACAACAACACAGCAGAGGTGGGTGGAGCTTAGCATTGTGTCCATTACTTTGACATGTGTAGAGGAGCTACACTGATATAAGGGGTTGGTGAATGGAGCCAGAATTCTGGCTAATGGCAGAAAACATGACTGAGATATAGAAACAGTCTCTGACAAAATGTTGAATGTTCCTGTGACAGCAGTGAACATGTCATCTCATTTATACTCATATTACTCAATTTTTAAGAATAATTTGGACATTTTAGTGCAAAAACTGCATACTGTGCCTTTAAAATTGCAACTGATCGAGATCATTGTACATAATTCAATTTACCTGAAGGTATTTTTGAAATATTGCTGTATCTAAATTTAATTAATCACGTCTTAGCCTTAGGGTGCAGAGTATTTGCTGAAAAAAACATTGCCTCTACATGAGATGTCATCATTATTGAAGAAAGCGTTCTAGCTGAGCTGAATGTCTATTTTTGGTTAATGATGCTGCCACTTATCCCCAGATTATTGTTGTTGCTTAGCGATAACAAATTTAGAGCAACTCCAGCTCGATCTATCACGCATCGATATGCCCTGACTTTCAAACATAACTAATAATTTGTACATTTTTCCCCCACTGGCACCTGATAAATTATGGTATGGAGTCTTTGACAACGCTGAAACAAAGTCATTCTCCGACAATCAACCCGGCCCCCCAGGACATGGCAACAGCCACGGCCCATGACAGCATCATCAGCAGGAAAAGGTGCTGCAAATCTGTAATTACTCAGCTGAAGCAGACAGATTGCTTACTCAATGCCAGTGATAGCTGAGCTGTGAGGTCCCCCCCCACCCCCCTCCCCAGGTGTAGCTAAGAGCCACTCTGCTGTAAAGCGAGCTGCTGCTGGAGATGGAGGCTTCTGTCCTCATTTAACTGGTGAGAAGAAGAGCTCCATCCATATTCAGACATTAAACTGTATGGCTATAAGCTAGCACTGACATGCTAGGTCAAGGCAGATGCAACATTTGTTTCAAAAAGTGTGCGTATTTTTAAATGAGATCTTTTCTACCTGCTTTATTTTGGGTAGCAAATTAATGTGAGGACTGGATAAACTAATGATTTCCTTTTTTGGGACAAAGATGTTCATTGGGGAATTTTTTGTCAGTTTTGTGTTTAGCTAAGAATTAGCTAAAGCGGTTAATCTTGTTGATAGCTATACTTAAATTAGCTTTGCAAACATCAGCAACAGTTTTTTCCCCATAATTTTTTCAATGTGGAGTACAGGCTAGGAGCTACACATTAAGAAGCTTCAAACACATGTCTTTGGTTCAATTCAAGCCCCTGGCCCCCTCTTTTTTATGTTATTTCTCATCCTTTCTTCTGATTTTCAGCTCTTTCCACAAGGCCTGACATAATGGGTGAGCCTTAAGGGCTTGCACAGAGGCTTGCCAGTCTGAACCAAAGGGCTCTGAGCTAACGGGCTAATTGCTGACAAAATAGCTGTGTAGGTCTGTCAGTGGGGGCCAGCGGAACGAGGCCATAGTTGCCAAAAAAAATGGATTGCACTTATTTTGGCTTGTTCTGCTCCAAAACCCAATATACACAAATTATTTTCTCCTATTCTAAACACAAATATATATTTTGAATGTAAAAAGAGAGGCAAAAACGATTTTTCAGCCAAAAAAAAAATCAAGAATCCTTGTTTTTCTTTCTAATGTTCCTCTTACTGTTTTCATCATATAGTCTTCACCGTGTTACATAACATAAAACTTAAAAAAAACCTGACTATGTCTTTTAGCCTACAAAAATTAATAGGGTGCACGTTATTGGTTTTTAGCCAATATCCAATATTTGCAAAGTCATTATTATTGATACCAAAGTTTTTGTCAAGAGCACAAAGCCTCCACAATAGTATAGTTTCATGGTGACAGTCCATTTGTGCTAGAAACAGATGTGAAGCAAGAAAAGCAACATTGATGAGGTATACCATTGTGATGCATTTGTTAATTCTGCCAATATTAGAGCCAATATATGTTTTTATGGCCAATTTGTATGGCATTAACATTGGCTGTACATATCTGAAAAAATATTCACATCTGACGATACTGATAATCAGCTTTTTAGGCAGTTATCTGCCAGTACTTATATTGTTCATTCCTAAAAATCAAGGTTAGACTATCTAGGGATATCGTAGAGTTAAACATAACAACAGGCCATGGGAGCTTAAGTCTTGTAAGCCCCTCAGTGGCTCCACATAGAAAGAAAAGGACATTCCAGCAACAACGAACAGGATGTTGAATAAGTAAATTAAGAGCCAAATACAAAAATACTGTTATATTGAAATCTAATGTGAGTGATAAATCGAAACATGCTTTATATAGTTTTCCCCTCCGCCCGACCGTCTAATCATAGCATATCCGGCAGGTCATTGGACGATTGTTCAGTCAATCACATTCATTATGGGCAAACTTTACCAAAACCTGTCAGACGTGGAGATGAATATGTTTTCTACGGAGAAATGCTTTCATTTTTATGGTTTGTTTTTTATTAATAAAGAAATGCAGTCCAGATCTGATAAAACTGCTACTGAAGCTGTTAGCACCCTGACTGCTCTAAAGGGTGCTGATTGGGCCGTACTGTTTTGGGTCGAGCACAGTCATATACTGGACCTTGGCAAGATGGATCTGTCTAATGACAGACCATGACTCAGGCAGATCCAGCTGAACTGCAAGGTTTATACATTTCACCTAAAAAAAAAAAAAAAGTCTGTGGGGTGCTAGTTTGGCAGAGCAACCAAGCATGACCCACATACATGCTTCTGCTGGCCCGGGTTCGAAACCAGCCTGTGATCAGTTTGCCGAGTGTCCTCCCCACCTCTCTCTCGCCCCCTTTCACAAGCCTATCCACTGTCTCTCTCCTGTCAAAAAGGCTCAAAATGCCCAAATAATAATATAATAATATTAATAGTAATAATAATCTGTGATAATGCTCTGACTCCACATTCTCCCTTTCAGTGCAGAAGTGAGTGACCATGGTAGAAGAAGTGTTTGTCCGTGGTTCTGTTTCCCTCTGATTCCATTTTCTATTAAATCCCATTCAAATAAAGCCCTCTGTTTAGGCAGCGCTGAAAGCTGCACCAGTGGGATATTGCATCTCAAGACTGAATAATGAATGCAGGCAAAATGGAAATTTCGTGATGAAATTTAAACCCAAAAACAGATCCAGTGCAAAGAGGAGGAGAGAGGTTGACATTTGAATGCAACACCCTGTTTGAATTACAACGAGGAGTCTGCTGTCTGTTAGCAGACACACCGGGTGGACTCATAACCTGTCAGATGTGCGCTTCACCAACTCTCCTGATTTCTAATTAATTAAAATGCTCCTGTTGAGTGCTGTATGTCCGGCTGAAGCGGGGAACAGTCGGCTGGGCTGGCTCTGTCTGCATCCCCTGGAAAGCTTTGTTAAGGATCTGAGGCCACCCACTGGCTGTCACGCCCATTGGCTTATTCACAGCTGCGACGGAGATGAAATAATAACATTCGCCGGCCGGGGCCAAGGTTGACTCTGTGGCTCTGAAGCACAGATTAACGGGGAGTGCGGGGATGGAATAACCTGCCATTTTTCAGGCCTAATTAAGGCAGTCTCGTGGCACTGGCTCTCACAGGAGATGCCACTTGTTACGGATCATCGGCGCGTCTGTCTTCTGCCATAATATTAATTGATATTATGATGGGGTGGAGGGGGCAGAGGCAGTGGGGATAGTGTGGGGGGGTGCAAAGGGTCAGGTCATACAATCACTTTATTGTTACCATTACATACATGAGTAGACTTGGCATTCGGCTGGCCCCAATCTGCTCCTCTGCTCCTCCCTGCATGAAGGATCCCAGAGGAGGCTTAGTGCCCTCTGAAGATCTGTGAAAGTTGAAATGGTGTGATTTAAACCATTTCAAAGAGGAGTTGATGAACTTATTCTCAAAATAACAAAGAGGCAATTGTTGTAATTAATCCCATTTTGCCATCTTAGTCAGCAGATGGTGATCAGTGATTGTAAGAGAGAGCTTAAGAGGGTGTTGGGACTGTTGGGTGCATTTTATACACTTTTCATTCTTCATCTCTGTTAGTCCATGTTCATGCATATGGCATGAATTTTAGCAAGATGTACCTAATAAAGTGGCAATGTGTATATGTGTTTTTCCATTTAAATTGGAAATATTTGTTAAGATAAAATGGCCATATGAACAAAACACCAGGATTTAACTAACCCCAATCCAATGAAGTTGGGGCGTTGTGTAAAACAAAGAAGAATGGAGTACAGTGTATTGCAAATCCTTTATTGACCTTTTATTCAATTAAAAACATTTAATGTTAATACTGTTAAGTTTTATTGTTTTCGCAAATATTCACTCAGTTTGAAATTGATGCCTCCAACATGTTCCAAACAAGCTGAGACAGAGGCAACGAAAGACTGGTAAAATTGATGAATGCTCAAATAACACCTGTTTTGAACATTCTGGTGAACTGGAAACAGGTGAGTGTCATGACTGAGTATTAAATGAGCATCTCTGAAAGGCTCAGTGGTTAACAAGCAAGGATGGGCTGAGGTATGATGAATCCATATTCCGAATTGTTTTTGGAAATCATGAACATTGTGTCCTCTGGGCTAAAGAGGAAAAGGACCATCCAGATTGCTATCAGTGAAGAACGTTCAAAAGCCATCATCTATGATGGTATAGGGGTGTGTTAGTGCCCATGCGTGGGTTACTTTCACATCTTTGAAGGCACCATTAATGCTGAAAGGTGTATCAGGTTTTGGAGCAACATATGCTGTTGTCCAAGAAAGTCATTTTCAGCGAGACAATGCCAAGCCACATTCTGCACGTTACAGTGTGGATTCTAGTAAAAGAGTTTGAGTACTAGTCTGGCCTACCTGCAGTCTAGATCTGTCTTTCATAGAAATTAGTATGATGCAAAGTACAACAAAAAAGACCTCAGACTTTTGAGCTGCTGAAGTTGTACATCAAGCAAGAATAGAAAAGCATTCACACTACAAAGCTTCAACAGTTAGTGTCCTTAGTTCCCAAAGGTGGATTGCTCCCTCAGGTGGGGAGTGAGTCTTTAGCTAAAGAGAAGGAAATCAAGTAGCTTGGGGTCTTGTTCAGGAGTGAAGGTAAAATGGACCAAGAGATGGACAAGCGGACTAGTGCAGCATCTGCTGTGTTGCAGACTCTGCACCAAACTGTTGTGGGAAAGAGGGAGTTAAGCCACCAGCCACAAGTTAATCACTCCATTTTCTTTGCAACCCTCACCTACGGTCATGAACTCAGGGTAACGACCGAAAGAATGAGATCCCAGACACATGCAGTTGAAATAAGATTCCTCAGGAGGGTGGCTGGACTCAGTCCTAGAGAAAGGGTGAGGAGCTCAGGAGGAGACTCAAAGAAGAGCCCTTGCTTCTTTACATTGAAATTTGTCAATTAAGGTGGTTTGAGCATTCAGGATGACTTCCTTTTAAGGTTTTCCCAGCACATCCCACTGGTAGGAGACCCTGAGGCAGACCCAGAACTAGCTGGAGAGATTATATATCCCATCTGGCCTGGGAACGCCTTGAAATCCCCCAAGAGGAACTGAAAAATGTGGCAGGGGAGAAGGAAGTCTGGCTTACCTGCTTGGCCTGTTGCCTCCATGGCCTGGCCTTGGAAAAGCTGTAGATGATGGATGTATGGAGTTCCCAAATGCTTCTTGAGTTTTGTTAAAAGGAGAGGTGATGTATCACAGTGGTAAAAATGCCCCCGTCCCAGCTTTTTTGGAATGTGTTGAAGGCACTAAACTCAAAATGAGTGAATATTTGCAAAAGAACAATAAAGTTTATCAGTTCAAACCTTAGATATCTTGTCTTTGTAGTGTTTCAACTGAATGTAGGTCGAAAGAGGATTTTCCAACTATTGTGTTCTGTTTTTATTTATCCCAAAGTCATTGGAACTGGGGTTCGACATAAATTTGAAGTTGTCTTATTAAAGTCAGGTGCTTTAAAATTTCTTTAGATAACCTCTGCTTCAACTTTCTAAACTACCACCTTAACTTTTACATCAGTAAATAAGAATAAACCTCTTCACATCTTCACTCAGGATCAAAATTATCAGTTTATTGAAGGTGTTGCATCGAGGTCGGACTTGAAAACAGATATGTCAAGGTGCGAGAAACATTGAAAACATTCAATGTGTCTGTGTGCTGCCTGTTCAATAAGAAATACACTGAACATGGAAGAAAATTCGATCTCAGATCTCACCAGGACATCACTTTAGCCCCAGCAGCTCTGACTTGTCGGGATCAGTCGGTCAAATATGAAAAAAAAATGGAGAGAGATTGAGAGATGACATTTTCTGAATGGTACGTGTTGATTGCAAATGAAACATATCTGTGTGTGTGTGTTTGTGATGGCAGCAGGGTGCGATGTGCGAGCAGGAGTGCTGCTGATCTGTCGGTAACGCTGCGGGTGTCACATGCGGGTGATGTTTTGGGTGACGGTGTCATCGGAAGATCACGACGGTGCGGGTGTGAAAAACTGCAGGACCCCCACTTCCCTGCATCAGCACAACCCCTGGTGACAGCTGTCTTATCCCCATGGCAACCAGTGCCCCCTTTTCCATGCAGGGCTTATTTATACACTTAGTTCAACTTTCAAGCGGCTGTTTTGATCTGATCGCATGACTCATCTGGTAGACTCTCTGATAACTGCACTTTTAAGGCACAAACCCATCCTTTTTAGAGATGTTTTAGATATTTTTTCACCTTAATTATGCATGTGTCTCATGTCAAACACCAAAGTCTCTTAGTGTAGCCTCACTGCATTAGCTGGCATTACTTCGAACATCACAGAGGCCACATTTTGATCTATTTCTCCCTTAAAGGCATAAACACACTTAAACTTCAAGGCTCACAGCTGCTGAATGCTAAAGACGCAGTAGATTATAGTCATTGTGGTTCACTGACACTTTGTAGGTGTTTTGAGGAGCTAAATCTTGTACCTAGGTTCATGTTTTTGGAATTACTGTCACTTTCCTGTTTGTGAAAGTTTGCATTACCATCCAGAGAGAGGTACTTCAGGCATAAGTGGATTGAAAATACCCAGGTGTGGCTGCTTTTTGCGATAGCTTTGAAATCACAAGTTGGCTTCGTTTCATTTTAGATATTCCTCTGAAAATGTTTGTCACATCATCTCATTTAATGATAGTTTAATAATTATCTATATTTATAAAACATCTAACTCACAAAGTGCTTTACGCTGACAGCAATAATTAAAACAAAGCAACACATAATATGCAACAGGCAGGTTATAAAATCATGAAAAGAGATAAAGACATAAAACTTAAAAGCATATATAATTTGGAAGAACTTTAAAAGATAAAATGTTTGAAAGGTTTCTTACCCTGCTGTGTGTGACTGTTTACATCTCGCCTTGGATGTCAATTGAGCAAGAATTTGATGTAAGTTTATAAAAAATGAAAATTATCAGCTCTGTAGAAGATCAGATGCAGCTCTTTTCCCTTCCCCTTTGGAAATGCTCTGATGGGAGGCTACGAAATGAGCTTTGTGCTTACTGGTGACCCTAATGATGTCTGATGTGACGAGCAGAAACACACATGTAGGTGGAGGCTGTACAGCTGTGACATAATAAACCCCAGGAAGTAAAAAACAGAGCATTTGTAAAGGGCATTTTATAGAATAGAATAGAATAGAATAGAATAAAAATTAATTTTGCAGGATATTGGAGCTTTACGGGGAATTCCAAAACCTGAAACTCATTAAAAAAATAAATCTAGAGGTGCTCAGAGAACACAGACCTCCACCAAGGCATTCCTGACATTCTTAGCTGAGTTATCCTTGAAAATGTAGAAAACTACCCTGTCTTGCAATGTTAACAGATCCTCTATAGAATTCCTGAATCCTGAACTGGATTTGGATCCCAACCAAAATCAAATTACTTCTTCCTTGTGCCATGATCAACATTTCCTGGAAATATCAGGGAAATCCGTTTAGAAAATTTTGAGTTTTTCAAATTTGTGTGGAAAACTGCTTTCCCTGGGTTGTTAATAAATCCTTGAAAAATTCCTGAAGCAGAGAAGTCTTTGAATTAATGGTGAAAATGTGGAAACATCCCTATCTTGCAATGTTAACAAACCCTTTGAGAAATTCATTGATCTGCATCTGTATTTATATCACCACCAAAAATCTGTCATAGTTGTGGGGTGGGTTAGCTTTGGATCAGCTTTTTAACAGTGGACTGCTGGCATGTTAGCAATCTTGACTCCGTGTCCTGCCTGAACTAATGCTAAGCCCTATTTGTTCTCTTGTAAGGCTACAAATGCATGAACATAATGCTAACTGGAAGCTAAAGGCATACTGCCTCAGCTTGTCACTAAAGTTGTTCACTGGTGTCATTGTGTGTTGTCTAGGTTATGCGAACTGTTTCGTCTGCCAAAATTGCTGTTGGTGTTGTGTGGCTATACTGAAGGTAATGTAGCCCATGCTAACAACTGTCTGCCAGAATGAACGTAAGGGGAGGGCCATTGCTTGAAGCACAAACAGGAGAGATAGGGGGTATAGCATTGCTTCCATTCAAGTCTCATCCAAAGCACTTACCACAGATTAAATCCTAGAAAGAGAGAAGTACAGTGTCAGGCTATAGAGTAAAAAGCTTGAACTTTCAGATCAGATAAAAAGTAATTCAAAGTAAAGATTGATTTTACTTTCGTTTCCCAGTATTTATCCTGGTGCAGGAACATTTACATTAAAAGTTGAGCAGCTTTGACCCATTCTGCTTCATATCTATAACGCGCCTTTATCACAGCCAACTAAATGAATCTGATGAAAAAGTTGAAAGTGGGATTACAGACTGCTAATGGAAAGTGTTAATTGTTTCTCAGGGTGTTGTTGAGTGTTTATGCGCTGTCTGACACTTCATTAAAGTTGTGCACAAGACAAAAGTAAGGAAAAGAGACCTGACATGCAGCATGAGAGACTGTCACCTCATCTGCTGTTTAAGTCTGCATTAAGTTTCTGGACTACATTTTCCTTTGTTCATGCTCAATGTCAGAGTTGTCACCTAATACTGTAGCCCAGTTCACGGTGTCCTACTTAAAGCAAGGAAATACAGAGTGCAGGAACGATTCAATTAATGGTATTCACAGTTTTAACCTTTGTGTGGTAATTTACTAGTAACAGTGTGTCTGATTTTGGTGTGTGTTCAGTGACAAAAAATAGCTGTCCAGGAGATAATTTTGTTGTTTGTTGTTGCTGCCATAGTATTTAGTTATAAGTTGATATTTAATGACATTGAAAAGAAATTAAAAATTATGCCACTGTGGCAACTGTGTAGCTTTCGCCCTGTGTCCTATATAGGAGTATAAAACCTGGCATTCACCAATAAAAAGAAGACTTTGTTTCCTTCCACCAAGTACAGGCTAAGCTAAATAAAATATTCAAGGTGTATGATGCAGCAAACAGTAAGTTAAACTAGAAGTGCTTCAAGAGCACACACATCTGCCAAGGCATCTCCAACAAAGTTCGGCGAGTTGTTGTCAAAAATGTGGGAAACTGCCCTATCCTGCATTTTGAACAATACCTTGGAAAAGTCCTGAATCCACTTTCAAAATGTAATGAGGTCTTCCTTGTACCATGACCAACATTCCCTAAAAATTTTACAAATCCATTAAGCACTTTTTAAGTTGTTAGCAAGAATATGGAAAACTGCCCTACCTCTCAATGATATCAAATCATCCAAAAAAAAAATCCTGGATACGCATCCAGATTTGGATCACCTCCAAAAGCTAATCAGGTCTCTCTTGTGTCATGACCAATAAAATTTCATCTAAATCTGTTGAAAAACTTTTTGAGGTATTAGCATGAATGTGAAAAACTGCCCTATTTTGCAGTGCTATAATCCTTCAAAAAAATACCTGGATCCGCAACTGGATTTGAATCACCACTACAATCTAGGTCTTTTTTCCATGTCATGACTAACATTCCCTAAAAATGTCATCAAAATCTGTTAAAAACTTTAAGTTTTTTGTGAGAATGTGGAAAACTGCCCCATGCAATGTAAACAAATCTTAAAAAAAAAAAAAAAAAAAAAAATGGACCCACCTCCGGATTTGGATCACCAAAATCTAACCAGGTCCTTCTTCCACGACAAGCATTCCCTGAAAACTTTATCCAAGTCTGTTCAGAACATATTCAGTTTTTAGCAAAAGAGGAAAACTGCCTTATCATGCAGTTTAGTTTTATTTTGCACTTTTCAAATAAATAAAACATGTAAAAACAACCATGAGAAGACTTCTCTTTTATAAATTTTGTCGTGAACTTAAGCATAACAACCGAGTATCAAAAATGCTAAAAATTCAAACCCTATACTCTTTTTGTTGAGTTGACATTGGCTCCAGATGTTTCTAGATCAAACAAATCTGTTCAGTACAGTTTTTTGACATGCCTATTTAACCCTTCAGTTTCAGCCCTGCTCAGAACAGAATGTTTTGATGCCTGTAGTTCAAATCCTACTGAGCTGACCATCGCCCTCTCATGAAGTGAATTTGGCTTTGGCTTTTCAGTGCTGTGCTCTTATGTTTACTTAGTCTCCACGGATATGCCAAGGCATGTTCCTCCCACTGAAACTGACTGCATCTAGTAAGGGGAAACAAACTCAGCTGCTGGGGGGCTGAATCAGTGGGCCAAACAAACCTCTGGCTCAGGGAGTGCGTCTCATCTGGTGGAGGTAGCATAGCCCATTATGACATCAACAACTTTTAGAAAGCAGATGCTTGCAGATGTGAATTGCTGTTGAGTACACATTTGTAGTCACTGAAACTTGAATTATATCGCTTTATTGGTTGACTGCTTGTCTGATTTGTTTTCTTACAGTAGACAGCCTTATTTTAAAAATTGATATTAAAGTTGGAAATCAAATTCCAGTATCTGCAACAGCACAGTTTTTTGAATTACCAACAAACATTTTTAAGTATTTGTGAGCATGCATGCCTCTGTTGTTCGCACATTCCTCCTCTGAAACGACAAAAACAGACACCTTTTGTCCGTGTTATATCCCTTTTGATCTGACGTGCAGCCTCGAGTAAACTCAGAAAACCCTTTCATTCTGTGATTCATCGGCCTCCTCTGCCATGCGCTGCGACAGGCACCAGTCTAATACTGCTGGTAATGTCTTTCAGTGAGAATTTATGCCTACATCCATGCCTCTCCTCTCCTGTCTGCTACTCAACCCATTAGAGAATTCCCCAGCAAAGGTTCTCTGGAACGCCTTGCATCAGAGCCGCACTAATGAAAGGCATTATACATTACAAAGTGTTTGATTTAAGGATGATTTACAGTCCTTTCCCTTGCAGTGAGGAACAGAAACCTTCCTTGAGATAAGCTACTGGATCCATCTGCAATATTCAAAGGACATCAAAGGGTTTAAATTGTGTATCGGAGGTGTCGGGGTAAGAACCTCGACGAAAGCCTTCTATCAGATGTGAAATTTCCATAACAGAGTGAGAGCCTTGTGAGTTATTATGATCCCAGAATCAATGGCAGCTTTCATGATATGCACCCGAGCATGCATGTCTGGCTGCTCTGCAGTCGCGTCTACCTGTCAACGATCAGTCGGCGACACAAACATCACTTGTGTCTGTATTTACACATACCCCCCTGACAGCACACAACTAGAGCAGATAACCCTTTTTTTTCTTTCTCTTTTTTTTGCATTTCTGCCTCGCACATTAAAACTCCCTCACACTGCAAAACCAAATAGTAAACAAACAATGACAAACACTGTTCGTTCTGACAGTGTAAATTTACTCCACCAAAAGTGTAATGCAAAAGAGATTCTGCCAGACTATTATGAATACTAATTCTCAACAGCAGTCAAATACAGTGGTCAGTCCTGGAGGCAACATGCAACCCCCCTTGTCAATCAATTAATTTAAAAAAATATCTATATATATATTACACAGGTGTATTCATGGAAAAACATGACCACATCTGCCAAGAAAAAAAACAAGTAGCAATATTTCCTGTAGAATTGAGCTGTGATTGTTTGTGTAATGTCCCTGTAATACCTTTACAAAATGTTTTTTATAAGGTATATTGTACATAAATAACTAGTAAAAATGTAACATGCATTGAAAAAGTTGCTGAACCTGGCCTGAATTCTGTGTTTGGCTTATTGAATTATGTATAACTATTTGTATGTATGCCAACGAACTATTTGTATGTGGCTTTCATGGTGATCAAACTTTCTCTTCTCTGGTCAAAAGAAAGAACTGTGATATTTTAGAAATCTGATAAGAGTGGATGTACATTATAATCCAAAGACCATGACCTTTGACCTCCAAAATCAAATATCGTGGTGCAGGAATGACTCCAAAAATTTGGAAGTGAGTTAGCGTTTAGCACTTCCTGGTTCCCAAGCCCAGACTATGTGGGGTATAGGATACCAGTTCAAGATAAATGCCTTAAAAAGCTCCATGATGTACACAAAAGATTTTATTGTCTAACAAGAAATAAAAAATTGCATCCAAGGATGCCCTTTGTCCATCCCGGACCAAGGACAGAGGACCTTCATTTGTGGATCAAGACCGAGGTTAAAATCCATGTGGACGAAATACCCATATGATATTTAAAAAGAAACCTAAACAAAACCAAAAAAAAACTTGTGCGGATACTGCGGACGCACCCCATAGTTCTTGTTTATCAAAATAAGCAGTGGGTCATAGCCACTTGATGTAAAGTCAATTTTGACATCCATCGCATGATCTTTTAAAGAATGTACACATTATTCACGCAAAAACAGAATAGAAATGTGCATCAAAATTTGCCACAGATGTATTTGCAATGTCGTGCTGTTTGTTTGCATTGCCCTTGTAATGTTGAAGCTGTAAGGTCTGACTTAAACTTATTATTTTATTTATAGCATCGTTATGATTTATGGTTCTATTTGATTATTTATTGCTAGTTGTTATTTGGAAATGTTTGTTTTATTGATTCTATGTACAGCGCTTTGGAGACGTTTTTGTTGTTTAAATGTGCTATAGTTAAAGTGGATTGGATTGGATTGGATGTCCACACATATGCAAAGGTTTTTATACAAGTAAAGAGGTCACTGAAAACTCCAGTCAAGGCTAAGATTACTGAAAATGCAGTTTTTGATGTCTTCGTGGTTAAAGGATAAGTTCGTTTTTTTGACACCTGGACCTTATTTTTAGGATTAAATACGCTCGTAGACTCACCCAGACAATTTTGGCGGAGCTCCGAGCCGTTTTCGAGCAATTTAGATCTATCCAACGGCATTTTTCCTCATGCCGTAGTAGCAGACGGGGCCAAAAATCGAAGCCCCTAAATTAGACATTATCTGCTGCGAAACTCACTCATTTCAGCTACATTTTATAAATGAATGGCCAGTGTTATCACCATGTCAGCTCAACTTTGTTGTTATGGTCATCCAGGGCTTTACAAGGACGGGTAACTTTTGGTGACGTCATAGACAAGAACATGAGTAGAGCCGCTGTTGTTGCTAGGCTACACGGCTACACGGCTACGCGGCTACTTTTGTGCAACATGGCGAAATAATTATCCGATGTAGAAGTGTCTGACGATGACTTTGAGTATAATGGATGCCCGTATCGTTTTGAGCCAGAATATACCGACGAGGAGCTATTTGAAAGGAGGATGCAGAAGGAAAGAGCCGAACAGCTGGCCAGAGAACAAGCAACCACTGCACGGAATGGGGGCTAACTGGTGGTGTTGTTGTGGACATTGCACGGCAAACACAACAGAGGAGGAGTGCCTTTGCTGCTCAGAGTGGGACTTGAGACCAGAGGAAGCACGTATTGATGCCCCCCAAAATACGATTTCTGGCCCCGTCTGCTACTACGGCATGAGAGAAAAATGCCGTCGGATGGATCTAAATTGCTCGAAAACGGCTCCGAGCTCCGCCAAAATTGTCTGGGTGAGTCTACGAGCGTATTTAATTCTAAAAATAAGGTCCAGGTGTCAAAAAACTGAACTTATCCTTTAAAACAGCGTTCGGTACTCAAACATCCCACTCTCCACCAATTTCTCTGCAGGGAGACGTCACTCTATGAGATTTTCTCACTGTTGTTGCTAAACTGTTGCTGTTTTAATGTGTGTATAACTGGACTATTTACATCCCAACACAGACCTTCTGTCACTCTTTCACTATGATACTGCATTAAACACACTCTGAGATGCACTGTGATTGTTTCATAATTGACTGTGGTGACTGTTGACCCACGGCTGCTTGCGCCGTGTTTTGACGTGGTTGTAACAGTTGTTGAAATGAGCAGGAGTATCCACTAAACTTGTTAAAAACAGGATTTGATTTGATCTTGAACTGAAATAAAAATAAAAAAATATTTACCCAACACTCCTACTATTACCAGTTAACATAGGCACAAGTTAAACTGTAACACCAGTCGGCATGTGAAATAGATACCAAAATGAAACACCTTTTACTTGGAAATTGCAAAAAAGGTACATTTCATGGACATAGTTATAAGGTAGTTACAGCATTTAACAGTACATTTATGTGTTTTTTGTATTTTCGTCTGGACAGAGTCAGGAAGGAGGAAAACCTCTGTTAACCTGTTCAGCCTTTTTAAGCCTCCTGCTCAAAACCCATACCCATAAAGAAAAGAGTGTATCTCTGCAACCACAAGGTCTATTTGAATAATTTTGGTGTCATAATAAAAGTAACACTTGAGAGATTTGTCCAGATGTGTAATTATCAGTACATGTGTTACTGGGACAGAGTAAATGAAGACAGAAGTCAGGATAATTTGAAAATCTCATCCTCGCATAAAATAAACAAAAAAAAATATAGTGAATATCTTTCTTAGAAATGATGCTGGACTGGCTGTGAAACTCTAAAAATGAATAATAAAATATGTTTACATCATCTCTGCAAAGGATTATTGTTAAAAAGTGATGCAGAGAAAAATTAAAGAGGTTTGATAACAATATGGTCAGGCAAGGATTTTGAAAAACAGTGCATATTGAGCCAAAGGTCAAAAATATATGTATTTGTCAAATAAAAGCAGACATGACTATAGTCTTAAAGGCACAGTTCACTGCTTGTGCTGTCATGTCGAGGAGTTTTTCTCCTGAGCCCCAGCAGACCCAAAATTGGGTCCCATTGGGCTGAAGAGGTTAATAAAAGATACCTGCCTTGTCATGATACAGACAAAAAAGACTCAACTGCAGACAAAGCTGGTCCGCAAAGCAAAAGCAGGGTTTATTCACAGTCCAGAGTTCAGTACACAAAAAGGCATGCAAAACAAGGCAGAGGTATCCAAAAAACACTACGCAAAAAGGCAAGGCCGAGGCAAAGAGGGTCGTGATCAGAACTATGGCTATGAAAAGAACGCTGGAAAGTGACACGAAAGTACAACAATCTGGCAACAGGACAGGGGAAGACATGGGGGTTAAATACATGAGGTGATTGGGGGTGATGAGACACAGCTGGGGAAGAACAATCAGGGATCAGGTGTGACAACGGCAGACAGGAAGTAAAGCCCACGGAGACAAGGAGAGACAGGTGAATTTTCAAAGTAAAACAGGAAACAGGAGGCAAAACATAACACACAAGGACAACACGGGTAACTAAACTAACTCAGAGGCATGATCATGACATGCCCGCGTGTAGACATAGCCTTAAATGTTTTCTTGTTACCATCACTAAAATTAGACCAATATTAAAACAGATTAAAAAACAATGAAAATGTACACTAATGAGTATTTTTGTCCAAAGATTAAATCTAAAACAGCTGCCAAAATTAACGCTGCTTTGTGATGACTTCTGCTGATGAAAGAACTATTTTAATTTTGTTTAGACACAGAGTAAAATATTCATGAATTTCACCCCGCCTGCCAGTTTTAATAATTGGCAGGATGGCGTTTACCACCTACACCAACCTCTAATACCTGACAGCTTGTAACCAGCAGCATTTAATCACAGCTGACAACTGATAATCCATGTCTGGGCACTGATGGATCAGTGGCTTTTATTTCCCCCCTTCATCTCCTTCCTCTTCTTCCACTTCGCCCCTTTTTTCAAATTTTTAATTCTGTTTTTGTCTTGATGTGCGTCGCCGGGATGTTTGGGGGCTGGGAGATGTGATAATTTAGTGTGAATTGCTTTCAAGAATCTGTTGGATGGCATCCACGGGTGTGAGTTGTCACAGGGTTGAGTTTCAGATTTGCCTACAAAGGATTCTGCAGGTTTGATCTAAATTTATAAGGACACTGCTGCAGAAACACCCACTTTGATGGTCGTCTCGCTGGCTATCATTTGTCGTCCATATGGCGTGTTTGTGTGTGATACGCTTCTCCTGTACAGCATGTTCTGACTCAGATTATTTATTTTTCCCTCGCACAGAGGGTGCTAAACTTAAAGCTTCTCTGCCGAAAACAAAGATAACTTAATTTTCAGAAATGAATAAAAAAGTCATTACTGCACACACTGGTGGGTGTAAATAAATTGGTTTATCTCATGATTTGATTTCTTGGGTTATTTGTAGTCGTCAACAGTGCTGTAAAATAAAGGGAGTTAGATGCTGTTTAATGTCAGAAGCAAAATGAAGTGGGATGAAACAACAGCATTCACTTGTTTAACTCTTGGAAATGAATGCTTGTCTTGCATCACCACAAGGAAGAGCCTACTTATCATGAGTCATCTTGTAATGAAGTGGAAGTGCTTGAATGAAAAACATCTGCATTTAGCTTAAAAGAATGATGCAGTCAGTGTGCTGACCTGAAGCTACAACATGGCTAGTAAAACAAGCAGGTATATCTAACTGGGTTTTAGATATCAGAGCAAAAAGAGTGCTTCGGATAATTCATTGTTTTATACCTTCTCAACCTCTTCATAGAGAGTGAGTATTTTTGGATGAAACACTTTTTTAAAAAATGAATCAAACTGAACTTGACAAATTGCACTAACTCTTACACGTGTTTGAAGTGCAATTCATCAAAAAGCACTTCTCAGAACTAGACATTTTCAAGTGATTTGGTTTTAGGAGATTGTTTTAAAGCTCTTACACAGAGAGTTTGTCAGGTTATGAAACTGAAGTTAAAACCTTTTGTGCTTGAAAAGCAGGTCAGCTACAACTCTGATTTTTTTTTTTTTTTACCCCATATTGGTGCTGACACCTCTAGTGTCTTTACATATTCGTCTAAAGAGAGGGTCAAGATATCACTGCTTACTAAACTTGAGGCCCTATGGAGCATTCTGTCTGAAGCTGGTGTGTAAAGTCTTTGGTGCATCTTTGTTATGTGTCACTGTATTCAGATTGATGGTGGTGGATTTAAGTTATATTTCACTGAGGAATTCCTGCAACTTCATATATGAAAAAAAGACAAAGTGCTTTTGCATGAGGGAAAAAGCATATCAGATAAGATAAAACAAAAAAACTCCAGAAACACTATCAGTATTAAATATGATCTGCTTAACCAATGTTCTTTATGCTTAACAGAACTTTTTTTCTGGAAACCTTGACTATTCTCTCTATGATTAACTGACACAAGACAATCCATGATATCCAAGGGCTTGATTTTCATTGTCATAAATCTGTGTAAGAATCATTATTATTATTGAATCTCGTAATTCTGAATCTAATCTCAGTATTCATACTTTATTTATTTCAAAATGTTTTTACTGAGTTTTCATTGGAGTTTTACAAAAAAACAATCACAACAAACTGCAACAAAAGAAAAAAAAAGCAGCAAAAAGAAAGCTCTGCTGTGTTTGTTCCGTTTTCAGTATAATGTTAGACAGATGTTACATATTTTGCCCACAAATTACTTCTTTTTCTAATGACAACAGGGTAAGTATAATGAGGCAAATTAAGTGATACATCCAGCAGAAAGAGTAGGAATGGAAGAGAGAGTCGGAGTGGGGGTGAGGGTCGAGATGAGGAGCGCTATTAGTCTAGGGTGTTCGCATCAAATTTATTCACATGAAAGTCCAGGAAGGGGTACCAAATTTTTCGGAATCTTTTTACTGAGCCCTGGACTGTACATCTGATTTTTTTCTAGTTTGAGAGCTGACATTACCTCGCAAACCCGGCGAGAGTGTAATGGAGGGGTTGGCGATTTCCAGCTAAGCAGAATAAGTCTGCGTGATAAGAGTGTTGAGAATGCTATTAAATCTGATTGATGTCTGGATATCCCACAGTTGCTAGGGGCGACGCCAAAAGTTGCAATAGCAGGGTCTAGGTCAACTTTCTTTTTACATTTATAGGAAAGTGTGTTAAAAATGTTTGACCAGAATGTTTCCAGGTTTGAACACGTCCAGAACATGTGGCCTAATGTAGCAGGGGCCTGATGGCACCTGATGCAGGTCGGGTCTGAGCCAGGAAACATTCTGACCATTTTAGCTTTACAGAAATGTAGGCGGTTAAGGACCTTAAACTGTAATAATCCATGTCTCTTTTGATAGCTCTTTGCCAGATTTCAGAATTCATACTTTAACCTTAAAATTCTGAGATTGAAGTCTGAATACTGACAGAATACAGAATTCAGACTTTTATCTCAGAATATGAGTTTCCACAAGCATTCAACCTTTATGTTGGGAGATTTTTTTAATGATTTTGTATCTTTTCATAAATACCTCTCTTAAAATGTTATTTTAATCTAATGGTTTAATTAAGTTTTCCTATTCATACTCTGTAATCAATATTTGTCCACAGAAACATCCACTCTTGCCACACTTCGGCCTTGGCCCATGCTATAACAACAGTGGGAACAATATTTAAGGACAACAGAAGGTGTTTTTCTGTCGCTTTTTCCCGTGGATGTCATAGTTGTTGAGCTTAGACTGGGACAGCAGTCGCTGGACATGATTTGCTCCGGAGAAATCACTTCCCAAAAGCAAACACTTCATCCCTAAGAGGGTGCCAAGCTCTTGCCAAATAAGCACTTAACTGTTCCTCAGAGATAAATGACACTTAAACACAGCCAAACATCATAAAACAAATCTTTTTCCATCAATCAGAATGAAGTTGAATTTCTCCAGTTCACTCCTGCTGTTTGTGGCCTTTTAAGAAAGATTTATGTCTCGGTTTGTATCAATCTATGACATAGAGAGAGAGATGCAAACGCTTGACGTCCGCCTGTCCTTAAACTGACACCACTCCTCTCACTGAAATCACATTTCACACAATTAACAGCTTGATTTAACACCTAATAAGCCACAGAGATAGGATAATGATCCGTAAGGTTTAAACCTTAAATGTCTGATTTTGTTTGTTTGTTACCCTCAGGTGATCCAGACCATCAGTGCTGTGGATAGAGACCAACCTCTGAACGGTCACCGCTTTTATTTCGCTCTGGCTGCACCAGTCGCTGGAAACCTCAACTTCACCCTTAGAGACAACAAAGGTGCAGTGATAATGTTTTTTAATTTATCCTTAGACAACCTCCTCTTTCCATTTCTGAGACATTTGCAGAGATTGTTTTGTGTCTTTTATTTAGCTGGAAGAAAAGTTCAGAGAAAAATGCATGCCCAAGGTTTTGAAAATTCTTTGAAAGCATGAATTCACAAGTTGTCCTTAAAAGACAGATCTTGGCGAGAAAGCATCAGGTTCTACCATTTTCTGATTAAAAGGCAGTTCCTTGCTTAAATTCCTCTCCCACCCCATTTTGCTAAAGGTCCCATATTTTGCTCCTTTTTTGCAGTTTAACATGGATCCTTGATATCTTCATGAAACATTAGTAACATGCTTTGGTCCAAAAAGACAATGAATAAAGCACAGCTGCATTCTTTCCACGCTCACATAACCCCTCTGTTTGGAACGGCTGGTTTTGAGGGTGGTCGCCCTAATATGCTAATGAGCTAAAACAGAGACGCGTACATGCAATAGACCTGCAGCGTAACTCGAGCGAAGCCAAGTGCTCCAGCCACGCGCTCCAGCCATGCGCTCCAGCCATGCGCTCCAGCCATGTGCTGCTTACAGTCCTGAACACACACAAACTGTTAACTCATGCCGGTTACCAGACAATAGCGAAGCTTGTTTCCCCCAAATATCACAGGCTAATGCACAATATGCTAACCGCAGTGGGACAGCCGCAATTCAGCCTACCTTCCGGGCTAACGGTAGCAGGGGTAATGGGGTGGTTAAAGGACTGATTACATTCAGCCAACTGTTAAACTCCTCTTGACTAATGTAGGAATGTTCATACTTTGAAGTTTACCCTTCAGACTTGTACATTAACACTGATGAACATGTGAAGTTACCTCTGGTTCATTCCCCCCTGCTGTTAGCATTATCTCGTAGCAATGAGTAAAATAAATAGTACACAGCATTAAAAGACTTACATTTTCATCATCAGGTTTGGCGACGGATTGTTGGTACTGAGCCCAGATTCAGGAAAAGTCTAGTTGCCAGTCCTGTGTTGAACTGACTGAAGTTGAAGAAGCAGTTGGCTGTGAAGTGATTGGCACACACGTACAGGTTTTAGCCGACTGTAGCTGGCTCATTCCCTTCAAAAATAAAATGAATCCACTGGGCCCTTTGGTCCTCCGAGGCTGGTAGCCTATATGTGAAGATACAGTATGTGTGGCTGTTGACAGCCAGCAACCGAGCAGTGATAGGTTTTGGGTCTAGACATGGTGTACGCCAATCTCTCACTAAGAATGTAAACAATATGGCGGCACTACGCTTAGAAATTAAACTCAGGTTGATGTAGGCTTATGCAAATAAAATGCTTGTTACATAACAGTATATCCACAAACTCAACAGCTCAACAAATACCATGAGTTTACATTCACGCAGCCTGCTAAATACAGGTTTTGTTGTCTATGCTCACATTTTGTGGGCTGGTAGGAAGGCCACATGCCCAAAAATGTGTTCAAAAGCCTTAAAAAAGTGTTATGGGACCTTAAAGGAAATGTTTTCTCTTTAAATCTTTTCAGATTATTTTTTGGTCTTTTTGTACCTTTATTGATAGAAGGGAGAGAGACAGTGGATAGGCTTGTGAGGGGGATCGGGAGAGCAGGGGGAGGACACTCTGCAGGCTGGTCACAGGCTGGTTTCGAACCCGGGCTGGCAGGAACATGTATATGGTTTGTGCCTGGTTGCTTAGATTAGGTGTTTTTCAGGTTACAGAAAATACACTCACCAAAAAAAAGTCTGAAACGTTTTTCCATTTGATTATTTCTCTCCTTTAATATTATATATCATGTGAAAGCCTGATTAGTCACCTTTACAATGAGGTACAACTTGTAAGGATTCATCTATGGAATGAGCAACACAGCTAATCCTGTGGGTAGCAGCCAAAAAATGTAAGTGCCAAATCTCCTGAAACTGGAAGCTGGTGAGACAATTATTTGGAGTCGGCCCTGGTACCATTGCCAAACTTAGGAACAAGTTCCACGAGACTGGTGACGACTATGAAGTGGATGTCTGGGTTAGACAACAGTCCAAGAAGACCTGTTCCTCACCCTTGCTTCACTAAGGAACTGCAGACTTTCAGGTGAAGAGGGGATTTTGGCACATTTGTTTTGGATGCATGGTCCTTACAAGTTGTACTTTGTTGAAAAGGTGACTAATTAGGCTTTCCAACTTATAAAACATAATAACTGATAGGTATGATTAGAGGGGGATAATAATCAAAGAAATAATATTTCCCAACTTCTTTAGTTAAATTATTAAACAAGAGATACTTATGTTTAAACTTTGTAGGAGGTCAGACATCAATATTTAGCCTAACACCCCTGATCGTTACTTAAAGGCTTTTATGTGTCTTCTTACCGTCTTGGCAAAAATTCACAGACGGACCCTAAAAGAGAATTTATCATCAAACTGTTTTAAAAAATAGTGTGAAAACTGAATGTGTTTTTATTCTTTGAAAGTTACGGTTTTATTTTATTTTTTTTGAAATGTGAGTATTGGTTGGTTGATTGATTGATTGATTGACTACATTGACCTTTCCATATATTTCACCAGTCCATCTGGAAAAGAGCCCAGAGAAAGCATTTCAGGAGGGCTGAATCTTTTGGAAACACAACCAGCAAGTGATTGGACGGTCATTTCGTCAATCAACATTTATTATGGGCCAATCAGATAAAGTAGTAGGTGGGAGATATTGCGCCACAGAAGGTGAGCCACTATGTAAAACAAACTCTCGTCAAAACATGCTGGATGTGGAGCGAAAATATAATTTCTTTTTAAAAGTTTGCAGTGTTGGTATTTGTTTTTAGTTTAATAAAGAAATGTGACTGAGATCTGATAAAACTGCTACTGAAGCTATTAGCATCTATGCTAATCCCTGTACCTGCAATCACTTCCTGCTGTTGTCACGCTCACAGCTCTTACCTCTTCTTGCTCTAAAGGACGCTGATTGAATCGTTGTAGATTAGAGCTTGGCTAGATGGATCTGCGTGATTACACACATTGAATCAGGCAGATCCATCTGCTGTGCAAGGTTATGAAATCACGGCAGAAAGGAAAACCTTTGGAGCATGTGGTCAGTTCAGAAATTTCCTGTTGGTTTTCTTTGGCTTGGAAAAAAAATTCATGATTTGATCACCTCACAACTTGGTTATTGTAATGCTCTGTTCTCGGGAATCAGTAAAGGTAACATGCAAAAACTACAGCTCATACAGCTGCCGCAAAGTTCCTGACTGGAGCACATCACCCCAACTCTTGCTGACCTCTATTGGTTTGTGAGTCAGTTTTAGGAGGGATTTTAAAATTATGTTATTAGTTTTGTAAGCCTTGCAAGGCCAGGCTCCATCTTATATTTTGGATCTTTTAACTTTTTATTCAGCAGACAGGATTCTAAGATCATCTGGCGGGAACTTTTTGTTTGTTCCAGAATCTGGACTGGGGACTAAAGGTGACCAAACCTTTGCTTTTTGGTCTCCAAAGCTTTGGCATTCACTTCCAGATGATTTCTGACTAGTTAGCTCTTTGTCCACTTCTTTTATTTGCATTTATTATAAGCATATAGAGGATCTAAAATTGAATAATACTTGGAAACAAGCATTTTTTGAGAGCCACATATGCAAATATTAAAGCAGAATGAACACTGTGTGTTAATGAAGAGCTTCTCTTAAAAATAATCTATAAGAAGCCGTCTTCCTTCCAGGCTGCTCTTAATCTCCAACATGAAACAAGCACATCCATATATTAATGTAACTCTCGACTGCAATCGCTTCCTATTGCTGCACAGCCTTGCTCCTCCCTCTAAAATGTAACATGTCTGCCCAAGCCGAGCTCCCACACATGTGAACAAAACACTCCACAAAGGGCATTTCCTCTGAGAGCATATCAGGACCATGCATGTTTATAAAGCAGCAGGATATAACTAACCAATGATGGAGTCAGGCACAGTTCTCACGGGCCTTCAAAGCTATATGTAAATGAACATTTAAGTTTTCCTTTAGGAGAGGCCAATTTTGTTCTCTCGCCCACTGCCTTGAGTGTAGGTGGTGAGCAAATCATAATGATGCAAAGGCATTTCAGTCTATTCATAAGGTTACACTTATCCTGTGATCTACAACACCGGGACCTTGAAACACACAGAGAAAGACTGTAGCTTAGCCACACAAAATAAGTCATTAAAGATGTGCGCCAATTGCAGCAGGAAGTTTCTTTTTGCATGAACAATTATTTTTAAAAAAGGGTTTTGTGGGTACTGTCAGAACAGAGTTATGCTTTTATTTGGCACAGCCAGGGCTCGCCCAGGGGCACCTACTCTGTGCTTCCTCTCTTGGGTCAGTTTGCAGAGGAGATTGTGTCCAGAGAACTGCAGTGAGCAATAGCTGGAGTGTCAATTGCTCTGCTGCAAGGCTCAATCTGAGGAGAGTCCACAGCAAATAGACTGAACCGAACTTAACCAGCACACTGTGAGAGCAGTGGCCCTTTTCTGTGGGAAGTGTAAGGTCAAGAAACACCAAAAAACATTTCATAATATTTGTTTGCTGTTGTAACTGGGGCTGTGAAACACCTTTAATCAGTTATAATTGGTCGTATTTTAAGTAAAGATATATATGATATTGACAATGTGAAGCAACTGATCCTATGTATTGAGCTGGGATTTACATAAATGCAAAGAGATGTATTTTATGACTCTGGAACCCATGCTAGGCTATACACAGCAGTCAATGGTGCACACAAAAGCCTCCTAATTTACCCACTTTAATTTTAAAATTATACAAAAAAGTACAGTGCCTTGACTAGATGCCACAGCAAGATTTGCGTTAGTCTTCCTCGACTAAAACCCCTGACACCACTTCTCCTGGACCTTTCAGCACATCTCTTTACTTTTAGTAAGCCTTTAAAACTGCTGTCCTGTGTGGTAGTCTTGATCGGTAAAACGGGGCACAAACCTCCACCAAGGTAGCTCACATATTGCTATTAAATCTAGAAGCAATAGTTCCATGATAAACTTACCATCATAATATGATTCCTTGACCCTGAAAACCCACATCTAGCACTCGAAATCATGTTGATATCATTCTAGTTAGGCAGTTATTGAGCAAAAACGATTGTTTGCTAATGGTGGTTTTCTGGATCACCACCAAAATCTAATCATTTTTAAGTTGGGCCATTACCAACATCTCCTGAAAACTTCAGCAAAATCTGTCCAGTAGTTTTTGCGTAATTTTGCATACAAACAATACAGACAAACAAACATACGCTGGCAAAAACATAACCTTCTTGGTGGAGAATGACAAGCCAAGGTTGCCAAATATGACGTCTGTTTTGCCTGTTTTTATATCCGGAATGAATACAGGAGAGACCCATCGTTGTAATATCCAGGGAGTTCGATTGATATCAGTTTTTTGCTCCAGTGACAGCTATCTGACCCCACTGCAGCACTCGGCTCACATTAACTAAATTATAAGTTGCTGGTGGAAGGATACATAGCATCATAAATACCTCCCAAAACAGGAGCTTTGCCGGGGAAAAGCAAAACATTGCAAACACTTTAGGTGCAGTGATTGGCAGTAACATCACTACAAGTAGAATTGTTTGTAGCTTAACTACACTTTCTGGTAGCTTTGTGGTAGCATTGTTGTTTTCTGAGTCAAAGAGCTTTTCAGTAGCTTAGTTATCTTATTGACCAAGCAGTGCAGTAGCGTCTAAAGAAGAAAATTACCCTCACCTAAGAGGAGGAGCAGCAGCAGAGGGCTCTGTCACAGTCCAAAACACTTTAAAGGAGGAGTAACTGATGTGAGCGGACACAGGTATGCGTACTTGTAGTGGACCATGGATTTCCTCATAACAGTAACAACACTGGCTAATCTTTAAACCTCCAGTGTCTGTGCTGCTTTAGCCAAGTGCAGGGACAGGCGAATGTAATCATGCTAGCAGCAATTCACAAAAGTAATCATTAATTAATTTAATTGAATTGTTTGAAGGATATTCCCTTAAGATGAATCATCTTGTTTTCAAGGGAGTCCTTAACATACATACAAAACAAACAGAAGTTGCGGCAATCTAAGAAGACTGAAAAGGGCAAATCGATGTGATGCATCAAAAAAATGCTAATGATGTAGCGCACATTTTTATATAAACATATATATATATAAACTTTGCTTGTGATTGAAATGGTTTAGGAATAATAACACCTATGATAATTTTAACATTGATATGATCATGACTATGTCATATCTAAAAAATAGAAAGAAAATATCCTGGATGTGTTAAACTACTTTTGCTGTGTTGCTGTAGCTTAGCTTGCTGCTTTTGTCCAGGCTGTCGCTTTAGTGTAGCAAAGCTGATATTTTTAAATGAGTATCTCGAAAGCTAACTTACTGTTTGGGGCGTCGGTGGCGCAGCTGGATAGTGCACTTGGTCAGTGATCGGGAGGTTGCAGGTTCAAGCCCAGCTCCGGGGCAACACATGGCGATGTGTCCTTGGGCAAGACACTTAACCCCAAGTTGCTCCCACTGCTGCGTCAGTGGCGTGTAAATGGGTATGAAAGGGCGTGAAAGTGTTAGCTGATACTGATGGATAACTAACATAGAAACTCTGAACCATCAGTGAGCGAATGTGAGAGCGAATGGGTGTGAATGGGTAAGTGTGACCTGCGGTGTAAAGCAGCTTTGAGTAGTCAAAGACTAGAAAAGCGCTATATAAGCTCAAGTCCATTTACTGTATTTTGCAAGTAACTTGCCAATCACTGTGTAGGTGGGAGCTATGAGCATGACAATGGCAGGAAGTGACTGCTCGTACAGGGATTAGCTTATATGCTAACAGCTTCAGTAGCATTTTTTCTGATCTTGACTACATTGTGTTATTAAATGAAAAACAAGGAACACTGAAAACATTTCTTAATAGTAAGACATTTTCACTCCAGTTACGGCACGTTTTGAGAGTTCATTCTGCGAAGTGGCTTATGTGTTGTACCTAATGACGCGGGAGAAGCGCCCCCTACGTCATGTGATTGGTCAGTGATGAATGTAACTGAAGGAACAATTGTGTAATCACCTCCTGGATATGCTTTTAAAAGGTCCTAGAACACTTTCTGTGGGCTGTTGCCCGGATGGACCAGTGAAATATTTTCTGATTAGTACATACTGAATGGTCTATCTGGTGTGTCAGGTCAAGAACATCCATCTGAGCCGTCGACTATGAACTTTCCAATTCCAATCAAAAGCCTCTACAGACTGAACTATTGTAATCCCAAAATAAAACCAACCCCGAGTCTGGACCTTACTACTTTTAACTTTATTTGAGGTCACCACACATTGATCCCTCTAATTGTCTTTTTGTTTGTTAGTTCATCACCTTGACCTTCGCAGCATAAATTTCCCTGTCAATCGGAATGTAGTTCCTTTAGATTCTCTTTTGGTAACAATACCCCCAAGTGCAAAAACACCCCCATGCCACCATAAGGAAATGATTTTTCCTATTTAGCCACAAGACACTGACCTTAGCCCTGACCCTACTCACATTCAATATGTTCATACCAAAACTTGGAGCCTCATGTCCAACATAAGTGACCTCACAAATGTTCCCAAAGTTGAACTGGAGAAAATCCCTGCAGCCAACCAAAGCTGTGGAGCTGGAATCTGTAAACCAAAAGTGTGGGTGCTGTTATAGAATTTTCAGATAAATTATTCAGCAGTTACATAGCCTACATACTTTTAACATGTATTTTAACGCCCTAAAGTTGTATTTTCCATTTTTCTGCTTTGCTGCATGCAGATTTCCCTCGAGGATCAAAAATATTCATGACCAAATGTGTCCCATTTAGCACCACAACATATTTATCCAACACTGTAACAGCTTTATTTTCAACTCATGACAGATGTTATGAGCTAATTTGTGTCTTTTTTTAGTTGACATTTACAAGGCAAACCATCTCTATCTTCATTTTTACTTTGTTCTGAGTAGGAGCAAAGCAGAATGTAATCTTGATATTGCTCAAAAAACAAAGGAGCTATCCTTCAAGAGGGAAATCTACATTTCAAATGGCTGCACAGTCTGAAAGCGCCTTTGAATCTATTGAAATACTTGTCATGAAGAGGCTTTTTTTAGCTGCTGTAAATGGTATATTGTTCTCTTCTGTCTGCTTCCATCTCTCCATCATACGCTTAGATTTCATATCAGATTTTTACCATCACACCGAGCCTGTTATTAGCCAACAGGTGGTCAAGATCAGGGAGAGACGCCACAGTGTGTCATGTAATGAATTGTGTTAATGACACCATCTGTTGGCATTCCTGCTTTTTAATACTGTAGAATCATTTTGAACTGCGCGACAATCATTACAGGATAAAAGTTAAGCCTCCTGCGAGTCAAATATATGCAGATTAATGCTCATTTGAGAGTAAACATGCACAATGAAGGCAGATTTCCAAGTTTTCCTCCAAAGTTTTATCCTGTTTCTCTCCTTATTTTTGTCCAGATAACACAGCAACCATTTTAGCAAAGCGCAGTGGCTTCAGGAGGAGGGAGCAGCCTGTGTACCGTCTGCCTGTGTTGATCGTGGACAGCGGGACCCCGTCCCTCAGCAGCACGAACACGCTGTCGGTCCGAGTGTGCGAGTGCGACTCTGGCGGCGTGGCCCTGTCTTGTGGAGCTGTGGCTTACATCGCGACCGGCCTGAGCACCGGCGCCCTCATGGCTATTTTAGGGTGCATCATCACACTTCTGGGTAAGAATTATACAACCTCACAGACGAGTCAGAGGGAGTGATGCTCAGAGAGATCATCACTGTCATGGGTGGGCCTACAAAAGGTGGGGGGCACTGACTCAGACTGGGGGGGCACATTTCAATACTAGATAAAACTCAGGTCATCGAAATTTCAGCCCCTATCCTTGTAAAAATAAAAAAGTTTACTTAAAAGTAAATAAAACAATATTATAAAAAAATTATTTGTGTTACAAGTTATTATTGTTACAATAAGTTTGACTGTTAATATTATTGTTGTTATGATGAAAATATAGTAATAATATTAAACATATCAATAATAATTATTATTATTATTGGGCTGATATTAAAAATGATTTTTTTTATTTTTATAACTATTATTATATGTTATTATTAAGAACTTTATTTAACCAGAAGAGCCTCATTGAGATAGAAAATCAATCAATGAATCTTTATTTGTATAACGCCAATTCATAACAAGTGTTATCTCAAGACACTTTACAATAGAGCACAAAGCTCCTCACATTATGGATACACATATATGCATAGATACATATATACATATAAAAATACACATATACATATATATACAAATATATACATCCAACACCCAACATGAATCCATATAGCCAATCATGAATCCCTCCATCATGGCGGCAAGAAAAAACCTTCTGTTAAGCAGCAGGAAATCTTGAATGTGGACCCCAGTCTCATGATGAACAGCAAATCCACACGATGCTGTGAGAAAATCTCATTTGCAAGACAGGCAGCACCCTTGCATATTATTATTATTATTATTAGTAGTAGTAGTAGTAGTAGTAGTAGTATTGTGATTATAATTATCAAAATATTATTATATTATTGAATTATTTTTACATTGTTTTATAATCATTATCATTTTTACCACTTTCACTATACTACCCATCAGTATTACATTATTATTATTACTATTGTTATTATTATTATTATTTTTATTATTATTATTATTATTATTATTATTGTTATTGTTGTTGTTGTTGTTGTTGTTGTTGTTGTTGTTTTTGTATTATTATCTCCACCATCAGGAATTCATTTTATTATTGCTGAAGTAATCATAATTAAAATTAATATTACTTCAGCAGTTATTGTTGTTATTATTGGCATTATTTTTATTTGTACTATTTTTTACCATCATTACTTTATTATTATTATTATAAGTATAAGTAGTATTAGTATTTTCATTAATATTCTTAATATATTGTTATTATTATTACCAATACTATTGTTATTATTTTCATTCTTTTATTTGTTTTGTTGTTGCTGTTGTTATCATTATTTTTTTATTCATTTTAAGCTCTGAAGAAAACGTTGGCAGCCGTTCCCCAGCATGAATCTACCTGATGTCATACAACCGTCAGTGTGATAAGCTGTGCATGCCAAATGCAGCTGCATGCTGAGACTGACTGTGTTAACAGCATGGTAACAGATTTTAGTGTCTTATTTCAGTATGTTAAGGCAGGGACGGGATCCCCAATCAGGACATATTAGTATTTTTATATATTTGTTGGGAAACAGGACACAAAATCTAATGAAGGGGACAGTCCAGGCTGAATCTGCACATCTGGTTACCCTAGTGTAAAGGTGAAAAGGCAGCTCATCCTCAACAGTAAGTGAGATGTAAAACCTAACAGCTCATCCACAAGCAGATCTGCAGCCGTAAAGAGACAAAACAGCTACTGACTATCAGTACAGGCAGCAAATGTGGAGCTCTGTGAGTTAAAATAGTGATCACTGGGATCTCATTGAAGAGAAAGCCTTTAGGGAAGAGTTACTGCAGTCTTTACATAAAAGAGAGGGGGAGCTATACTATTTTGGCCTGAATTATGTGTTTATGGTAGAGCCAATTATCTCCAGCAACTTATGTGAGATACAAAGATTAAAACCAAATCAGCAGAGAGCGTTAGATAAATACTGTTACATCCATAAGCCTGCGTGTGAGTACATATGTAAAACTTAACCAGCTGCTGCAAGGGTAAAAGGGATTTACACAGAGAGAACAAATGAGTGTTACAAAACAGGGTTAGTGTAAGGACAGTACGAGAAGAACAGGACGACAAAAAGGTCACGAGTCTTACTGTGTAAAAGATTTTGATGTTGACCTCCTTCTCTCCAATATTAATATTAAATCATTAAGGTGTGCATATTTTATCCATTTGTTATTATTCAACAATGTTGACACTCTTTTCATTTTCCCATCCATTCATTTACCAATGAATCATTCCTCTGTTCGTCCATCATTCATTCTTTCATCCACTTCAAAGTTGAAGCGTCCAAGGATCCATCAGTATGAACATGCCCATCCATCCATCCATCCATCCATCTGTTCATTAATATACTGTATATACAAGGTGTGTCAGAAAAGTTCCAGGACTGGTGTCACAAAAGATTTATTTCAAACTTCAAACTAAGAGTTTTCAGAGTAATCCCAGCATGTCTACAAAGAGATACTGCAGTGTTTGCTTCGTTCAGTGCGTGAGAAGAGGCGAGAGTTGTGGCAGGACAAGTCGTGGCTGCTTCACCCTGACAACGCGCCTGCTCACAATGCCCTGAGCATTCGACAGTTTCTGGCCGAGAAGAACATCGCCGTGCTGGAGCAACCTCCCTACTCACCCGACCTGGCTCCGTGTGATATTTTTCTTTTCCCCAAGCTCAAGGGGGTCATCAAGGGGACCCGTTTTGAAGACGTGGACGACATCAAAAAGGCCGTGACGACGGAGCTGCGGAGGATCCCAGAAAAATCCTTCAGGAGTGCATGAAAGCGTGGCAGAGAAGGATGGGAAAGTGCATTAGACTCCAGGGGGCTTACTTAGAAGGGGAAAACTTGTAGTTTGTTGTTTGGATTCTAAATAAATCTTTTGTGACATCAGTCCTGGAACTTTTCTGACACACTTTGTATACATCTATCCATAGAGTCATCCATCAATCCCTTCATTACCAATCAAGCTATTTATCCATATATTTATCCATCCATCTATCTGTTCATCCTTCATCAATACATAAACCCATCCACAGGTCCCTTTATCTGTTTATCATCCATCCATCACCCATCCATCCATCATTCATCTATCGGTAATTAATTATCCATCTGTAATTTCAACCCAACAAGCCTTTAATGGATCCACAGGTTCTTTGATTTATCAGCATCCATCCATCTAGCAATTCATCCATCAGCCCATCCATCCTCCAACCATCATCAATACATTAACCCATCCACAGATCCCTTTATCAATTTATCATCCATCCATCCTCCAACAATCATCAATACATTATTCCACCAGTAGATCCCTTTATTTGTTTATCATCCATCAGTCTATCTATCCATCCATTAATCCGCCCATCCATCTTTAAATCAATATGTTGCTCTGTCTGTCTCTCATTTCATCCATCCATACCTTCATTTGTCCATCCATCCGTTTGAATTTGTATGGGAATAGTTTTTTAAGATTCGCTTGAGCACCATTTCATTATTACAATTATTGATTTTTTTCAAGAAAAAAAAACACATTTGAACCCTTTTGACCCTCTCTTGCCCTTGTATAATTATTTTGCAAACCAACACGTCTTGGCAGACCATTTCCATCTGAAATTGGCTGTGGCATGTCATCACTTCGGAGCTGTTTGCTTGAACCAGCTGTGTTTGTTAAAATGTAGTGGGAGTGTTATCTGAGCTGTACAACCACAGCAGATCAGATTTAAGTTCAGCTCTAAGTGGATTTAATGTAAGTTTACAGCTCTCTGCAGCTAAACACTACTCTACCTCTGTGTTCCCGACCCATCTCCAACTTATCCCTGTTATTATGCATTCTCCAGGCAGTCCAATGTGAGAGCGGAGGAGCTTTGCTAAAACACACTTTACTTGTTGAGGTCTTGCTCATGTCAAACCTGGGGGGAGTTAGCTTCCCCTCATATTTCCTCCTCGGTAAAATACATGTGACCTAGGTCAGTGGGCTCTGAATAGCAAGTCTGGATGTTTACTGAAATCCTGCCAACAGGATCAATTAAGAAGAGTTGGTGCACTGGGTTTAGGGGAACTTTTGGAGATTTTTATTCAGCCAGAGTGTTTAGCTGGAGCCGTCAGGTAATGAAATTCACGCTGTTTTTTTTTTTTTTTGGCGAACTAAGTTGAGAAACGGAGTATGTGGACACCCAAGGCTGTTACCTTGACCTTATTCTCTAATACATTCAATTCTTCATGTACAACACATGGGAAGTTCCAGAAACAAGATTAACTTGCTTATCCCAGGTCATTCAGGAGTGAGCTCAGTGAGGGTAGGCTTTAAATCCACAATTTATGTTCAAACACTTTTTTTCTTTTAATGTCCTTGAAGAGTGCTTAGTATGCATTCTCTTATACTTCCTCATCACTCAAACTGTACCTTAACACTTCACGATAAATAAAGAAAATTTGCAGGGATGCAGAATATTATCAGAACAATATCAGTATCAGAAGATGTTTGTCTGAAAAGCTGATTATCGTTTTGGGAGATATGAACTTTATTTACACCTGATAATTTGTCCATAAGAAGTGGTCATGAAAACCCTATTTATTAACTGCAATACTGGCAAAATGTACAATGTACCATGATTGTTTACCCTATTATCACATAATGTCCACATTTATGAACCTAAAGTGTAAATTATTTAGGAATAACATGTTGTTTTTCTTGCTTCACGTCTGTTTCTAACAAAAATAGACTGCAAATATGGTAGAAACATGTCAATTTTAGTTAAGTAGAGTCTTTGTGCCCTTGACACAAAATATCTTTTTTTATGTCAATTTCGGGGATAATGAGTATTAGAAATATCAGCATATCGGATATCAGCAAAAATCCAATACTGTGCTTCGCTAAAAATTGGGGGAAGAAGTTTGACTTTCAAAAATTGCTTGGTGTGCAGTAAACAGGTCTGTCTATCCTCAGTAATGTTTCAATAAAATATAGTCTGAGCATTAACATATTTCATACAGTCTCCTGTGTGTGTTCAGAGTGTGTTTAATGGCACAATAAAAACATCTTAATTTGATCATTTAACAGTGAGAAAGCATCAGTGTGTTTACACTTATTTTTCCAAATACAAAAAAACAATTGTATTGATTTTTGCAGTTCTTTAACTTTACTCTGAGCCTCCAGAATCTTCATAAAACTTTTTTTTACAGTCATTATTATGAGGCATTCATCTGAGAGAGCCTCCCCTGAATTTCAGCGCACAATAGTGAAAATAAAATGTAACAATGTGCAGTTTCTTCAAAAGAAAGCATCGCCTGCAGGCAGCCTGAGTCAGTGATGAGGTTTCATATTTTTGATCACCCTCTCTTATAAAGGAGCCCCTCTGATGGCTTCCCCCAGATACGAGCCGCTGTGTATTTAGACTTTATGAGAATATCTTATGAAGGTCACTCAAATAAGCGTTGTGAGGGGATCTGTATTTCAAGGACAAGAGCTCTGTTTTCAAATGCAACACCATATGTTAAGATGTTAGCACAGGTGCTTGTAACCTAGAATTCATTAACATAAACTTAAAGATATTACAACTCTGAGTGTCACCTCCTGCCTGCATTATTGTTCATAAAACCATAAGACAAAGAGTGATCACATCAGGGCAGAGTCACAGTTTAACGCTCAGGTGATCTTCAGTGAAAGCTGAGAAGCATCTGAACTGCACATACAATAAATGGGGTTGTGCAATATACTGAGTTTCTACAACATACCAATATATTTTCTAATAAGATAACTTAGTTTAAGTTAAGTAAGTTTAAAAGCTTGAGGTTATTTGGCCCAAAACAAAAAATACAATCTGGCATTGGACTGACATACCAACCAAACCACCAAACAACCAACCTACCTACATATCTATCAAACCACAATGATACTAACATACCATCCAACCAACTAACACTGACCAATATACCATAAACAACCAAATATTTTAAATATGCACATTTTTAAACCAAACAAACAACCATGTGACCAATCAACCTACCAATCAGCATTTCGATGAAGCCAAAAACCTTCCGGCCAATGAACTGACTATCCAAATGACCAAGCATATTTTCAATTTATTCTGCTCTTAATTACTAACACAATTGGATGGACAAACAAGTCAAAAGACAAACCTACAACATATCAACCAATATATCTTTCAAACCACAAAGTTACCAACAGAACAGTCAACCAACTAACCTACTGACCAATGTACCATAAACCATCAAAAATTCAACCAACCAACTTGCAATTTTTTTAGCCAAACAAACAACCATGTGACCTACAGTTTCAACCTACCAACCACAGTGCCTATGAAACCACAAACCTGCAAACCAACCAACTGATCATCCAAACTTATTTTCTGTTTATTTAGCCCTAAATGGAAAATACCATTTGGCATTGGACTGACAGACTAACCAAACAACCAACCTTCCTACACATTCAACCAATTCAGATTCAACCAACCAACTCATAAATTAAATAACCAAACAAACAACTATCCAACCTATGAACCTACCTAAGATTTGTTAACATTGCAGGATAGGGCAGCTTTCCATATATATAACAAAAAAAGGTTCTCAACAGGTATGGATGACATTTTAGGGAATGTTGGTCATGGCACAAGGAAGAGGATATTAGTTTTTTAATGATGATCCAAATCTGGATACAGGAATTTTTTTAAAGAACTTGTTAAAAGTGCATGATAGGAAAGTTTTCCACATTTTTGACAATAACTGGCTCAACACTGTTGCCTTGCTGGAGGTTTGAGCTTTCTGAGCTTTTCTATTTTTCACTGAAATGCTTTGGCAGTGATTCCATATAACATCCATGCAGGTACAGCTCTTTTCATTGAATTGAATTGAAAACACTCTATAGTCATGGTTGACAAAGACTTCTTTTTTGATGTTGTGGCAACATATAAATTCCATTAAAACTCCATTTAGGATGACATCAAATTGTATACATCTGGTGGTTGTTATTACTCCTTTTTTATGCATTTACTGCAAAAATAACAACATTTTTTAATTTGTCATATATGACCATTTGGCTGAAAAACATGTTGAAAATGTTTTGTCATCAGAACTGACCAGCCCAACAAAGGCCTTAGCTCTTTGATGGGGTCAGTCTTTGCCTTTCATTTCGCTCCCCTTGAAGTCTCTCTCTCTTTTATTGCTACAGAGAATACTTTTCGTGTGATAAATGAAAACTTCAAAAGAGCAACAGGGGGAAATACGTGGCCGCACAAGCCTGAACCCGGCATGGCTAATGAAAGCCGAGTCTTTTCTGCACAGCATGGCCTCGGGCCGCAGGCTTAGAACTAATGGCCTCCAGTTTAATATACCTCCAAGACGTCAGTGTGTTTGTGCCAGAGTGAGTGTGAGTCCTGAGCTGTCCCCATCAGTCTGTTTGTCTCAATTGGATCAGCCTCATCCCTTTTTCTCTCTGTTACCTCTTTGTGCATACCCCCTCCTTCCTCTTCTTGTATTAACGGCCCGCTTGTGACCGTTCAGCTCAATCCTTTATTCTGATCCTCCTTGATGGCCTTCCATCAAGACCTCTTTCAATCTCCTAGGTAGCAATCGGGGCTGTGATTGCGTGTGATTGTATTGTTTTGGATGAGACACGAAGCAGAAAAAAGACCCCAGGACACATCTCGACGCTGTCATCCTCAGGTGCTGTCACTTCTAAATCTGCAGCTTTTTCTGCTCCCCTCCATCAGTCTCTTTTTTTTTTCAATCATGTGAGCAGAAAAAAACCTTTCTAGAACTAGAACATACAGATTCTAGTTATCTGTCAAGATGGTGACGTCGAAATAACTACAATGCATGTTGCGTATTGAGAGCTTGTCAGAGTGACACTCCCACTTCTACTCCAACGACTCATTAAATGTGGGTGAGAAACTTCAGTCTGGACGTGATGCAGATCAGGGACAACAATCTATCACTCTCCTTTGAAATGTGGATTTATTTATTTTTGCTTAGACCAGTAGCATCAAGTAACTTCACAACTTCTTCAAAATAAAAGTTCCCAGTTTTTATGTTCTTTAATTGCCTTAATTATTAAAAAGCCACATTGAGTCATAAGTGTTTCATAAAAAAATAGCACTTTAAAGTTATAGTCTGGGATTTTTAATGTGGGATTGTATGAAGTATATGTCAGCAGCATAAACATTAGCCATTATGATCCGGCTCTGCTTCTGCGCAAGCCAAGACTAGGGGGTGACATCATGCCCGCTCAAGTCTCACCTTTGTGTGTATAGGTTTAGCTGACATTATTCCAACTGTACCCTTTAAGTTATCTACCAATCGTAAAACACTGCAGCTGATGGCCCTGCTGTCTCTGCTGCTGGCCCTGCTGCTGCCTCAGCTCCCTCGAACTGATAAATGGGTCGAGGAAGGACAGGACCGCAGAGAACCGCCACTTCTGTTGAAAAAGACAGACCTATGTACTCACTAACTCATGTTCCCACACAGAAATGGACACCCACACAATGCTGACTGGCTGTTGCAGCACTGTCACAACCCAGTAGCGCAACCAAGTCGCCCAGGTCATGTGCATCATGCATGAGGTCTGGCCCTGCCCCATTGCTGCTGTATATTGACTTTGCATGGAGATTGGTCGCCCAGGTTGCCCAAGTAGCATTCAGTGTGAACACACCTTAAAGGAAAACTCCAACATTTTTGATGTTTTCGTGTCTTACCTCGCTCCCGAGTCCACGACAAGCTGGTAGATGCCATTCTTTCAACTGTGCGTCCAGTAACAAGAAAGAGAAGGAAAAAGATCGCCAACCGCTAGTTAGCTTAGCTCAAACGCTGGGAGTCAACCAGTAGTGCTAGCCTGTCTCTGCCCACAGTCATCAGATAAACTCTTCAGCAACTCTAAACGGTCCAGTGTGCTTGTTATGACTCCATTATGTTATGATATCTTCATATTATCTTCTTCTACTCCTAAACAGAGGCTTTGTCTTCTTTTCACTTAAAACTCTCATTTTGTAGAACTCACAGTCCTTACCACATCAAAGTGAAGCCTAGCTTTCTGACCAGTTCTTACCAAAAGTATCACTAATCATTGTCATTGGCGTCTAATTAATTTTCTCTGAATATGACTCGCATGCATCCCGTTTTTTAAATTCCATACTGTAACTTGAACAAAATGAAATCAAATTTTTTTGTCCAGATCTCCCAGCTCTAACCTGAACACAATAAACTATGATCATAATTATGTGTGTTTTCACCTGGCTGCCTTAAAAGCACGCAGAGCTGAACATGCTTTACCTTTCTCTCAATGTGCTCATAAGCTAAGTGCTCATTAATCATAGGTTGATATTTTTAGATTTAATTACTGAGCTTGTCCCCTTCCCCTCGCAGTAATGTTCCTGAAAAACCTCAACCACAACTATGTTTTAGAGTAAATGTCACATAAAACCTTTTTTTAATGATGCAGTCACTTTTGGATGATAGACCAAACTACTGAGATGATCATTATCTTGTTAAATTTCCGAGTTTTTTTTTTTTTTTCTTCTTCCAGTCCAGGTCAGATGTGGCTCAATCCTCCAGAGGCCCAATTAGGACATTACGTAGCTCTCCACTTCTCCAGACGGTTATTTCTGTCTGCGTGTCCTTATCAGACTCATTCTATAAATCTTCATGTCCATTCATCTGTCTCTTGATTTTCTGTCTCTTGTTTTAGCCTGCCGTCTGCATCTATTTGTGTGTCTGCGCCCGCACAGACGGCACACAGTGTCTTCTTCGGATATGATCTTTAAGCTAGACTGAATCGCCGCGTAGCGATTGTGTGTTTAATCTGGGTAATTGTTTGCTATCACTAGTTGACACACCGATAATAAAAGACAAAGAAGAGGAGGAAATCTGCTGTTTTGACTGAGAAAATCAATTAAAGGCTGATTCTCCGCAGAAATGAAGACTGGCAGTAGTTAAGACGACCTTTTGTGAAGGGAGTTTGGAAAAAGAGAATACACTGAAAGAATACAAACAGAAATTTGAAAAGGAAGTACAAAAGCATAATATCAAACAAAGCAGTGACAAAGAAATCAGAAAAGCAGTCTCAATGATAAAGTAAACCAACCAACAACTTGCTGATAACAGTGAACTTCGCCTCTTCATTTCCTTAAAGTTTTGATGCTGTATTTGCTGATTCTAAATGTTTTTGACGTAATTTGTCTTTAATGGGGAGCGAGAGATCCGACAAATGTAAGTGGACTAGAGTTTATTTAGTGCTTCTCTAGTCTTTCTAACCGCTCAACGTGCTTTGACGCCACAGGCCACAGCTACTCATGCACACCCTTTCACTTTCACATTTACTCACTGAGGCACGAAGTAACTATGCAAGTTTTTCATCAGTATTAGCTAACACATTCTTGCCCTTATATATATATTTATTTACAAGCCAATTTAGGGTCAAGTGTCTTGCCCAAGGACACATGGACATGTGACGGTAGGAGTCTCAACCCTCTGATTGGTGATAGAGCATACTACAAGACTAAGGCTTAGTCCACACTTACATCAGTTTTTTTTAAAAGGCTCATTTTCTGTACATTTTGGCTTTCTGCTCCCACATTACACAACTTCTGGCATTTTAGGTAACTGAAAACTCTCATTTTGGCTCCTGCCAGGGTGAAGCTCTTTGAATGAAAACATCTCACTTTGCACTGACCACTTATTAGGGTGATGTCACACTAGCCCACATTCTCATTATTGTTGGCATTGGTTGCTGTGGACGTTGCTAAAGTATTGCTGTTTTTATTGACTGGTTGATGACTGGACTATTTACATGCTAACACATACTTTCTGTACCTCCTTCACTCTGATGGCAAAACACTCTGACGATACAAACGCTGCAGATGTTTCGTTGTTATTGTTTCACAAGTGACCGTTTTGACTGGTGACCCATGGCCATTTGCGTCTATTGCTGCCATGGTTACAACAGATGTTGAAGTTTCCTCAAAACTTTCTAATAAATTGATCAAGATTACCAGATATGTCTGGAATTGAATTTTAAACAAAACACCAGGATTGTGGTTTGAATAGTTAGGAGAATTAAAAAGCTGCAGTGATTTCACGCCTGACAAATATTCTACCAATTTACAGTTTGTTAAACCCTACCCTTCTTAGGAAAAGTAGCCCCACACTCCTTAGTAACTGTGAAGAGGTTAGATGAAATCTGTCTTTGCTTACCTCGCTCTCATTTGAAACAATAAAAATGATTTTCTTCTTATATCGATTCTTTTAAAAATTGGGCCTTTGTGCAAAATATGGACATAGCTACAGTAGGATGTATGAAGAAAAGTCAAAATCATGTGAATCTTTAAAAGTAGTACAGATTTATAACTTGTGATTGACCTAAGTGACATCTTACATCAGCTTTTCTCAAAATGATTTATTATTTCAATACCAAATATCAATCATAAAATATTACCCTTACCTTTAAGCGCTGGTCTGTTTTCTTTTTAATTTAAACGTTGAAGTGACAAATTTATGATAAAAATTTTACTACAATTCATTAAAATAGACACTGCTTACTAAAAATGTCTGACGGGGTAAACCAGCAATAAATGATTTGAGAAGGAGCTCTCTGATTCTGATCGATTGATATGTGAATCGATCAGAGAGCTAACCAAGGGTCAATTAGTGTGCTAATTAATCAGCAGGGTTTCCATTCTCTGCCCCTCTGTCTCTCTTTGCCAGATCTGCCTTGCATTAGTATTGTGCTCTTGCTTTTAACCCTCTACCACCCCAGCATTCACCTGTAGGCTTTACCTGGGGTTTCAGTTAATGTATCATCATTATTTAAATTTTGCATGTAAAGTAAAGGAGTAAAGAAATAATCACAGTCTTTAAGGAGTAACACATTTGGAGCCAGGATGCTGAATAAAAACTATGTTCTGCTGCTGCAACAAATGTCTTAAACAAATAAAAATGTGAAAAGCTGTACAACAAAAAAAAAAATCTTATGATAAAGATAAAAGAAATGTTTTTATATCAAATGTAAAAATAATAAAACTCATATATTTCAAAATAATATGTCACGTTCATTTAATAGTAAAAGTAATTTTGGTACTTGTCTAATTATACAATGTGCTTTGCGGGGCGTGGGCTGTTCATACAGTGAAGTTGGGATGTTAAATGAAAATAGAAAAGAGAATACAATGAGCTGCATGGTATGGTTTAAACTTGCACTCATAGACATAGTTTCTAACTGTGCTGACTGAAAATCGTTTTCCCAAGTGTTTCTGAACCCTCGTGGTAATATCCTTCACAGAATGTTGTCAGTTTTACTGAAGTGCAGCCTGAAGGACTGAGAGTCATGGGCATTCAATGTTGATTTTAGGCATTGTTGCTCACCTTTTGATGGTTTTATGTGCTATAGATAATGAAGTCCTTAAATTCCTTGCAATTAAATGTTCTTAAGCTGTTGGACTATTTGCTCACACAGTTGCTTTAAATGTCTTGCTCTTGCAGTGAATACAATTGAATATAGGTTGAAAGGATTTGACATCATTGTGTTCTGTTTTTGTTTGATTTACACAACACCCAAAGTTGGAACCAGGGTATGAAAAACAAAACAACAGTGTTATTTAAAAAGATTATGTGCCCCACTGCATTCAGATATTTCAGAACAAACCTGAGTTGATAAAAATCAATAATTACTAAACAATGAAATGGAACATTAATCACCAATGACAGTAATCATTTTTATCCCATTTGTAGCAGAAGAATGATAAATGGTTTGAAGTTCTAAAAATATTGGAATGGGTTCAGAAACTAAAATTAGGTTCAAACTTCACTTTTGATTCTTTAAAAATCAACCATGACACTTTGTTAAAAAGTCGTGAAGAAAACAAAAACAGCTGCTGAGATATTCAGGCTGTAGTTTGCTTCATCACAGGTGAAGTGTCCTCATTTGTTCTGACATTTGGATGAGGTTTACTGATGAGTACTTCAGCAGTATCTAAGATCCACCTGATTTAGTCATACTAAATCATGTGCTTTCTATGTGACAGGCTGGTTAATCATGTATTTTTATGATTAGTAAAAAAATTAAGGAATAGCAATGTTTATGCTTTGTTTTTCAATTGACACATTAATTGTTAATGTACTGTTAATGTAATGATAATATCTGCTTTTTACTGCATGCTTTGTCTAATTTTCTGTTTGTAATTAGTAATAAAATCTACACGCTGGGTCCAGTGTCCCTAAAATAATTCCAGCATCCCTTTAAATCCCATGTGCTGGATTGTGAAAGCTCTTTATCTGGCTGTGTGTATGACTTGGCCATGAATAGAATCACGTTCTGTTTTAATATGTCCAGCAGAAACTGAACAGCTGCTGAGATAATTTGCTGTCAAACCAAGCTTTTAATCAGAACCTACGTTGTGGCAGTGGATAAAGACTTAACAGCCACACAGGAACAATTCACTGAAGTTTTCTCTTTTTATAGGGTTTTTTAAAAGTTTAGTGTAATGAGAGTTTATGCAGAATGTCTGTACATTTATCTGTGAGCAATGACAGTGACTCTTTTTGAGTTTTCTAACGGCGTATGGTCTCGACCTGTTTTTGTCTTTGGATAACATTTACTATGAACTGGTTGTTTTACAAACACAGGTTGATAACAGGTTGAAAGTATTAATATTTTCTGTCACTTTGTGTATAGAGTGTGTTAAATACACTGCCCGGCCAAAAAAAAAGTCGCCACCAAAAAACAGGGTCACACACTCTAATATTTCATTGAACTGCCTTTAGCTTTGATTACAGCACAAATTTGCTGTGGCATTGTTTCAATAAGCTTCTGCAATGTCACAAGATTTGTCACAGATCATAGCACTGCCCCCACAGGCTTGTACAGTAGGCACTAGGCATGATGGGTGCATCACTTCCCCCGCCTCTCTTCTTACCCTGATGCTCCCATTACTCTGGAACAGGGTAAATCTGGACTCATCAGACCACATGACCTTCTTCCAGTCCTCCAGAGTCCAATCTTTATGCTCCCTAGCAAACTGAAGCCTTTTTTTCCAGTAAGCCTTACTGTTTAGTGGTTTTCTTAAGGCTACACAGCTGTTCAGTCCCAATGCCTTGAGTTCCCTTCACATTGTGTGTGTGGAAATGCTCTTACTTTCACTATTAAACATACCCCTGGGTTCTGCTGTTTTTCTTCTATTTGATTTGGTCAAATGTTTAAGTGATCGCCGATCACGATCATGCAGGATTTTTTTTTGACCACGTTACATTCTTGAAGATGATGCTCCCCACTATCCTTCCAGTTTTTTAATAATGCGTTGGACAGTTCTTAACCAAAGTTTAGTAGTTTCTGCAATCTCTTTAGATGTTTTTTTTCAGCTTGATGCATGCCAATCATTTGACCCTTCTTAAACAGACTAACATCTTTTCCATGACCACAGGATGTGTCTTTCCACATGGTTGTTTAAAAAATGAGAAGCTACTCATTGCATCAGCTGGGGTTAAATAAGTAGTTGCCAGCTGAAAGATAATCACACATGCAGTAATTATCCAACAGGAGGCTCGTACCTATTTGCTTAGTTAAATCCAGGTGGTGACTTTTTTTTTGGCCAGGCAGTGTAGATAAAGTCTGACTGAATCTGACTTTGATTTTTGGGGTGCTTAGGGACAAGTGTTTAGGAAATGCCCTATACTCTACAGTGGTTTTCACTCTTGGATCATTTGGGAGAGTTGTTCCCTCTTTTGCTCAGTTTATTGTAATGAGTGTGATCACAGCAATTTAACCCTGTTTCTGCACAAAACACGTATGCTGAGATTGCTTGAAAGAGGTTGTCTTTGTCTGCTTCTAGCCGACTTGTAGGGCAGGTTGTTTGTTGTGAAAATGCAACTAACTGAACAACCAGTACAAACAGGGTGATGAGTAGTTGTATAAACAGCAACAGTAGCAGTAATTATATTATCATCATGGCTACCAGACAACTTTGATCTCAACTTATAGCAAACACTACCAAGAATAATAATAATAATAATAACTATTTGGATCCAACAGGATCATTTTCTTTCGGGCATGACATCCCCTAAAAACAGTCAAAGATAAACATTAATTATTTGGCTTTTCACAGGATTTGACACAATCCACTGCTTAATAACGTGTTTGACTCCCAAAATCAAGTCTAGCCCGTGGAAGCAGGGGAGTTTATTTATGTTTTTTACCACTTAAATGTCCACTTTTACATAAATTCAGTGTCATGCCAACCCTTTCAGGAGAGGGATGGGGCTTTGGCTTTCAGGGGCTGTACTCTAATGTTTATTGTGGCCGCATAAACATGCCTAGATATATATCTTCTCCTGAAGCAGCCTGTAGGCTGATCAAACACTCTGCGCAGGGAGTGTATATCATCTGGAGGAGGCAGGATTATGCAAAACTTCCAGGGTGCAGTTCCCTGGGTGTCAGGCTGGCCAGAAGAAACCCAAAAGTTACATGATTGTTGATTTTAAAAGGGAAATAATAATTCACAGTCTTGGTCAATCTAGATAACTCAACATGTTCTCAGTGACTTTGATGCAATTTTCATGGACTGTTAGTCATGGCACAAGGAATTAATTATTGGATTTTAGTGTTGATCTGTATACGAAGGGAGATCCAGGAATGTCTTAACAATGCCCAGAAGGGCTGGTGTTGCAATGGCCCTGAAATGACATACACAACAACAAAAGAACAACAAGAACACAGAACAGAACACAAACCAAAGCAAAACAACAAAAGCCAAAGTAAAAACACAGAAGCTGAAGCAAAAGTACAAAACCTAAAGCCTGTGTTTTTGCATCAGCTTTTGTTGTTTCGCTTTGGTTTGTGTGCTGTTACTTTTTGTTTGGCTTTTGTTGTCTTGTTTGACACTTCAGGGCCACAGAAAGATGTCAACATTTTCAATAAAAACTTGGCTAAAGCCTTGTTCACACTTCAGGATTTTAAAAATCTTATAAGATTCTGAAATCGGGTTGTATCACACACATAAAGAGAATCCTGACAGATTATCTTCTCTTAAATCTTAAGCACACACACACTACAAGATTTGAAAATCGTGGCCAGTGCACACTACAGGATTTCATCAAGATTATCGGACCAGAGAGACGCTCAACGTGATCCGACATCATCTCACCAAGGAGATGACGTAGGATCATGTTGAGACAAAATATGGAGACTAGTGCGGCAGTTAAACAAACAAATCATTATTCCTTCTCGCTTATTACTGTTAACTAGTAAAATGTGCTTGTAAAACTGATGTATACAAGCAATATCACATGAGAGCGAGAGCTGTTGTCCTGGATATCAGCGCTGGGGTGATTACCTGCGGCACTCTGCCACATTATTATCTCACCTGGAATATTTAATGCGGATGCAATTTCTCTCCAACGCTTGTCCTTTTCACATCGGTTGTGATAATCTCTGCATGAAACGTTGTACAAACATTCGTGGTCTTGCCACAGGTCGACAAGACCTCCATCTCCGCTGTCCATCTCACCCCATACGCTCTTTGTCCTCGCCATTCTTGCCTCTGATAACTCCTGTCTCGCAGTCATTTCCGGTCATCGTAGGCGGCTCTCTTTGATTGGCTACTGTCATCCTCAACGAATACGAGTTGCGTAATCATCCAGATAAATATCAAACATGTTTGAAAATTATTGGGACGGCTCCGACGAGTCTATGAGACGATCGTGGGGCTTAAGATTGATCTGTCACCCGCTCACACTAGAAGATTATCTTGGTTGAACGTCGGGGCCAATTTTGGTCCCCGACCAGATTTCTCCCCCGATTGTCGGGAGGGCTGAATCTGGGTTAAATCGGGCCGAGAATCCTGTAGTGTGAGCCAGGCTTAAGAAGGAGAAAATGCCTTTTAGGAGATTTTTGTTCTCTGAGCACTTCTTGTTAAGTATAAAAATGACCAAATTGTGGGTGCCATGCATCTATTTGTGTTGCCATGAAGCTGTAAAAAGCATTCATTTTTATTGCTGAATCTGCAAAAAATGCTTTTTGCTGGCATTTGTCTGTTTGTCTGATTATTTCAACCATTTGTGTATCTATTTCTGTTTCTGGATCATTCCGATCCCCCAACATCCTTGTACCATGACCAACATACCTTGAAAATGTCATTAAAATCCAACTTTTTGAGTTATCCTGCTTAAGGACAAAGAAACGGACAAGCATCGTCAAAGGATAACCATGGCAGAGGTAACATTATGAATTCTGCGTAGTATTGAGGAAAAATGTATCCGTCTCAGTCGTTGATTTGTGCCTCTCGCTGCAACTCTCATTGCGCCTCAGACACATGGGAGGTTTGTGGGTAAAAAACGGTGAATAAACAATCCCAGGTTCAGGAGAATCACACGGAACGTAATGAGAAATACTCTAATGAGAAAAGTGCATTCAATGATGCATGCTGCTAAGAAAAGGGCAGCGCAGAAAACTCACCTTGTTTGTTATTGATTGTTCAGCGCAGATCATTTAAACAACCCAATTACTGCAAAAGCTTTTGTTGTACTAAATTGATCTCTGTTTTGCCGTTGAGTGTACATCATCTCTAAGTGTGTTGTGTGGAGTTCGGCTCCTGTAGAATCACCGGTGTGTCTGCTGAACTGTCTCGGCTGGAAATCATTTCTTACAGGACCCTCGGTGCCTGACAGAGACCGACTTTGTATGCTCAGCCATCCACCTGCTCATCCTCTTCGGACGTGGTTGGATGTGGGCCAGCTTCCAGTCTGTGACGCATCGTGCCTCCCTTCTAGGCATTAAACCCTAAAGAGCTTTTCTGGAAAGCACTGGGAATATTATATTTCAATGTGCCACTTAGTAATTCACTTTGGAGAAGCCCCACTGAATCGAATGGAATTTAAAATGAGTCAAGTTTTCAAAATCAGAGGAAACAATCTCCTGCGGAAATGTTTGCAGTTTTGCATGGAGCAGGAAAATAAGTGTCATGGATATTAGTCGTGGTTTATAAGACTGGAGGGAGCTGTCTTAGAACTTTTGAAAAAACTGCGAAAGCGCTGCCGTTGTAAGGGTATCAGCAGTCAGCAAATGGCCAACCGAGAGCTGCCCATTCATCTCTTTCAGCCTTTCCATGTGACACTTTCCTCCCTTCCATCTCTTCCATTTACTCCCTTATTAGAGAGTGTGAAGTGGTGTTTGAATTTGGTTCCTGGGCCTCTTACTCGGATGCCTGCAGTAGCTCGACTCGCAGAGGGAAAAAGAAATATGGGCTCACAGAACGATATTTCACTGGCACCAGCTTGACATTGATGGATAGAGGATCATTAGACATTTGCCAGTTTGCTTGGGCGTAGAGTTATTTTCAGCAATAATGTATGGGAGAGGGGAGCAGGGGCTGGAGGAGGGCTTCTGAAAAGATCTCAAAGGGCCAAAGACTTGGGTTTGGGGGAGTTTCATGCATGTCTCAAAGTGAAATGAAGGCAGATGAAATCACAGGGGAGACTTAATAACATTACAGGTTTAGTGTTGTAAACACTTATTAGATCTATTGCACCGTGCTTTGAAATCTCTTATGTTGCAAAGGGTTGGATGAACTCAAATAACCTACATCTAAATTGTGCTTGTTACAATGTCATATTACAGCGAATGCTAGTATCATGTTCTTTTTGCTCCGTCTGGGCTTTTTTTTTATAATAATGCATGTAAAACCAGACCAGATGAACTATGCTGTATTGTTGTGAGATTCATGATTTAAAGTTTTAATGACCAAAGAGATAAAACAAAAAATCAAACTTTCATGAACAAGCTTTTTCACATCAGAGCATGGTTTCTTTAAGCCTTGGCTATTATTGAAAAAATGAAATTATGCTGAGAGTTTTACTGCAAAAAATATTCACATATTTACAGTTGTTCCTCCAGATGTTTTCTTTTTGTTTGTTTGTTTGTTTGTGCCTCATAGAGGCATTAGTGCCACTCTTGAATACAATTTCTGTCTTAAATGTTTTAAAGAGCCACAAAATAATGCTCACTTTTTAATTTTTTTTTGAAGTGGCATTTAAATATATGTTTCTCTTGCTGACCTATGGCTGCTCCTGATTGGACAGTACTGCCAAGAGAACAAGAGAAGAAGAATATGGAGGCATCTGATTGGTCCATACAACTGAAAGGAAGTTTTAACTTTCTTGGAGGGTGAAATAGAAATCTGATGAAACCACTGTTATATTTTTGATCAAGAAATTTTTATTTCAAAAAATTATGGATTTTTTGCTGTGCCTTACTCATACAATATGTTTTAAATAAATGACTGCACTTTAAGGCTGAATTAAAAATGTTTTGGTAGGGATGTATTTGACCTAAAGCTATTTTTAAATTGGAAAAAAGTGTGATCTTCTAAATACTGTTGTCTCCATAAAGATCTGATATACAGTTCCAGAGGTATGAGTAAACAGTGTTACCATTTGGGAGTTTGGAGGGTCAACGAATTCATCACTTTAAGACAACAAGTTCAACTGCTTGCAAACTTTAAAGCAAAAAATACTTTTTTTCCTATTTATTCCAGTTTTATTAGAACTTCTACATATTTATTCGAAACATAAGCTACATGTTTATATAAAGCTAATGCTGTTTGCTCATAGCTTTGACTGTTACACTTTTGCTTTAACTGTATTTATTTTCTGTTTAGCCTTTCATTTTTTCATTATGTAAGTGTTACCTACAGCTAACATTTAAGTTTAGGCTCTTGATAACAGTATCATCCTTTAAGCTATTACTTCTCAATCAATCAATCAATCAAACTTTATTTATAAAGCACTTTCCATACAAAGTGCTTTACATAAAAAATACAAACATTCCCTCAAACCCACCTACCCACCCCTATTTACATAAGCATCTACTCACGCGCATGCACGCAACGTTTCACTCATGCACAAATATGCACGCACGCACATACACACACACACACACACACACACACACACACACACACACACCAGAATAGTGGACGTTAGGCTAAGAACAAGAGGCTGAGTACAGACGGACCAGCTGAGAAAGTGCCATCAGAGGAGCTGTATCATGTCTGTATGTTTGTCTGTTTGTTTTGTTTCTTTGTTTGTTAACAAGATCACACAACAACTAGGAAACGGATTTTGCTGAAATTTTCAGAAGATGTTGCAATGGTCCAACTTAGAAATGATTAGATTTGAGTGGTGACACGTATATTAATTTGGATGCAAATTCCCAAAATTTAAAAAAATCCCACGAGTTAACATTGAGCTGAATTTTAAAAAAAACTCATATCTCTGCCATTTTTTAATGGATTTACTTCCAATTTTACAGGATAATATGGGGTCTCTGTCTCTATCATTAAGGTAAATTTCATCTGGATCCAATCCCGATTGACGTCACAAAAAAACATTGAACTTTATAATGGGAAAACCCATTGACGACATTGGCTGTTAGCCAGCCATTTGTCTGTGACATTGAATAGGAATGCAGTGTTTCTTTTGACAACACTTTATAATTTAACTTTAGTTATAGTCTTCTGCCTAAAATATCTTTTAGTTTTAGTAATGATTTAGTCATCTAAGTTGTTTAATTTTAGTCTAGTTTTAGTTGATGAAATTTCACAACATTTCAGTCGACGAAATCTACTGTAAATTTAGTCGGCTAACATATGAAGTGTAAGGGTAAGGCATTTTTTTTTATCTTTTCTTGAATTTCTGAATGAAACAACTAATAACCCTTTACTGAATGCTAGTAAAGTTTGAATGTATAAATTAACAGGAACAAATTTAACTTTTGTGTGAAATGCAGTCACCTTTATTTAGGCTTTCTGGCAGAGCATCAAAGTTAAAGTACCAAAATTGACAACAAACAGTGAACCTGCTCTACATGAATATATCAGTTCATAAAGAGAGGAGCTCTGATTGGATCGCTCCCCAACTTATCCCACCACCACAAAGCTAAGGCAGTTGTGATTGGATGTCTCTCTTAACTCATCCAACCTTTCCACACAACCAAAGTAGCTGTGATTGGATATACTCCTAACTTGTCTCTACTTTCTACATGACCAAATTAGGTCTGATTGGATTAAGTCTCTGTCAAACATTTTAGTCTAGTTTTTAATTTGGTGAGGAACATTTTAGCTAATTTAGTTTTAGTCTTTGTCATGTGCACTTGTTTTTATTAGTTACTGTCTAATTTTCTTCAAGGGAAAAAAGGTTGTTGACGAAAACTATGCCAAAAATAATTAGTCAGCAAAATTAACACTGTAGCAATGTCACTGCCATTTGTTGATTACTTTAAGTTAGTAATAGATTTCTTGGACTAAAAATAAGATAGCAATCCTTCAATTTTAGCTCAAAGTTGTGTTTGTCCTTTACTTTATGCTATTTGATTTAAATGTTAATCTGCCACTTTAAGCTAGGATATCAGTCCATTACTGTTCAACAATTGTTTTAACTATTGTATTTGTTCACACTCCATTTTTTGCCGAAGTTCATCTGTTAGATAAAGGGATAGTTCAGTATTTATGAGGTTATTTGTAAGGCGCCCCCAGTGGCTCTGTACCGTCAAGAGGTATAAGCTGAGGTAAAGTACACTGCTGTTGATGGGTACCGTTATTTTGTGTAATTGTGTGTTTTACGTAAAAATGAGACACTAAAGTGTGTTGAATTTACAATTGGGTGAAGAATTGCAGCACTTAATTCTTCCTCTAGGAGGTCTCTGTGTTTGGGACTATTTTATGAAGCAGCAAATGGGTGTATTCTTCCACCTGTGCTCACTGATTTCGCTGATATGCTGTTTTCAATGGCCACAAGAAGACACAACGGCGGAGGAAACTAATGCTGAACCAGAAGAAGACATTTTTCAGAATGAGATTCAGCAGGCTGAAAGAGAAAGGGGACAAACTTCTGTTGACTAAATGTGCACAGTCAGAAAAACACGCTTTGAAATTTCGACCCAACACAGGTTCGTGGCTCACTTTACGTAAACCAAAAGTTACAAAATAACTGTACCTGCCTTTCTGCAGTACTACCTTACTGGTAGTCTTAGCTTGCTGTCCTTAAAGGTACAGCACTGCTGGGAGCCCTTTCAGCCATTTTGACTGTTGTCAAGTACCTAAAACAACCCAACATTATAAATACTGGACTATCCCTTGAAGCATTAAAAGTTAAAGATTCATTTGTATCATCTTGACGCAGACATTGAGTAGCCCGTTGCCTGAGGACATCGCCATCAGACTGGCACAGAAATTTTCACCATGTCTTCTCTCTCTGCAGTGATGGTTCTCCTAATCGTGACCATGCGTCGGCGGAGGAAAGAGCCTCTGATCCTAGAGGAAGAACGGGACATCAGAGAAAATATTGTCCGCTACGACGACGAGGGCGGGGGAGAGGAGGACACAGAAGCCTTCGACATGGTCACCCTTCGCAACCTCAACGTCATCAGAGACCCCAACGTGCGGCGAGACGTCACTCCTGACACTCCGACCTTCTTTCATTACCCATCAACCACCCGCCCGTCTTATAAATCCCTGCCGGACAACGTGGTTTTTCGAGAGTTCATCTGGGAGCGTCTTAAGGATGCTGATGTGGACCCGTCAGCTCCGCCCTACGACTCTCTCCAGACATATGCTTTTGAAGGCAGCGGCTCCGTAGCGGAGTCGCTAAGTTCACTGGAGTCACTAAGTACAGATTCAGATCAGAACTATGACTATCTCAGCAGCTGGGGACCTCGCTTCAAAAAACTGGCCGACCTCTATGGGAACAGTGACAGCGCCGGTGTCTTCTCATAGCCCCTTAATGTCTCTGTTAACATTTCCTGAACTAAGATAAAAAAATAAAAGTAATTTATTGTCGGAGAAGATGATTTTGTCTGCCTTAGTGCATTGGAGGAAAGGATTCAAAGACAACACCGGAGAGATCGAGAGAGAAACGCTTTGACTTCAAAGCTTTTCGGTTTGTTTACCTCCTTGTATGGATTTTCAAAAAAGCGTGCCATGGTGAGTTTTGACACAGACTTCAAAAGTGACTCGGCTGAGGAGGAAACCTTGTGTGCTAAAGACATTAAAGGTTTCAGAGCTTGGAGTCCGGTCCAACTATTGACTGCAGAATGCATACATGTTGGAGCATTTCTACGGGAAGGAACCTGTCCTTTCATTCCAGCGATGGGCACGGGCCCAGCACCCTTTGCTTTGAAGCATTCCTTTGCTATCTTTGTGCTAAAAAAGAGAAACGTTTCACATGAAATGCTGTGTCCCTGGCGGCTAATCAGTAGTCACTTGACTGTTCATAAGGAATTTGACAACACTTTCTGTTTTTTTTTTTTTCATCCTCCTTCATCTTTTCTTTGGGAGGGTGTTTCGGGAGCAGATTGAGAGGCTGTTTTTTCATTAACATTTGAACACAGAGCCACATTATTCATGGACTCTGTCATACCTCACAACACATACAAGGAGTGCAACCACACATGCGATATAAACAAGTAGTTAATGTGCAAAGAAGGTGATGTGAAGACATGTAATTATAAAAATAGTAAAAAAAAAGATCAACACTCGCGTCAGTTTGATGTCTCCACAGGGTCAACGAAGAGAGCAAATAGTTTATACTGAAGCGTATTGCATTCACATGAGAAACTAAAACTAAGCTCTATTTTTCTGAGTGAGTTCTTAATTATCTTGGAATGATGAGAAAAGAGACATTTTTCAGTTTTTTTCTGGGTTGGTGACAACTGTTAGAAAAAGAAGATATACTGTTTGAAAAAAAACATTGCTTTGTTTTTCTTAGTTTATAGTAATTATAATAATTTCAAATTACAGAATGATATGGAAAAAAACATCTGTTTTTAGGTTGATATTATCATTTCAAAATAAAGGGATACATTTCTGCCCCTTTTTCTTAGTTAATGGCATCATGATCGCAATGTAAGAAAACAAAAGTGCTCAGTTTTTCACTTTGAATTATGTTCTTTCACATCAAAATTGTGTATTGTTTTGTGAAATTTAAAATTGTGTTGTTTTTCTTATCCAAACACCATATCATAGAAGATGTTTTGCATTAAAAAAAAAACAAATTCTCTGTTTTTCTGAATTAATTACGTCAGATTCAGAATTCCATTCTACTTCGGGTTAAAATAAATCTGTTTTGCTTTTTCAGGTTTATGATAACCTCAGACTTTTGAGATAACCTAGAGCTCTTCATGAAAGTTAACAACAACAGTCATCTTACAGCAATGAGAATTACTTTGTAAAATAAAGTAAAACATGTATATGTTAATAAAACAAGCAAATCTTATCTGTACTTTCGGAAGATAGTGCGTTCGTCTCATAGTGCATAAACAAACAGCCTCCCAAGAAATGTCTGCACTGTTTCTGGGTGTGAAAGATGGAAAAAAAAGTCTTTTTCTGAACAAAATAACATTCTGCCCACTACTGAGATAATGACAGTACCATCTTGAACTTCGATTATTTTTCTGTTTACAAATAAAATATAAAAATTCTGAATAAATTACATCATTTTGTTAGAATTTCAAGACAATATCTATTTGAAAAAAATGTTTTGATTTGCTTTTCTGAGATTTGACTTCTTGAAGTATAAAAAATATCTTTTATGAAAAGGAAATGACTAGAAAGCACTCAGAGAGTGCAAACCTCAGCCAAGGTAGCTCACATATTGCTGTTACGTCTATAAGCAATAGTTCTCATGAATAAGTTACCATCATGATATGATTCCTTGACCCTGAAAACCCACATGTAGCACGTGGAATCATGTTGATATCCTTACAAATTAGACAGCTATTGAGCAAAAATAATGGTTCGCTAATGGTGGTTATCTGGATCACCACCAAAATTGAATCATTTTTAAGTTGGGCCATTACCAACATCTCCTGAAAATTTCAGCAAAATCCGTCCAGTAGTTTTTGTGTAATCTTACTAACAAATAAACATACGCCGGCAAAAAAATTACCTCCTTGGCGGAGGTAAAAATCAGCTGTTTTTCTGATTTTTTTAACGTCATTATCAAAGAAATTTGAGCAGCTTTTTAGCAAAAAAAAAAATATATATATATATATTATTCAGACATAATTATGTTTGAACTATAAGCAAAATGATTAATATCCCACATTGCTTTTCCAAGTTATTATCACAGTTATCTTGAAACCCTAAAATACATTTTAGTTTGAAAAAACCCGCTGTATTTTTGTTTTTAAGAGATATACTTTTGTAAGAAGAAAATCACTGCCCTGTTTTCCAGAGTTAGTGATGTCATTATTCCAGAATTACAACGTGCAATATTGTCTGTTAGACCGTAACTTATTTTAAAGCTTTCAAGATTATGAGGCCACTTGAAAACAAAGCAGAATTCAAAGTTCTACTTAAATACTTTCTCACAACTTAAGACCATGTATGTTGTTGATGATAATGTGCACATGCACAATAATCACAACATAGAATGTGAGGCAAATCATTTTATCATTTGAGTTTTGGTCAGTGGTAACAAAAATACATGCTCTTTTGTTTTCATAATTGGACTTATAAAAGTGCTTAAACTGTTACGTTATTTGTCAGAGTAATGACCACTAAGAGTGCAGAGGCTGGAGGCAGACACTCGGTTACATGAGACAGATCTTCTGTGGGTTTACTCTCACTATACTGCCATCAGCAGCACCTTTTCTTGACTGAATGTTTGATACTAATGTGACCAAATATTTTAGTGGCATGGATATGCTGCTGAGTTTTTATGTAACAGCTGTATGTCCCACACTGAAGTGTGAGAGTAAAAGCAATTTTTGCACCATACAACAAACAATCTTATACCGCTAACAAAACTTTCACCATCACAGAATGGTGCAGGGATGACATATTTTTATATGTTCCTCAACAGCAAGCCCACTAAACGCCTATGGGATTTCTCTGTTTTGGATCATTACTGATAATAAGCTCCGTAGCAAACACAAAATTATGAAACTTACCTCTTCTGTTTGTGTTTTGTGTTTTTGTCTTGACAAACAAACCAACTTTTCATGTTTCTTTAAGCTTAGACATAATGGGCAAGTGTGAAAAGCTCAAAGTAAGCTTCTATAAAACTACAAGATTGTGATTCAACTTAGAAACAACTCAAATATTTCCAATATGTAAAATCTTGCTGTACCTTCTTCTTTGAGAATTTCCTCTTTATCAAAAGACCTTATAAAGCTGGTCCTCATGGTTGCGGCATTAGATTGTGAGTAATTGAATATTAAAAAAATATGAGAAATGCCTGCTGTTGGATCCCCAGCAATTTTTGTCATCCTTGTTAGCACTTCATTAGCAAATGTTTTAACACGCAACAACAGTTTAAGATTCAAAAGCAGGCAAACTCAGATTATTTTTTTCTGAAACCTGTATTCCAAATCCCACTACGTTTCGGGCTTGAGAACCAGGAAGTGCCAAATGCTAACTCACTTTCACCTGTTTGGACTCATTCCTGCACCACCCTATTATACCCCTTTCAGACTGGCCAAAAAACCCGTGTAAATCCTCCAACTAACGGCTCCTGTCCGCAGTTTGAAAGGGTCTACTCGGCATTTCGACCTGGGTCGACTTACCCTGCAAGCGACATGGGTTTTTATCGGCTCGTCTCCGACCGGCTTCAGTATGAACATCACACCCGGGTCAAGCTGCTAAGTTACGGATGGCGTTGGTGTTACGTGCTCACGGCATAACATCGCGCCCGTCCCCTCTGTCTGTAACTTAGGTGACTCTTTGCCATCTCAGCAACAAATTCCATCCGCCTTTGTATCATCAGCGCCGAGTTTGTGCATTTTTAAAGAGGGACAGAAGTACAAAGTACAGAAAACCATGTCTGAGGCGTCCATGCTCTTTTCCATTGTTTACGTGGTCGTGTTTTGTCGCGCCGATGACGTCATCCACGTGATGCGCCAGAGATAAAAAAACAGCCACGCAGCCCGTCTGCTGCTTAGTAGACCCGGGTCTGCTGGCAGTGGTAAAGGAGTCCCTCGCGGGTTAACCAGCGTTGAAAAAAACAGCGTTGACCCGCGGATTTTAGTGTGAAAGCGGTATTAGAAACATTTTCATGACTTCTAAATTTAGTGTTTTTTAGCCATTTTTTTACTCCAATGATGCCAGTAACTCAGAAACATGGAGCAAAATTTTATTTTCAAACGTAAATGCAATACACTTCATAACTTCCCCTGACAACACATTTTACAGATGTTGAAATGTAGTATTTGTCTGAGTCTTGTTTCTATTCTCGCCTTTCTCTTATTTTGAGCCCTATGTTTGATTTCTGAGCTTTGAATTTAGTTGTTCTGCTTTTGTACAAGAAGGAGTTTGGTAATGTCTGCTGCAACAGGATGTTTAACTGAAGGATGACTGTTCTTTGATGTGTTTGATTTACACCACCTAGACTTTAGAAAATCCTGTATTTTTCTGAGAAGGCTGTAAGTAAATGAGAGTTGCTTCTGTAGTTTGCAGAGTCCAGCATATATTGTCAATGAGAAATGAAGCCAGTGATGTCAATGGTTTGTTTATCGGTGGTAAAAGGACACTGTATGATAATACTCATGCGCCGCATTGTGCCGATTTTGTTTCTCCTGCTAAAAAATAAAAGTTCTGTTATGATTGGGTGTCGACATGTACAACTGATATGTATTCTATTTATTTTGAAGAGGCAGAATTGTGCAGATGATGTTTTTATCCTTTTATCCTGAAAATAAAATTGACATTCAGTTCCTTAAAACACTAAAGGGATTTTCTTTCAGTCAATCTGAGCGTCAACAAGTAAGTAAATAAATGAAGATGCAGTCTGAGTATGAACATGAAGCAGCTTCTAACGACAACAATCGATGTGTTTTTAAAAAAATAATGCTTCACTCTTTGCATTTTGGGAGCTCGAGGAACCACAGAGGGGGTTTATGGGAGAGAGGAGGGGCTGATTTTTCCCTTCATATCTCTTTTTTGATGAGGCTTTTGTAGTTGAAAGGCCCGATGGAGACGAAGGCGCGGACGCTCTGCAGAGACATGAGTGATGACTGCGAGGCTCACCGTCGGCCATCTGAGGAGTCTTTTGCAAGTTGGCCAGGCCTGCCTCTCATGAAGTTGAAAGGAAGTCCACTAAAGGTGTGTTCAAATACTGCACCCGATGTGAGGATAAAAGAAAAGATGCTGTTTTTATTTGCCAGAGTTTGGTGTTAGGAACAGAACCTGCTTAGGTTTTCAAAATTCTTCATCAAAATGTTCAATATGACGACCTTAATGGATCAACTTGTCTATTAAATTGCAAAAATGATCTTTTCCTCATTTATCAGAGCCCTTAATACCATGAACAACACGAAAGAGAATATCCCAAAGCTTTCAAGTCAGCAAGCTTCCACATGTCCTGAATTCTGTTTACTTAAAACAGTTTTTAAGGATTTTAAGTGTTTATCATCTCATTACAGGACATTTAAAGCAACTGAAATTTGACATCTAAAACTTGACTGAGATTAAAAGTGCTCTTTTTGACTATCCATCTGTTTATTATGGCTTTCACGGCATTAACTAAAGACCCTTCAGAAAAAGTTTGGAAGTCATTTGAGTCAGTATTTCTCCTCTTTAATAAAAGGGATTTTTTTTTCTTATTCAAGGAAAAGCCTGATTACTCATCTTTGCAATGAGATACAACTTTTAAGGATCTTACACTCTTGAAATGAACAACACAGTCAAACTTGAAGACTCCACAAAGAATTTTTGTGATATCAAGTTCACAAAATGGTTTCTATGAGTAACAGAAAAACATGTAGTTCACTGACTCTGAACTTTGAATTTTTGCTTCCAAAATACATTTATTCCATCATTGAGCCAGAATGTTCATCAGTGTAATGTTTGATGAAAATCGCTTTAAGCTTTCTTGAGATACTGGGTTCACAATTATAGGATAGTCACAAGACTCCATGACCTTGACCTTTGACTAATAACCCCAAGACTTGGGACGTTGTGTAAAACAAAAATAAAAACAGTATACATTGATTTGCAAATCCTTTTGAATTAAATTCAATTGAACACACTACAAAGACAATATATTGAATGTTCAAAGCGATAAATTCCATTTATGGCAAAATATTCACTCATTTTAATTTGATGTCTGCAAAATGTTCAAAAAAGCTGGGACGGGAGCATGTTTACCTCGGTGTAACATTACCTTTCCATTTAACAACACTCCAGAAGAGCTTGGGAACTGAGGACACTAATTGTTGAAGCTTTGTAGGTGTATTTAGCGCTTCATAATGCACAACAGGTCTGGACTGCAGGCAGGTGTAGACTAGTGCCTGCACTCTTTTACCGCAAAGGCTTGCTGTTGTAACTGCAAAATGAGGTTTGGCATTGTCTTGCTGATATAAGCGGGGGCATCCCTGAAAAAGACGTCACTTGAATGGCAGTATATGTTGCTCCAAAACATGTATATATCTTTCAGCATTAATAGTGTCTTCACAGATGTGCAAGTTACCCATGCCATGGGCACCAACACACCCCAATACCAGCAGAGCTGCTGGCTTCTGAACTCTGCACCGATAACAGTCTGGACGACCCTTTGCCTCTTTAGCCCGGAGGACAAAACGTCTGTGAGTTCCAAAAATCAATTTGAAAAGTAGACTCGTCAGACCACAGCCATCTTTTCCACTTTGCATCAGTCCATCTCAGATGAACTCAGGCCCAGAAAGCTGGTCGGTGGTGTTTCTTGGTGTTTCTTGGTGTTTATGATATATGACTGTGGCTTTGCATTATAGAGTTTGAACTTGCACTTGTAGATGTAGAGACAAACTGTGTTAGTTGACAATGGTTGTATGAAGTGTTCCTTCACAGAATGAGGTTGGTTTTTGATGCAGTCTTACCTGAGGGATTGAAGGTCATGGGCATTCAGTGTTGGTTTTCGGCCAAGCAACTTACAGGCAGAGATTTCTCTGAATCTTTTGGTGATATTATAGACTGTAGAAGATAAAATCCCCAAATTCCTTGCAATTGTACTTGAGAAACATGGCTCTTTAAGTGTCATGCAGTTGTTCACAAAGTGGTGAACCTCGCCCCTTCCTTGCTTGTGAATGACTGAGCCTTGCAGGGACGCTTCCGTTAGACCCAATCATGACACGCCAATGTTTCCAATTAACCTTTTCACATGTAGACTGTTTCAAATGGTGTGTTTTTTGAGTATTCCTCAACTTTCCTCATCTTTTGTTGCCCCTGTTCCAGCTTTTTTGGAACATGTTGCAGGCCTCAAATGTGAAATGTGTGAATATTTAAATATTAAAAAAAGTAAATAAGTATATCAGTCTGACCTTTCAATATCCTGTCCTAGTGTATTCAGTTAAATATAGGAGAAAATGATTTGAAATCATTGTATTCTGTTAATATTTATGTTTCAAACAACTTCTCAACTTCATTGGAACTGGAGTTTGTAGCTTGAGGTGTGGTCAAAGATTTTACAAGATTACTTTTTGTCCACAAGGCTTTGACCTGTGCAGACAGATGTATGCACGTCCTGAATATTGACGCTGCAATGGAGGCATTAAAAGGGAGGAAATTATCTGAAAAAAAAAAAAAAACCCTCATGAAATTTTTTTTTAAATTCCAGTCTTTAGATCAGAGTCATCAATGACCTGCTCGATCCATAATCTAAACTTACGTTATCCGTTTATCTTTTTTTTTTGCGGCATTAACTTTTTAATCTGCCAAAATGTTGACACAATATTCAAACTCCAAACAGAAGTGCCTCCTCCATCTTTAATTTATTTCCAAACATAAACTCTTGAGTGGAGTATCTAATCTAACTCAGACGAGGACTCACAACAGTGCGGAGTTGTGTTCAGAAGTAGCGAGCGTCTCAAAGCTGTCGCCGATCTCGACAGCACTCTCAGCTTCATGAATACGAGTGACAGAATAATTCACAGTGATGCAATCGATTGCAACTGACTTATTATGAATCTTTGCTTGGTAAATATGTCGTCTCCTTACAGGTATTGACACAGTTTCCAAAGCTTTGAACCTTGAAAAAAATCAAAAACCTCCCCAATTTTTTTTTTATTATTACTTTGAGAAAGGAGTAACCAAGGTCACCGTGTGGCATCATTATGATTCGGTTCACACAGGCGTAGAGGAAGAGTGAAGAGCGTCGTTTGTACTTTTTCACAGGTGATAGCCTCTTGCGGAGCATATTCAAAACCCAGAAGATCACTTGTAAAACGAGACGCGGCAAATAGATTCTTGGTTCTTTTGATGAAAAACTCTTGAGGTGGAGTTGGAGCACATTTATAATCACTTCAAGTTGGAACATTCAGTTATTTCTTTATAATGCTTCTCTGGAGTCAAATGTACAAGAACACTTAAACCTGAAAGAAAGATTAAAATACAAAGGGCAAAAATACACAGTTATGCATTTAGAATCAAACAAACACAAGTCTGAAATAAGGCCCTCGTACTCTTACAAGGAAGAGATGTGTCATAAAATGTCTAAAAAACATGTAGCTCTATTTTATATTGCTGAGAAAATAATCATATTCCTCCTGAAATGACAAAAACATGTCTTTTGAAAGACAGCCTTTAATATTTTGGTCTTTTCTTGTCTGATTGGCAGCAAGTAAACATACATTTGTCAGAGTGATTATTACTGAAGATTTATTTTTAGTCAGTTTTTGTCTTTTTTGGTAACAAATTAATTCATAACGTATTAACATGTTAAACGACACATCAATATTGGTTTCAAAATCACAATCAGAAATACTTTGTTAATCTCCAAGGGGTATTCTGGTTGTTTCAGTTGCTCTTATACACAGTATAGCAGATTTTAATAGAAAAGATATATAGAATTTAGCTAAGCAAAAATTACAATGTGCAGAATCTTTTGGATGTAACAAAGAATAAATCAAATAAGTAGAAGTGAGACGATGAACAAGGCCAAAGAATTTACATTATTAATATTAACAATGTATACAATATAGCAGTAGTATAGTAGCAGTTTATTTCTAGACATGTAAAATAATAAAGCAAATGGTAAAATAATCATACAATAGTGAACAAACATAACAATACAGTACAAAAATGACAAAATATGAACATGGAAACTATGATTTACAAATCCAAAAAGGAGTGTGAAGACGTAATACTTATTTAATCCCACCCCTTATCCATAAAATATTTTTGGCTTCTTTATCTATATAAATATATACAATAATTAATTTACAGACATATATACAGAAATACATACATCCCTAATCATACATAAACTGAAAGTAACTACCCTGAATAATAAAAAGGGGGAAAAAGAGGAAAAGACAACCAAATATATATAACTATGTCACTGTTTAACCATAAGAGCAAAATCTGTAAGGCGTAGTTTGGAAGTAAGGATGTTGCACCAGATATTGCATTTGTTTAAGCTTAGGACCCTTTCCACAGTAATGTCCATTCAATAAAGACATGAGAAGCTTGGATCAGTGTTCTTAAAACATGTAAATAAGTGTTTGATTAAGGAGAATTTTAAGAAAAACTTAAATACTTCACTTTAAATGTGTCAAAGCTCCATTGAAACTCTCTTCCATTGCTGTCAGAAACATTATTTTTCTGAGTTTTAATGAAATAGTAAGTCTGCCAACCACTACACAGACTTTGGAAATATGAAACCAAGATACTGCAGCTAGATATTTATTTTATCAAAGCGGACAGAAAGCAAACACAGACCTCTGATGTTCACGCCGGCACTGATAGCACCCACCACCAGATGTTGATTTTGATTGACCAGCTGTCAGTCAAAATCAGACCAAAAGTGTCTTTAATGCCTGCTGCCTGGGGGTACTTACGAGCAATCAGGGACCCTCCGCTATCAGGGGCTCAATCTGCACCGCGGCTGATTACTCATGTTGGCCCCGGCGCCGTCAGCTTCACAGGCCCCTGGGCAACTACAGACACTTCACTCAATTCTTATCATAACCATGCATCATCAACAAATTGCCCTGACAAAGAGGTGCCCATTTCAGAGACTCTCAGCGAGATGAGGAGCATGGCGTCTCCTCAGATTGTCTCCTGGAACATCGCTAATAGAGTCTGACCTCTTGGCTGCCTGTTAAGTAAATCTTTCTTTGCTGAAGCCTTTTGCTCCACGTGCAACGCAGGTGCCTGAGATCATTTATCACCTAATTACTCTCTGCTATTAATAGCCTCTTTGGGTAATGGTAGTATGAGCACTTTGGTTTGATTTACAGCATTTATTTTTAGTTTTAAGCTTGAGTGGTGTTTAGCTTTGTGCCAGAATAAAATACAATTCACTTAAAAGAAGTAATTTAAATTAGGTTACCAGGTGGGCCATATTATAAGACTAGTGCAAACACCTGAAGGATGCAGATTTTGTCTGGTTTTCCTCCCTTTACACACCTTTTTTTTTTATTAAATAAGTAACTTGGGACTGCAAATGAAAAAGTAGGAAGGTCACAAGTAGCCCCTGGGCCACCAGCTGCCAACCCCTGCTTAAGACATTTACCTAAAGGTCTCGTATCATGCAAAATACAAATGGGTGTCCATAGCCTGTCCACGCTCCCCCTGCCCTATGTGTTTAAACAGTGGGTTCAAAAAGTGTACCCCAATGATGTCTCAAGGGGATATGACACATTTAAGGCATGTTTATATAGCCATAGTAAACATTAGAGCACAGCGCCAAGAGGTCAAAGCTACATTCACTTCCTAAGAAGGTTGTGGTCAGACACAGCTTATGAGGATTTACCCTATAACAGCCTTTTCTGAGCAGGACTGAAACACAAGGATTTGCAGGCATGCCAAAAACCAATATCAGAGTGGATTTTGAGTGAAGAAACCTCGAAAATTTGATCTGGGGGCATCTGGATACAGTGAATACTTGTTAACATGGTGTAACTGTGTGACTTTTAATCATATCCTTTGTTCCCTGAATTGTCCCCTGATTAATTTCTAATTATTGATAGCTAGCTCAAGATTTAACACATTTAATGATACATCAAAAGCTTTCGTTATTTTTTTTTTTTGTTGGTTTACCTATTAAGGTTAACTAATAAATGTCTAATGTCCTGGTTTGTTGGACCATTTCAATCATGTTTTAAGTGTCTATCAAGCACAGATTTAATTTAGATTGAATTAAGAAAATCTAAAAAATTTCATCTCTGTAGAGGATCCGATGCATTTTTTTCCTCTGCTTTGGAAACGCTTGATTCTGACAGTGTAGGGAGGCTACAGGAGGCTCTCATGATAATCTCTGTACCAATTGGCTGCCCAAACAATGTCTGATGGGAGGGGATATAAAGGGTTACAGGCCATGGAGAAGACTTTCAGAACAGTCATGCAATCTGCTTGTGCTGAGCAGAAAACACACATAGAGGTGGAGGCTGTATAGTTATGACATAACGCAGCATAAGGGGGCATTTTCTGTGGAGAGGTACTGAGCATTTCCCCATGAACTGAGAGTTTAGTAAAAGGCGTCATGTTCTAACTTCATTAAATCAAAGAAAATGGATTTTGCAGAACATGAGACCATTAAGATCTTATGACTTTGGTCTTTGTTATGGTTTGATGTTTGTAACTTGTACCGGCTATGGCAAAGGTTACTTTACTTCCTGTCCAAATGTATGCTTTTATTTTGAAGGGGAATAAAGGAACTTCTATTAGTTAGCAACATTAGCTTAGAAAGGGAGCAAACTGATCAAACTGTGGTAGAAAACGGGTGGAGTGATTGATTTGTGAGTTCTTTGACCAGAACCTCCACCAGGAGTGTCCTTACTTTATATCAATGTGAGACTAAGAGATGTAAGTAGCTGCTACATGTTTATGGATAGATTCTCCTATGGTGAGGGGAGGGGTGTTTTCTGCTTCATATTAAACCTCCTAACTTCACTTCAGCATTGGTGCGACAGGCATTTTAAATGGCCGCTGCGTTTTGTAAGTAGATTCTCCTTTGGGTGAGGGCGGGGGCTCTCTCTGCTTGGTCAGTTATCAGAGCCTCCATAAAGTTCAGTTGTAGCTCAAGTTACAGGCAGAGTAAATAAGAAACTTAAGTCTTTCAGAGAGAGTATTCTGGTAGAGCTTTAAAGCATATCCTGATTTATGTAAGGCCCATTTTTTTATCCATTTCTGCATGTCATCCTTGATATTACTGCCATGAGTTTCTTGAGTTCCAAGTATGGTAGGGGCAGAGGGTCAATAATCAAATTGAGTGCATTAAACATTTGGGGAAACAATGTTTTCCCACAAAGCAACTTGGGAAAGGAATAACCTTCAAAAACAGTTTAGATGAAAATGATGTGATAGAAAACTTGGGGATACAATTAGGAGCGGGTATGAATACTTTATCTAGACATCACAAGATGTTTCCTGGACATTGCGGTTTTCTCTTATTTCCCAGTAAAAGCAATGAAATCATTGCCAGTAAAATCATTGCCATGAGATGACCTGACTTGTCTTTACAAGAGAGCAATGTCCAAGGCTTGGTACATAATACAGCGATCATTCCCTCCATGCTGAAGTTGAACTCCTACCTTCAGCAAGGTGCTTCAGATTGCCAAAGGCCAAATCCTACAGACAATTTTTTTTTTTTTTTAACCTCCAAGCCATCGCTCAGCTGAATTCTAAGTCATCTCATCTTCTGTGCTGCTGCTGCTGTTTTAAGGGGGTTGCTTTATTTTCAGTTTGCCCAGTGATGTTCTCCTGTGATGATGCATTTCAATGGTTTTTGTAACCGTGTCAGTGTGACTGTGTTTCAGTGGAGTTTTTTAACCTGGCTGCAAGGCAAATTTTACTCTATTTTTGCCCTAGGCACTGTCTTGGCTTGGAGAAAGAAAGAGACTGAAAACAGTCTGAGAAAGAGCACATGTAATAACAGAGTACCTACTTGATACTTTATTGACATACTCGATACCAAAAGAGTTCTTGTAAAAGTATCAGATCCTTGATCACAGTATTTATACTACCATCCTTAATCTGCACTGTAACCCCTGGCACACATGCAGCTTGAAGCCCTTATGCTGAGGTCAGACTACACAATTTATGCAGTCCGATCGAAAAGTTGTAAGGTTTCTGGACCCATCAGCTATGAAAATCTGTCGCTTCATTTGTAGTGTGCCATAGAGACCAACTCAACTCAAAACTCCACAACAGAAAGTCTGGCATGTTTGATTTTTGTCTGGCCTCCTATGATTTCATCCCTAGTATCAGAGACACTAGCTATGTTTATATGCAGTCAATATTCGGGTTAAGATCAATATTCCGGTTTCTGAAACATTTGGAATAACCCAGTTTACATGCGTGAGCAAACAGGGTTATTCCTCTATGAATAGTATCCCAAACAAAACAACGATGCACGGAGAACATCATCACGCACGTAGAACGTCATTTCTGCTTCTTCTTCCTGTATCCAATAGCAACGAGAACAACAGCAGCAGCATGGCAGATAATGAACGGCCCGGAGCAGCTAACAGTCGGCTACGTTTGCGCTTTGGTGCTGGTACTGACCCACCACCAGTACTTGACACTATTCTTTGTCAGCTTCTTAATTAATGGAAGATGAGAACGTGAAGAATTAGGAAAACGAGCCAGAGCTGTGCCATGTTACAACAAGTACTTCCTGTACTCAAAAGACCAAGATTCCTTGCGAAAGGGACATGCAAAGAACACAAATTAATGTTCCTCTTGATGAGGATATCCCGATCGGCATATACATGACCAAATATTCAGGTTAGAAAAGGAGTAACCCAGGAGTGACATTCGGGTTTTTAAAAACCGGAATATGAGCATATTCCGTTTTTTTAAAGGTTTTTTGGTGTTTACATGGCTGCACGCAACCGGGTTATAGCTAATATTCCGGTTATGAAAGGTTTAATGACTGCATGTAAACGTTGCCACTGACCAATGAGAGTCCTGCATGTGCACAAACATGGATGTAAACAGACCTAAGTTGTCTTGAGAGCCTTGAGACAGTTTGTTAAGCTCTGAAAACAACATCTCGGCCCTTATGATGTTTTGTAGAAAAGTTATCAGTTCAGGTCAGGTCAGTAAAAGGAGTATGTGCGGTAATGGCACTTTGCTGCATCAACCAGAGCCCTATACTGCTCCAGCCTCCTGATATCCTTCGCCCAGGCCTGTGTTAGGTCCATGTCCCATATCTCCAGGTACTCCAGTAATCGGTTCAACTACTGAGTACTGGGCACCCAGTATGTTGATGCCTACAACACGTTCCAATAAAAGTTGGGACAGGGGCATGTTTACCTTTTTGTTTCTTCACCCAACCTTTTAACAACAATAAAAGCGTTTGGGACCTGAGGGCAATAATTGTTGAAGCTTTGTAGGTTGAATTATTTCCCATATTTGCTTGATGTATGACTTCAGTAGCTCAACAGTCTGGGGTCTCAGTTGTTGTGTTTTGTGCTTATAGTGTGCCACACATTTTCAATGAGAGACAGGTCTGGACTGCAGGCAGGCAAGTCTAGTATCAGCACTCTATTATGAAGCCACGCTGTTGTAGGGCAGAATGTAGGTGCTTTTTAAGAAATTCTGTAACTCCCTGTTCCAGCTTTATTGGAACATGTTGCAGGCATCAAATTTAAAATAGTTGAATGTTTGCAAAGACAATGAAGTTAATCAGTTTGAACATTAAATATCTTGTCTTTGTAGTGTATTAAATTTAATATATGTAAAAAAAAAACAATCTGCAAATCATTGTATTCTGTTTTTATGTTTAATTAAAACAATGTTCCAACTCCATTGGGACTGGGGTTTGCGCTGAGGTTAAAAATGTGCTTCACGTCTATCTTTTTGCAGGGATTTAAAGCATTTACTTTTAGTATACGTTGCCTTCCTCTCTCACACCAAGGCAGAGAGAAATTAGGTGAAATATAAGCTTATCTTAAAGCCAGCTGGGGACTAAGACCTTCCATGTTTATTCATGCAGCTGAATATTTATTTCTGCGATTACCCAGCATGAAACCAAACTCCAAAGAAAGTCTTGCTCCTACACAGAACAAAAATAAAAATAAATAATCTGCTGGCTGCTCAGGGTGTCTGTCGTTGCCAAAGAAAGAAAAAATAAAAAAGTGCGGCCCTCGCTCAGGCATCAGCTGGACGACTCCTCACTGGTCCTTTGAAAAAGAGAAAAGGGGGGAAAGGGAGATCAAAGGGCGAAGCAGGGCCATGTTTTATTCTCTGTCTCTCTGCAGCGCTCACAGAGCCCGCCTCGCCTTCAGCAGGAGGAATGTCAGACCTGAGGTTTGTGTACTCTGTAGTTCCACACAAATTAGACCGGTCCCAGACCTTCTCTTGAGGGCGATGTCTGTGAAAAGAAGTGCAACAGCTCACCCCTTGATCGCCCCGGGAAGACAGGAGGCACAAAAGTAGGTCAAAGTGGCAAGATCAGGGTAATAAGGTGTAAAGGGAGATAAATTTGGGATAATAACTAGAAAAGAACCTGGGATGGATTCATCAGAGCTACTTCAGTGCTGGACAAAATGGGCCACAGTTATAAAATACCTTGTGGAAAAATTCTGGTAGGAGAAGGTTTGCATCATTTTCAGAGACTTAATAACATTTTTCAGTATCTTTGTGGTAGCGTCAGTATTTTCTGAGTCAAATCGCTTTTCAGTGGCTTCGTTATTTTATTGATCAAGTAATGCCGTAGCATCTCAACAAGCTACTTTACATACAAGCAGCAGGGGTATATCAGCAAGAGAGCAGAGACATGGAGACTCTGACTTTAGCTGAAAGTGACTACTTATTTCTGCAGGTATTTCAAGAATAAGACAACATAAACACATTTAAAGTTAACTATCACTAACAAAAAGCTTAAATCCTTTCAGTTGCTGACTCTGAGGTGCTCAATACAAGAGGAAACACGGGACAAGTTGGACATCAGAAACAGAATTGCTTTTCTTTTTGGCTTTCAAATAAGTCTCACATTTAGACAATGTTTTTTCATTACAACTGTCATGCACACAGATCCACTAAAATGGCCCAAACACACAGGTGTTCCCTGAATAAAATAACAGAAACACATTAAACATTAACTATTGTGTAGTAAACAGAAGCAGATATCCTCTCAGCAGCTGACTATAAGATGCTCAATGCAAGAGGAAACAAAGGACAAGTTAGATATCAGAGTAAAATACACACTAACAGAATTTGCTTTCCTTTTTGGTTTTCAAATAAGTCTCATATTTAGATGTTTTTATTACAACTGCCATGTACACAGATCCACTAAAATGACCCAACTGCACAGGTATTTCCTAAATAAAATAACACAGACACATTGACTATCATAAAGCAAACAGAAGCAGATATAATACCAGCAGCTGACTAGAGGAAAATGCAAGAGGATAAACTGGAGAAGTTGGATATCAGTGTAGGGGAGACTGGGACCATGTGAGCCACTGAGGTAAGCTGATTAACCTCCTGTATGGGACAACTTTGGTTATATTTTTGTTCATTTGTCTTTGTTGTCTTTGCAAACACAATGGTGATTTCACTCTTTATTTAGAAAACATGACTTAACATGTCAAATAAATATTTCAGCATATTAGGAATGAGAGGCAGATGTAGGTCTGTTAAAACATGTAATGACCTCTATTGTGTGGGAATATGTTAGTTTCAGTAGTTAATCAAGATTTTATTGTAATTCATGCAAAAAAAAACTTACTAAACAAGTCCATTAAAATGTTTATCTTACCAGACTTCTTTCAGTGCTGCAGAATTTGAAAAATTCTTAAAAGCATGCAATGCAAGAGATAATAAGTATATTTTATTAAAGAAGTTAGGTTAAAAAAACAGAGCAGTCTAGTTAAACATAGTGAAAAGGGGGGGGGAAATGACTGTGGTTGAATTGATCTTTGATTGCCATTATTATTATCATCATTTTTATCTATATATCCAGTTAATATGTAAAAGAGCTTAAAAGTACTGAGGTATTTTTGTCATGTTGATGAATTTAGCTTGTTAGCTTAGCCTGTTACTTTTCTGAGGTATAGCTCTGTAGTGTCATGAAGCTACTTTTTTAAGGGTACATGCGTACTACATTTTACAAGTAGCTTGCCCATCACTGCTGAAACAGGAACGCACAACAGGCCTGCGCATGGCTGTTGACTAAGACTGTACTGCACTTGTACCTGTACTCTCTCCTGTTCAAAGTGCTTTGTACTGCAAGTTTATACAGAGACAGAAACTATGTTGTTTTTAAACGTTAAACTCTTGAATCCACTTTCAGGCATCAAAACACTGTTGTTAGGTTAGAGTTTCAGCTGAAAATGTTGCTCAGTAAATGTGGTTCAGATTTTGAGAATAAAAGTTGAAGCACAGTTTCTTCAGTTGAAAGGTTTACCTTGACATTAGCATCTTCACATGATCAAATTAAATGATTTTTGGTATTTGGTCCAAGAAAAGCATAAAAGATAAATCACATTTCTACAGTTTCTACCTCTTCACATCCTGATCCTTGAAAACCCACCATAAAAGAAACATAACAGACACAAAACATGCTTATTTGTCAGTCTGGTATCTTTCGTTCATCTTGTGAATTTGCTGGAAAACTTTTAGAACTTTGATTTTTCATCATTTGCTTTTATGCTTCAAGGGCTGCTCTTTTGTGTCAGTCAAAAATTAAGAGAGCAAAATCTTTGAATACCTTTTACAAAGTCACACATGTGGGAATCATTTGGTGTCACCGACTCACGTTTTGTTCACTGAAGCAAAACACAACTTCAAGTATGGTTTTTATTCTGGTCAGTGTTGGATTATAGTTATTTTTGTTATTTTATTCTCTTGTTTATGCTGCCCTGACTTTGCTTTGAGATCTCACCTTCAAGGAAAAATACAACCCGTAAAATCAATAATTTCCCTAGCCCCCCAAAAAAACTGGTGAGAGTTGTAAAGCAGCCAGTGGAGGAACGTTTCACAGGAGGAAATATGTGTTGTGATCACAACGATGAGAAATGCCTTCAGCTCTCAGAGGGTGACTTTTTTATAGGGATGGTCTAAAAACAAAAAGATTACTGTGAGAAATTTACAACTTCTAAAGCCTGATACTGTATATCATACAAGTTTAACATGTCAGTAACCATTTCTACATAAATCAAACTGAAGCTGGACCTCCTGCCAAGTCTGAGCACATGCCCCTCAAAGCATTTTGTATTTCATGTTCACAAGCAAATGATGATCTTCTTCCTTTTATTCATGGAGTAGAAAATGATCATTGGGCTCCAAGACCTGTTACTTATGGTATCTAAAATCTAATAGTTTCATCCCTGAGTTAGTAGGGATGCAAAGTTTGACAGATTTCTCAGTGTACAAGTGGGATGACTGCAAGATCAAATATCTTTGATTTATAACCTCTGAAGATGTGCCAGTTCGTTCTCGAGTCACAAATTATGTTTGTGCAGACTGGAAAGAAAATCCTTCAAAATTTTCATTTGGTTGCCACACCAAATGAAAATTTGGTGTGGCATCCATTACGGCAGCAAGAAACCAGGTTCACAAGCAAAAGGTGTTTGTAAGACCAAATGACTTCTGACCCGTAACATGGTTTCACTATCAAGGACCACACCACAAACAGTATGCGCTTGAACATTTAATGATGATTTAGGAGCATAAAGAATGAGAGTGGTAAATGTGTGACAAGGGATATGTTGTGTTAGGCTGGTCTGGAGCTGAGTGGAAAAAAAAAGGTGAAGAGGAATTAATGACGGAGAGTAAAGGGTGGAAGGGTGTGTTGAAGCGACGCAGACAAACAGGGTAATGAGGAATGGCAGAGTATAGGTGGGCTTGTCAGCTGATTGGAGTTGTGGTTTGTGGCGTGGTCCTGTTCCCGAACTTAAGTAAATACATTAACCTCATCAATTTTTCCATGGGTCAGAATAATCATTGGTGCAAAGTTTACGGAGGATTTGTTGAATGGTAGATGGACTTGCGCTTATATAGTGCTTTTCTAGTCTTTGCCTACTCAAAGCAGCTTTACACTTCAGGTCACATCTACCCATTCACTCCCTGAGTGTTGGAGTTTGTCTGTCATCAATCAACTTGGGATCAAGTGTCTTGCCCAAGGGCAGATGTGACAGCCAGAGCTGGGCTGAACCTGCAACCTTCCGATTACTGACCAAGCACACCCAAAGGCTCCATGATCTTGAACTATGCCCCCTGCACAAAAATAGAAAAATTAGACATCTGTGCAAAGTTTGAAAATACAGCTAAGCTTTCTTTATTTCTTTTAGATATCACGTTTACATTGTGTGACAGACAGACAGACAGATAACCTAGGAATAGCTGTACTTGTTACGTGATAAAACAGCAACCAATGAACTTTCTGAAGATGTAGCCATATTTTTGTCCAGCATCTAGACTGGTATAAATTAAATGACTACATGATCCAAGAACAAGCTTATTTGAAGCTTCCATGCAGTGATGAATGATAGTAATTAGTAAATAATGCACCAAAGCCCTTTTGGCGATGATTGGCAAAAACATGTCAGGGCAACATCAGCATTAATGAGCCATAATCGACATGGGCCTCATTAGCAATGCTTTGTACTTTTTACATACTGTAGGTTTATCATCATTAGCCAAGCCTGGCTTCATGTGCTTTCGAATATGTGGGTGGCACAAGTGTTTGTTTATCATGTAGACATGGAAAATAGTTACATGCTACAACAGGCTGGGCTGAAGGGAGTATTTTTTTTTTGTTGGTCCATAGCTGTCAACGGGAGGGGCTTTTGGGGGTAATTAGATCTCAAAAGACTAAAGGAAACATAAATACTAGCAAAGCAGATTTGGCTCAGGGTTGCAGCACAGTTATTAAATCAAAATCAGGCTGTTTAAAGAGCATTTAAGGACACTCCTTCATGCAACACCTTTTTGTGCCACATAGAAATGTTGCTCTGCTCTAAAAGTCTTTGATTGAATTTTCGCTATTTAAGATCCTTAAATGTCTGGTTAAATATATTTTTTGGTGCCCACAGCCCACTAACAACACAAAGTTACTAGGATGGCAAGGGCAGACTTGTGATATTTCCTAATACATCCAAGCAAGTGAAAACCAATTTTTAAATTAAGTGTTAAGGCCTTTGCACATCAGATGCAACATTTTCCAAAATAATCTTCAAAAATATTCAAAATTTCATAATGTTCACTTGCAGCGCCCCCAATGTGTCTGTTTTATATCCACAAATGAATTAAATGTACAATCTTACCCCCACCCTACCAGTGTTAATTTTGATAGCACTTTGTAATTTAGTTTTAGTCTTTTGCCTAAAATATCTTTTTAGTCATAATTTGGTCATCTAAATTGTTTTAATTTTAGTCTAGTTTTAGTTGATGAAATTTCACAACATTTTAGTCGACAAAATCTACTGTAAATTTAGTCGACTTCAACATGGATTGTAAAGTGTAAGGCATTTTTTCATGTTTCCATGAATTTTTGAAGTCATGTTTTACACTTGGATCCCACTACCATGAAGCTAGGGCGGTTGTGATTGGATGTCCCTCTTCACTCCTCCAACCTTTCCACACAACCAAAGTAGCTGTGATTCCTACCATGTTTTCATCAGGGGAAAAAATATTGTCGATGAAAACTATGATATAAATAATTGTCTACAAAATTAACACTGCATCCTACCATAAAGATATTAAAAGTAAGAAGTGGAAACTCTTACACTTGTTTCTCTTGTTTCACTCTGCTTTTAAGGGGAAGAAGGAAAAGTCTGAAGTCATGATTGGAAACTCCAACAAACTAAAAAAAAAAAAAACACAATTAGCATTAACCAAAGAAAGCCAGCAGAAGCCTGTTAAAACAAAGCCCACATTGTTTTTTTATATCACACTACTGGCATGGGAAATAACCAAACTCAGTGCAGAATGTTGGATTGGCAATGGGGTAGCTGATCAAAATTCGAGGGGGCCCAGGCCCAAATTTTGCCACATGCCCCAATGCAGACAAGCTGCACATCATCTTGATGGAAGGCCAAGTGCCAAAATCTGAAACTGGAAGCTGGTGTTCCAGTAGGCAGAGTGGCAGCAATATTGATGTCAGCCCTTGTATCATTTCCAAACTTAGGAGCACGTTCTGTGAGAAGTCAAAGAAGTCAGAGTCAGACCACAAAAAGGACATCTTTAGGAAGACAACAGCCCAAAAAGACTCATCCTCGCTTCACTGAGGTCTGTGGGCTTTTTCCTAGGATAAGGATCCATACAAGTTATAGATGGATGTAAAGGTGACTAATCAGGCTTTCCAATGATACAGGAACATAAAAAACAATACCAACTGCTATTATGAAAAGACAAATAATCAACCACAATTGAAATTCAAAAATGTTATCAGTTTTATCTGATGACCCAAACACTGAAATCAAGCCAGTTTCAGCTATTATTAATGTAAATAACAAAACAATTATTGGTTAAAATGTTTGTTTTACTTACAGTTTTATTTTTAGTTTTGGCAGATGCATAAAAGGGAATTTTCCAGAAGCAATTTGAACTAATTAAAACTCTATTTTCTTGAAAATATTGCTTTTCCTTTCAGTTTCATCGCAGGTTGTTAGGTTTTCACCATGAACATACATTTTCTGAGATTTAACTGACTGGTAGGCCACATAAATGGAGTAGGAAGGCCACATGTGGTCCCCAGGGTGCCAGTTGCCCAACCCTGGCCTAAAATGTATGACCTCTTACAGATGAAAATACAGCATTTTAAAACAATTTATCACCTTCTAGTTAAAAAAAAACAGGGTCAGCATTAATTGTCTTATTGTTCATGTTTTGAGGGTCCTTATGCTGAATTATACAGTACCTTATGTTCAAAATGACTGATAAACCATCTTTTAATGTCACCCAACAAGGCTTAACGCCACTTTTTTAGTTTCATGTACCACCTTTTTGTTTTTTCATCAGATTTTCTTTAACCAATCTTCGCCAAAATGAGCCTCAAAAGTTCACAGCAGAGGACTCCTTTCGGCACGTTTCACTTCCTGTGTTCGCCGACATAATAAATGAGAATATTCATCGATCATGTCCTCTGCCATCCACTGATTTACATATTTTTACATGCAGCAAATGAGCGCACAGACGAGCGGTTAATAATTCACAGCCTGTTTTCCCCTTTCTACTGCTGTTTCAAGGTGTGAGCATGCCGGGTTTATTTTGCTAATAAAACCGAATGGCACAATGAGAGGATGGAATTATCCTGGTTGTATTTAATTGAGTTTGACCAGGTCTCCGCTCAGTGTCGGTCTAATCTCCCCTCGGCACTGTAGTCTCTCTCCCGGGGAGACAGGGGAGGCCGATAAACTTTGAAGCAGCGGCGCTGAGAACCTGCTCGCTGCACCCTCTGCATTATTCATGACTCGGGGACTAGAGCATCTTCAAATGGCCTGTCATTTCCTTTTACCCTCCATCACAATGGCCATATGCTGCACACACAAGAGGGAACAGAGGAGAGGGGGAAGCAATCTCCAGCTAAGCCTGGCCGAACACAAAAACACGTACATACTAACAGATTTGTTCGTAGGTAAACCCACCCACACACACACACACAACTGACACGGAAATGTACAAGTGGGAAAGCTCGGGAATTCAAAAGCGTAGTGCCATATTTCAATCTTGTTGTCCTGTTCAAAAACTAACCTCCTCCCACGGTTTCTACCCCACGCAGCTACGACTGCTGCTGCTTGAGTAAACATGATGATAGTGGCGAATCCCTGCCAGACTGGAGTCAGCGGCGAGAAAGTTACAAAAGGACAAAGACAAGGAAAAGTTTTCAGGCTGATTTTTAAAGATCCTTCTAAGTTTTATGACTTTTTTTTCCCCCCTGATAACATGGGATTTATGTCTGAATAATAAGTGTTGTCGGTTTGGGGCTGGTCAAAAGTGACCAAAATGAAATCAGGATTCTCTTATGTTGAATGGCAATCAGTTATTTTTCTTGAAGAAGTTGCATATGATTGTCACATTAGAATTAAAAACCTTAATAAATTTTGAGGTAAAATCACTAATGTTGACACTTTCTTAAATCCACCTCTACAAAAATATAGGTCTCAAACCACCAAGTATTATGCATTATGGAGATTAAAATGTTTAAACAATACAAATAAAACAATAAGAAAAGAAAGGAGATAAAGGTATTACAGACCTTAAACAAATAAAAGAGATAAATGGCTAACAAAAAGTATTTAAAAGGGAGTATTTAGAAGAGATTTAATACAAGTGACTGAAGTAAAATCTTACCGGTAAATATGATTGAAGGGAAAATCACTAATATGGACAGTTGCTGGATACCACACCAAAATCAATTTTCAGTTTGTTGTGCAATACTTTGAAAGTGAATGTTGAGGCTTGAGACGGGGTTGTTCATGGGGATTCATGGGAGAACTACAGGGGAGCACCTATGAGAGAAAAAATAGACCTGAGGAGGAGGAGTGGGTCTTGTGCCATGCTGGGAAAAATAAAGAGTAAAGCCAGGCTGGTTTGGAAATAAGGGACCATCACCTGGACACTGTGACAAAACTCTCCATGAGCGTTTCGAAGGATGTTATGGATCATGAAATGGATGTGTCTCTATTTCTGAATTTCTGACTTCTGGGACATTTAACCTCTCGCTTTTGAAAACAGGTAGAAGACAGCAATCTTAGAAACATTCTGATCAAAGATCGAGAAAACAGGTTTGTGGTTGGAAGACAGGCCCGCCTCCTTCTCTTGTCCCCTTCAGGTCATGACGGCTCATTGCATGACATATTTCTATTTACGCTTTCTTGAACGTGCGGTTGTACACTTCCAGTTATGAATACGATGGTCCGACGACAAGATGGCTTTATTCATACAACACGCCTCCAAAACCTACCTCAGGTTGCAATCAGATGTACATCGGCTTGTATAAGCAGCAAGCTCAGCCCGAGAAGCAAGCGAGAGAAAGGATTTAAGTTGTACATATAGTTACATCGTCAACTATGAATGTAAGCTACACAACGTTAGCTTCCTGACAAGCTAGCTGTAGTCACTTTACCATGACAATTTGACAGACTGACCCAGGGTAAAAGTGCAAGTATAGTTTAGAGAGAAATGACAACACGTTCATGTTAGACATCTTTTATTATTAGCTTATGAAGGAACACCAGCATAATATTACACTGATAACTGATTCGTGTAATAGTGCAAAATTTATTGCGCTGGAGTTGTGTTTTCTCGCTGCTCACAGAAGGAGTTAAGAGTGCTTAAAAAAATGCGACAGTGTAGGTCAAGGAAAGTCGTTTTTTAATTGTTATTTTTTCAAATCTTCTGCAACAAAAAGAAGTTGAATTAACCAATTCAATCAATATATATATATATATATATATATATATATATATATATATATATATATATATATATATATACCCCACACAATATATATATATATATATATATATATATATATATATATATATCATACCTGATAGCAGCTATACTGTTCCACCAAATAAGTGCCATTTGCTTTTCCTCAGAATGTGATTATCAGTTTGGTTTTCTTTTTTTTCTTTTTTTTTTTTTTTTTACACTAAACCTAATAGCAAGCATATTTAACTGTTCAAAATATGTATTGGTCCATCTCAAAAAACTTTATCAAAGAGGCAGCATACTTAGTACACATTAGCACCTGGTCTGAAAGCCATAGTGTCAAAAATGTAGTTTATTTCCAAAAATAGTAATTATAACATTTAATTTTTACTGATAATAAAGTCATCCCTGGTAGGATAATAATTTTCCCACTTGGTCATATTTTTAATAGATTATCTTGTTGTCAATCAGCATAATACTCTCAGTGGCATTTACTCTTAAAAAAACATTTACTGAGACTGAGGCATCTTGTCTATCTCTTATTTTCTAAGCAACAAATTATATTATTATATCTAAACAAATGCTATTGTCCCACATAACTGTCCCATGTAAAAAGTATGTGTACATATTTCAAACTCTTAAAATATTGCCCAGCCCTTCCTTTAATGAACATCCCTCATAGCGTGTTGCAGTAATCAGAGTGTATGTTACACGCTCTCCAGTTCCTCGGTTCTTCCCTTAGATTTGTGACACTTTGTCAGCCACCCTTGAGTCCTTCAGCCGTCGGTTCTGCACCTTATTTGTGTTTACCCGAGTTTGTTTACCTGACACTAAACCCCACACAAAGCACGTATGTCCCTCGGAGGTAATTGGGATTGCCGTCATATGGCCTCCCAAATGTCTGCCATTCAGCATTAACATATCATTAGCTCTTTCAGGGACCATTCACTCAGAAAATTAGAGGTCTCCATAGACCCCCGGCTCCATCAATACGGCACGAACACTTGACACCTTTCTCTTTGTAGTTCTCTGGAGGGGGAAGTGGAGCGGAAAGACACGTGGGAGTGAAAATCAGGTGCTTGTTGGTTATGTTTTTGTGGAATACTTCATATTTGTGGCACCACTTACAAGAGTATTATTCTCTTTTCACTGTTCTGAGTTTCATTTTCTGACCTTCACCTTGAAACACAAAGACGGAGCTGACAGATTGTTCAACAATAAAATCATATATGGTTCCCGAGGGTTGACATGAAATCTCCTCAGTAACATCAGCCTTAAAATGATCAGCTACACACACAAGAAAAAAATGTCCTTGTTGAATGTTGGAGATGTACCATGATGCCTCGAAACCTAATGACAAAACATCTGGCACATGGCGCTGGAATTGCAGCAGCTTCAGCATTTAGTCTTAGTAAATACCTTGTTTTGACACCTTTAATGGCGTGAAGCTTAAACTGTTTTTCTTGTCGTCTCTCACACTGAATAGAAAGCTGCTGTAAACTGACATTGTTCCTCTTTTACCTAATTAGAAGCTAAAATGAAATGCAAACATAAACAGGAATATGCAATGCAACAAATAAACTAGCTAATAAGAGAATGGAGCTCAAGATGTGCATGCGTGCACCTGCAAGGTCAGTGTGGTTTACCTGATGCCTATGTCTTCTTCTTCTTTTCTAATAAAGGAAGAGAATTAGTAGAAGCAGCACTTAAGAGTCAGTAAATTTAGTAGAAAGTTCATACATTTCCTTCTTTTAGTAAACTCATATGACCTTTATTCCCCAGCAAGTGATCAGAGGATGATTTTCGTGTCTGCTCAACCCCAAACTTTAAGGAAAATTTACCTGGGAGTAGACCTCAGTTCTCATTCGGAGGAAAATTCTTTGAAATCTTTGATTAGCGGATAATTAACTTGATAATTGGTGCTTTTGGTCTCTCTGGTTCTCATTTACAAATGTTTCCCTCTCTGCCTTTGGTATTCCTTCTAATCTCCTGCTTATTTGAGAAACTGTTGGAGTGGAAAAGTCATAATAGAAGCTGTCATCGTGTTGGGGGTACACTTTTTTCTTTAGCAATAAAATGAAGAGCAGATTAATGGCACATTCTAGAGGTGGGATTTATGGCTCTTCGGGGGGAGCCGGATCTTGAGGAGCCGTTCCTTTCAAAGAGCTATTTAAAAGACTGGCTTGTTCGTGAATGTCACATCTCTAGCACGTTCATATCAGCATTCTGTCCTGGGTGAGAGTGTTTTGGTGGGAAGAACCTTTTAAAAGCATATCCAAAAGGTGACTGGACAATTGTTCTGTCGTGAGATTCAATCTGGGCCAATCAGATGATGTAGGAATAACGAGTTTGGGTTTTGGCACGCCCATAAATCCATATGTTTTAGCCCTGCTAATAACAGGCTATTTTAATGTAATTATTTGTAGGCTGTGTCTGACCGCAACCCTCAGTAACTATGAAAGTGCATTGGCTTCCAAGTGCTGTGCCCTTATATTTAGGGTTGTCACCATATTCAAGATAATTGAATATCCATTCGGGCATGAGGATAAAATTCCATTCTTAAACTTTAAATTTACAGTTTACATTTATTAGACCACCTGTCATAGATATGAGAAAACATAAAATTTTAGAAATCTTTCACAAACTTGCTTAAAATTGAAAATATTGTGTTGAGTCTCCACATACTTGGAATGAACTTCAAAAAGACCTCAAACTAAAAGACCTGGTTTCACTGGACACTTTTAAGATGATGTTGAGCGACTTGGAGGCAGATACATTCGGCTGCAGATGTTTTGACTGATGCACTTTATCTTTCTCATGTGGGCAATCTATGCAAAATTGGCTGTCCAAAATTGTGACTTTTCTTACGTAATGTATTGAAGTCTTGTTTTATGTGTTTGATGACCGTGTAGGTTTGTGTAAAACTGTTGAATGTGCTGCTGCCTTGGCCAGGACACTCTTGAAAAGGAGATTTTTAATCTCAATGAGGTTTTTTTCCTGGTTAAATAAAGGTTAAATAAATAAATAAGTGAACTTTTTTAGCATACATTTTCTATTAGACCACCACAGACACTTTTTTGTGTAAAAAACATAAAAAATGGTGTTTTGTTCACTATAAAACCTTGATTTTTTTAATGAATAAAGCATGAAAATGTCACAAGCTTGTTCACCACAAAGTTTACTTTCAACAATAATCCAAAAACCTTAAGAAGTAAAATGCATGGGTTTTTTGTTTATTACACCCATGCAATGCTAACTTCTGTGTTGGCTGTAAAATATAGTTTGCCCCTGCAGCACTCTATTAGATCAGAAATAAGAGAAGTCTCTTAGTGTGTCTTATTTAAGTCAAATAAGAAAGCAGCCCTCCATGTTTTCAAAGAGCTGGCAGCTAAATGAAGCCATCAGTCCAGGAGACACGTTCGGGCTCCTGATGGGCGCATCAACACATGCGAGACAGTGAGTAAATATTTCCTGTGGCCGGCCATTAGAAAGTCACTGTTCAGTGGTAAAGGCTGTCTAATCCCTGCTGCTATGTGTTTCAAATTCAGCAGACAGAAGGAAGCTGATCCAATTCCCTCCTTCCTGCAGGACACAGATCTGCATTTCCTCTGCACTTTGATGAAACAGCAGCCAAGCTGTCCGCCTCCATTAACGGCCCCTCTGATTTTACACCACGCTCTGACAACTCCCAGTGTGTGTGTGTGAGACTGCCTGAATGTGTGTCTGCGGGTTCATATAATAAATATGTTGGAGTGCATATGCCTGTGATGTATGTCTTGGGATGTCTTGTTTATATTGCTTTAAAACTCAAAGCCTGAGGTATCATGACCGGGACAGCCTGTGGTTATTTTTAGAACATCTGGACGGCCTGAAAAATGCTGGAAGACACTAAATATGATAAACCAGAGCATATACAGGTAACACTTTAAATTACAGCCGGCAGTGAGCGACATTACTCTGCCTATTTATGGCATCATGTCTAGATCTTTATGTGTATCCAAACCAAAACAGAGCACGATGTGGAGTTTAGAAATACTGAAGCATAAATCTGTGGATTTTTAAAAAGTTGCTCTCCATGTTGCACGCTGTAATCCAAAGAGTGAGCATTAAATATTTAAAGACTACAACATGTTCAAATAAGCTTTATCAAAGCATTTTCAACGTGAGGGATCAGAAGCTTTTAGTGTTGTTTTTCCCTCCTTTACTGTAAGTTCATAGTCAGAACATGTCTCAGCCTCGCTGCCACATATTCCTGTTTTCTAGTCGGGGTACCCAGATTTGTCAGTTTTAGAAAAATGCCTATGATGTAATTTGCATTCAGAAGGCTTAAAGGCACAGTGGTCCTGAATGCTCATTAACAAACGTACAAGAAAGCATCTGCATCAATGCAAGAATACAGGCGCTGCTTTTGTCTGAAAATAAACTTTAAAATGATTAAATAATCAAATAACGGGCTAAGCAAATACAGTACAACACAAGGTTAGGTTTCCATGTCTCCATTTTGGACATTCTTTTAGCTGTGTCCCAATTCAAAGACTATGAAGAGAGCATAAAAGACACCCCGTTGTGAAGCTAAGGTAGCCAACAAAAGCTCCATCTTTATCCCAGCTAAAAAAGGATGTTTCATCGCACACATGTTCTGAAAATCATTTTGAGCTAGTTCAAATGAGCTTCAAAAATGCGAGACAGCGACACAGCTTTAAATTTCTGCAATTGGTTTCATCTTAGTATTAAGTTAGTCTAGATTAGTATTTACCAGTACTGTTAAAGATAAAAGCCATGAAACTTATAGCCCTTTTCCAACAGCACTTCTTAGCCCTACTCTACTTGGCTCAACCCAGTTTGCGTTGCGTTTCCACCGGCACGGTACCTCCTAAAACAAATCAGTTTTTAGTACCTACTCTGCTCTGGTTCTAAGCGAGCTGAGTCGATATTAAAAGGTGATGTCGACGACTACCGGCCACTGATTGGTCAGAGAATGTCGTCACCGATGAGTCACGAGCTAGCTAACATGCTAGTGGTAGCTACCATTAGCTTACCCTCATACGTCTTTTCTTTGCAGCTCGATTGCTCTCATCCTCGGTATTTCTTCTCGCCGCCTTCAGCCTTCTTCTGCTTTCCTCTTTCAGTCAGTTTGTGACAAAAAGCCACAGATCGAGCAGCAAGTATACTATTGCCTCCAAGTCCTCCATTGTTTTGAATGTTGTGTCGCGCTCAAAATGACATGAACGCAGTGTCGCCCAGCTGTTTTATGGCGACCCCGCCCCCCGCTGGGCAGGGAACTGGGCTGGTGGAAAAGCTGCACAATGCGAGTAGAGTAGAGCCGGGTAGAGTAGGGCTAAGACGTGCTAATGGAAAGAGCCATTAGATTTATCCTTTTAAGATCAGATATTGCGTAAAACAATTTTAAAATGGTTTAGACAAACTGAAATATGTCCGTGGCCTCTCCACAAACCTTTGCTGTTGCCTCCTTTACCTTTCAGAAAATATGTGTTCAACAGACTGCTTAAAAACTTTCCCCTTATGATGCCATTCAGTTTGTTTGCTCTGGCTCCAGCGGCAGACATTGTGTTAAGCTGTTGCAAAATTGCCTCAAGCTCAGTTCGCAATTAAACAGGTCATTTACAAACTAACAAAAATGGGTGTAATGCAAAAGAAATCCTGTATAGTCTCTATAAGACCAGTATACTCTTCCACCTGTCAGGATATGACTAATTCTGTTATTTTGAACTTTGTTCCCCTTTTAGACCTCCTGTTGTTCCCTGTTTTACTGTCTTGTCCCTGTTTGTTATCCTTGTTAAGTTACCTGTTTTGTGTCCTGTTTCCCAGGTCTCTCTTATTTCCTGTTTTATTTTGAAAACCCTGTGTTCCTCGTGGTGGTTTCCTGCCCTCCCTTCTGTGTCTCTCTGATGATGATGCCCTCCACCTGTGTGATTGTTTCACCTGTGTTTGGTGTTCCCCCTGGTGTATTTAGTCTCTGCTTTCTTTGTTGGGTCATTCGTCTTCCTCCTCACCATGTCTCCTGTGATTCCTCGAGTTATCCCCAGAGTTTAAGGTAGTTTCTGTTTTTGCATGGTTTGTTGTTGTAACTTTGTTTTTGTATTTTTGGAGCTTCAGTTATGGACTGGGTTTTGACTTTTTGGTTTTAAATAAAGCCGTTTTCTGTTCAATCTGCAGTTGAGTCCAGCATTTTGTTTTTTGTTAGTTTCCTTTGGGTTTATTCCTTGACACCACCCCCGTCATCCTGTCCAGCTTTGGTTTCCTTGGTTCCATTTCAGAAAACATTACACCCATAGCCCGCAATTTAGGGGTAGTTTTGGACACAGATCTTAACCTCACAACCCACCTAAATACTAAAAATTACAGTGCAGAATCACAGTAAATTGCTGTGCATCCACAGTAATAGAAAAACATTTTACAGTATATTCTGTGATTTTGCAACTTTTGCAACTACAGTTAATTGTTTTAAAATCACATTATTATGCTGTAAAATTGCTACAGGGTTCTGTTGATTTACAATAATTTACTGTAATTTTACAATACCTTACAGTAGTTTTACTTTACCTGTAACCTGAGCATGCATGGCTGTAAAATCCCAGTGTTCTATGGTGAAATTACAGTACGATACCGTCTTGTGCTCCCAATAGTCACTTGAAATATCCCTTGTTGAAGATTCAATGTGTTGTGAATTCAGAAATGGTCTTCTGCAGAGCTTTGTTATAAAAAGAGTCATATAAGTCACTGTTGCCTTTTACCCTCTTGATCAACACTGACCAGCCTCCTCTGACCTCTGGCACCAACAAGGCACTTTGGACCCGAGAACTGCCACTTACTAGATATTTTCTCTTTTTGGACCATACTCTGCAAGCCCTAGGGTTGAGATGGTTGTGGCTGAAAATCCTGGCAGTTTCTGAAATACTGTGACAATCTGACAGCAACACCCATCCCGCATCCAAAGTCATTTAAATCACATTTCTCTGATACTTGGTTTGAACTTAAGTTATGAGTAGGCCTACATGTCTTAACTCACTGAGTTGCTGCCATGTGATTGGCTGGTGAGGTTACCACATTGACTAGCACTTGTACGGATGAACCTCATAAAGTGGCTTTCAGTTTGATTCTATCAGGGGTGGGTTTGGAGGAGTATAACAGCAGGGAATCAATTCAGGACCCCCCCTCCACCCTGCAGGAAAATGTAACTTGTTTGTGTGGTAAGATCTCAGTGAGTCTACTACAGGATGGCAGCAGGAGTGTGTTCTTAAAGACAACAAAGCCGTGTTTTGTCATGAGCTGCCACCTTTTACTCCACGTGTTATAAAACAAAGACAAGGCCGGGGTAATGTAAACCAGCCCTTGTGTTTTTTAGGTCACATCCTTTAGCACCATACGAGTACAAACATGGCTGCTGGCTCCAGAGCTCAGACTCAGGGGTCTTCTAAATGCCAGGCAGGCTCACTGCCTTCACGGTGATGCAGAACAACTTTCCACGCAGCTTGAAGGGCAGGAGTGCGAGGAAAAACAAGAGCAGAAAGGGCATATTTTTGTTCCACCTCCACGATGACGTGTACACTCAGGTTGGTTAAGTACGATAAATTGGCCCGAAATTGGCCAATGAGTTCAGACGTGCTTGTAATGTGGCGTAAATTGTGTGCCCTTTCAGGCAGGGGGAACAAACCTGCTCAATGTCAACTCTCTCTCCCACATGTTGAGTGCTTAGTTTGCCATGCAGTACAAGATCTCCGGGCCTGTTTAGTATTCACCCACTTGAGTTTCCTAAAGGTTACCAAACCTAATTAGACATTTATGCAGGATCTTCAAAGGTCCCCCCGTTATTAATGATGTGCTACTTCTGAGGACTGCATCGATGGCTTTTTTTCTGACTCGCAGAGCACGCGCCTCACAATATGCGCATACACAATGGAGACATGCAGACACCCTAAATGCAGCAGGAGGCTGGCGGCTGGCTGGTTGTGATTACTAAAATTGCTTGCATAGAGTGGCACTGAAGTGCACAGACACACTGACTGTACACGTTATGCTCCCATGCTGTTGTTAAAAAGGGGGTCAGATACGCAGGAGAAAGGCTGATCGACATGAGCCAAATATAACAGACTGTGTTACAAAACTAACAACACAAAAGGCTCCGTCAAAATAAAAGCTCTGTTTCAAGTACCTTGGATTTTCATCATCTGCTTACACTCTTAAGAGCAAACAGTCATATAAGAACATGAATTCTGAGAACTTTGGTATTTTTATTTATTGATTTATCTGCCAATAAATAGCATAATGATGAATTTGTTTTGACATATAGCCATTTAGAGGCATTTAGTGGCAGTGACACAACAGGTTTGTGTGTATGCTTCACAGCAAGAAGATTGCTGCTTTGACTCCATATGTCAACCAGAGTCTTTCTGTGTGGAGTTTGTATGGTCTCCCTGTGCCTGTGTGGGTTTCCTCTGGGCACTCTGGTTTCCTCCAACAGGCCAAAAATATGCTTGTTAGGTTAACTGGTGACACTAAATTGCCCTTAGGTATGAGTGTGAGCATTAATGGTTGTCTGTCTCTCTGTATGGCCCTGTGATCGGCTGGCGACCAGTTCATGGTTTACACCACCTCTCCACCATTGTCAGCTAGAATAGGCTGAATTTATTTTATTTATTTACTGCATTTGTTTTATTTTTGGACTTCTTCTTCCTTTATTTGCATGAAAGGGCAGTGGAATGTGGTATGACACACAAGCCACCTTTATACCAGGCCAGCTTCTTCCAAGAATTACATGGACATGGAGTGTGCAAATTAGCTGGAGACCACTGGTACTTCTTTAACATTGATATTATTACATCACATCTGAAGAGGGTCCAGTCACAAGTCCTGTCAGGGGCCCAGCCATTTTTGTGGCCTGGTCTGTGTGTGAAAGAGCCCTGAGATGAACACTATAATGTTAGGAAATATTGTCTCTGATGGTCTCGGGGGAGTTTTGTCTGGGTTACATTGATGAGTCAGAATTCATTTTGGTCTTTTTTTATAACCAGCTAAAAACTCTCATCAGAAGCTTTAAATATTTCCCATAACAATGTGTGTTATCAGACTCACAAACTCACCAATTCCATTAGACAATTTGTTTAATAAGTTTCAGGCTGACTTAATGTCATGCCTAAAGAAAAGACTATTATCTCAGTTTGGAATTGTTCTTTTTTTTTATTATGAAGTTCAGACAGTAATTCAACTGAGAGCACTGGAAATGGCTTTTTGTTCTGCCAAAACATACTCAGGAACGCTTAGACAAAAATAACGCCTTAGGTGTCATTATTCTGCATTTGCATTCTTGTCATGAAAGAGACATAAATCCTCAGAAAAACTGAAGTCGAAGTTAGTTAAATGTTAGATTCTACGAGCAGAGATGGAGCATGACCCCGGTCTGCTCATTCCTCATGGCCTGAATCTGGAATAAGATGGAAAAAAGCACTGTAAAAAGACTTCTAAGAGTACAATTATGTAAATTATTTCACAATCAAGCAGGCGTGTTTACATCCAGTCTCTGAGAGTGAAAAGGTGAGTGTAGTTGACAAGAAACCCCAAATAAAACTCCATTTTCATTCATTATTTACATTCGGACTTTAATCAATTATGAATGGCAGCTAATTAGTGGTGTGCAGAGGCCATCGCTCTCTGCTGTGTCAGACCTGACTAGATGTGCTGTATGTCACAGGGTGCAGACGTTGACGGAAAACCTCTAAGCACTTTACAGATTTGGGTGTCTTTCTGCCGAGGAGACTTCACTAATCATCTGTGAAAGTGCGGGGCAGGCGTGCACGCGCGAGGACCCCAAGTGCACGCGCGTTTGGTAATAATAAGATCGTGTGAAAATGAAGAGCAGCTAAAGTGTGTAAGTCATTTCTCATTTTCCTTGCTTGGGTGCCTGTCAGAGGGAAAAAGCCCCGCATTTTGAGTGATGGCTCCAACAACAAAAAGTGAACAACAAACCCCGTGGCTGTGAGGAGAAAGATGGAGAGAGTGAGGAAAGAAAGATACAAGAACGCTAACATCTATGACGAATACGCTGGTTTTTAAAAATGACCAAACAGGCAAACAAACAAAGCCAAAGCCTAATGTCAATGCCTTGATAATTCCAGCACACATGCCCTGAAAGAGGGAAAAATGTCCCATACAGTTGGCGCTTGCAGAGTTTTGGAAGGACCTTTCAAGGGGCTGATTTAATGTGTGAGCATCAATCCTTTAGCAGCACTGGGCCCTGACAGCAAGTGAAAGTAATCTCTTCTTTATTAATGGGACTTTTCACTTTGGCCTTCTTTGGTATTCCATAATGGTCATTTCATGGCACAGACCAAAGGAAAGAACAATATGAAATCAGATCAAGTGGATGTGTTGTGTATGATAAGTGGAAGGTATTATTTTTAAAAATTTTAGCAGCGTCCTTCAGGACGAAGAAAAAGATGTGAGAGTGTTTTGATTCAAGGAGTCAATGACACATGTGGAGAGTCAGTCTGTTTCAAAGGAGAGCACGAAAGTTAGTCAATCCAGTTTGAAATCAGTCAACCTTATTTGTGTTTGTGTCAGATTGACTTATTTGATAATTGGGCTAAAGAGTGCATTCATTTTCTTCACTCAGTAAGTGCTGCACCATCCTTTAAAAGTTATAATATACAACCAAAACAACAGATTTCAATCTTTTTGAAATTTTTATGCCTCCACAACAATGAAATTCAGGGTCAAAGGGTGTTATATTTTCTGACTACCTCAATATATAAAAAAGCTTCGATTCATTTCTCTGAAAAATTGTAGAAATGCCCACTCTGACTCAAAAATGAACTAATAAAATTGTTTTGGTTCAAAGGTCCGTCGTTACATTAAATGAGCTTATGTTCATCCTTTGCCAGTGAACATGTTAAACCCTCTATCTCTGGAGCTGTAAATGGAGGCCCACGCAGTTGTGTCGAAACCTGTAGTACCCAGAGTGTCCACTTGGTGCTGGATGCAGTATGTAGGTCAACAAAACAAAGCGATTACGCAGTGGTTTGCGCATGCACCCTGCAGTTTAGTTTTGGTTGTATTTCCCATTAAATAGAAATACATAAAGTGCTAGTCCTAGAATAAAAATAGATAACGTAACATAACGCTGTAAAAAAAAGAGTCACAACAAGCATACAGGACTGTTTAGAAATGCTGAAAAGTTTATCAGATGACTGTAGGCAGAGACAGGCTAACGCTACCCATTAACTCCCAGTGTTTGAGCTAAGCTAATCTGCAGTGGGCGAGCTCTGTCCGTCTCCTCCTTGTTACTGCACGCACAGACAAAAAAATGTTGGTGTAATACTTTAAAGATTGTATCCAGGGAAACAAACACTTTCACAGCCTCCATACACATCTTTACAGCCTGGTTTAAAAAAAGGCTTCAGTCTAAAATTATAGTTTATCTATGTGCTCTCACTGTGAGAGGGCTGAATTTTTCTTTTTATCGCTCCTGTTTTTCTTTTTTGGAGGATTTGTGAGGAGTTTCTGGTTTTAACCCTATGACGCCTGTTGTATCATATTTGATACATACTTTAATGATACCTCTATCTAATCAATATGATTAACAAATTACTTAAAAAAACATCTGAATACAATCAGATAAATGATAAAAATGTCCTCAAGTGGATTATCAGTTGCCAGAAAAATCTAATGTATCCAATGAGATACAAAAAATATATATGTTAAATTTTATGGAAATTTAAATTTTTTAGGATTTCAGAAGAAAGTGAAATAAACATTTCAGCTCCAAAAAAAATAGAATTTTCAGGCTATAATTTGTGTTTTTAGGTATTAAAGGTTTAAAAATGCAGTGTTGCTACAACCTTAAAGGGATAGTTTGGGTTTTTTAAAGTCACGTAGGCTGTGCTATGTCTAAAAATAGTGCCTGATCAAAGTGGCAATGTGGTGTAAAATTAAGTGGATATAAACAAGCTGTTTGTAGAATGTGATGACCCCGTGCTGTTTTGTGGCTTGTTTTCTCCCGCAATTCTTTTAAGTAAGTGGAGAATCTGGCACTATTTACAGCAATGTATAGCATTAGCGTCTGTCCCGAGTTATGATGGAAAGAGATAGAACTGTGCTGTGACAGTGTGGCACACCTTGAGGCTCATGCCATGTACCTAACACAATCCCACTTCATAAACTCCAGACTATCCCTTTAAGTCCTGCCTGAACACGGTCTTTCAGTGTGTGAGACAATGGAGCTTAAGTTTAGTTGAGATAATGTGCAGTATGGCAGCATCAATTAGAGGACATTAACAACGTTCCAAAGGCTCTTATGAAATGGCTTTGTTCAATTCTTTTAGTCTGTTGTTAAACTGCACAGTGCAAAAAAATCTGCCACCATGGGACTCTAAACAAAGCTGCACAACTGCTGATAAGTCAAGACCAAAGAGTTTAAAAAGATAAAAAGTGACCCACAAGCACCCCCCACCCACCTTCACCGTTTACTGTTTATATTGAGGATGGTGTTCATTAAAAATGTCACTCCATCAGGTGTGTATACTGAAAACAAAACCAAGGCTTCCATTTCGTGGAAAACTTTGCAAAACTTTGAACTGAATCAGGGAGTCCACTCTCAGTGGTGTTTTTTTCCCCTTGTTTTGCGAAATTTACCAATGAAACAGAAACCTTATGGAGAATGGTTTTTGTTGCCCACAGCCCATAGTGTTAAAAGAGAAGTGAGAGATGAAAGAGACAGTGGTTCTCCATTCAACTTCTAAGTGTCTTGGCCATTATTTTTGTCACAAGAGAGTAGGTAACAGAATGAACAGCAGGCAGAGAATGATTAACTCCACAGTGCAGCAGGATCCGCTTCATTCATTGTAATCAGTCAGATCCGTCTTGCAAAGCTTCCAGCAAAAACGATTGAGCTCGGTCTGCAGAGGCAATCAGCATCCTCTAAAGCAGGAATAGGCACAAGCTACGAGTGTGACGACAGCAAAAAGCAATTAGCAAAGATGCTACCAGGTTTTAGTTAGATATGGACAGCATATCTTCAGTAAATGAAGAACACTGAAAGACGTTCTTGATTTTATTGATTTATTTATGAGTGATTTGGATAAAATTCGGTGAAATTTGATTCTGTTTTAAATTTAGTTTCACCCCTATGATCAAAAAACTTTTTAAACATTAATCTGACACCATCACAGCATACTGTAAATATTCTGATAGCTTGCAATGTACTAAAAAAGAAAGATTCCTTTACCTTACCTGACAGAAATGAACTGAATGTATTAACAGGATCAAAGTTCAAGGCCAGAAAGCACCCAACCCTATGATTACTAGAGTTTTCACTCCACAGAAGTGGTATGCCTTTAAAGGCATATGATCACAAGTATAAGTTCTGTATTTTTTTTTTTTTTTTATCACTGAGGTATACGCTATGATGGATGAAACATAAACATAGTCCAACTTTACGTCCAGCATATACAGAAGTCGACTAAAAACTCTATTGACCCATAAGTCACTCTTTTCTTTCCATGCCCTCTAAAGGAGTCTCTCCCTTGCAGCTTGAGTCCATGAGATGTTAAGTGAAAAACGTCTTAATGGTTTCAGAAGGAGCATTCCTGCTGATAATGGATTGACCTTCTAAACAATGTCAACATATTTCTACAGCGGATTCATTCTTCCCTGCAACCTCTGAACCAAAGACCCAGAATGTGGCTACACATTTTAACACTGCCAAAATCAATACCATCTGCAATAACGGGACCTTGATCGATTGTGTTTATTGTAAAAGGTATTTCTCATAGTACGTAACATACATGGAGCTCCATCAGATTCTACAGTTCCTCTTAGGTCAGTGCAGCTTCTATTAGCTCTTAGTTTCTGTTTTCTTACCATTATACTCACAGCTTGAACTGAATTTCTCTACAAATACAGTGATTTTTTGAGAAAAATGAGGCACTGTTGTGTGCAAAAAAGCCCCAAGGACACCAAAGTAAATTAATTGAGACTAAAATCAGCAAATTCTTTTTTTGGATAAGATTCTATAATACGATATTTTATTTGGAGTTGAAGCTTGTCGTGATCAAAACAGAGCAAAAGCTAGAATGAACATTGGAAACATCTGAAGGCAAGGTAATTTTACCAGTCTGACCTAGTGGATTTGACCAAAAAGACACCTCAGTTAGGGACAACAAGTGACCAGTGGGGGAGGGCAGCAGAATTCTAGGGCTGTCGTTCTGTACCTCACAACTTTGACCACAGACTGAGAGCTTAAGTATCATATAGTAGCTTGTAGAGCTGACTTTTTGTCAAGACCCCCTAATACAGGAAGTGATCCTCTGTCGAGCCCCGCCCTCCTTAGCAACAGTTGCTAGGCCAGACACAATATGTTGTTACTGGCCTCTCTCCCATTTGAAACGACTGAAGAAAGCCTTATTTTTGGCAACTTTTTTTTTACTTAGACAAACACGTGAACACACTAGGACCAAGAAACAGCTCTGCACTAGTAAATAATGGCAGCTGTCAACATCCAAGACATATCAAAGGATGTGATGCAGGATTTTTTTGGACAGGAGGGCCTTATTTCACTCAGTAGCCATCAAAAGAATCTTCACTATGCAGTGAAAGGTGTCAAAGATCAGCATGGACAGCAGGGCAGGAAATGCTGTATATGTTTTTACTGACACTGTTTCTAGTCCTTTGGAATTAGGGTTTGTAGTCATGTACCTCACACTTGCTCGTCCATTTTAGAGTGATAACCTTTAAGTATACCCAACAATTTAGTATCACAGCATGCAACAGTCATAAGTTTCCAGGAGGTCAAAATTTTGAAGAAATCAACATGCTAACATATGAGATTTTTTAATTTTTCAGCCCCACCAACAATGTGCTAAAACACAACTTTTTAGGCCTCAATTGGGCAGGAAAACACCCTAGTACATGTTTGTAGGCCCTATTTCACCCACACAAGCACCTTGTTGCATTTTTCCAGGAGGTCAAAATTCTGAAAACAACGACATGCGATGCGACATATGAGATCTTTTCAGTTTTTAGCCCCACCAAGAATGTGCTAAAACACGAGGTTTTCAGCCACAAATGGGCAGGAAAACACCTTAGGACATGTTTTTAGGCCCTTTTTCACCCAGACAAGCACCTTTTAGCACTTTTCCAGGAGGTCATTTTTTTGGAAAAATGGACATGCTAACATATGAGATTTTTTTATTTTTCAGTACCACCAAAAATGTGATAAAATATGACTTTTTGGGCATCAAACAGGCAGGAAAAAACCTTAGTACATGTTTTTAGGCCCTTTCTCACCCAGACAAGCACCTTGTAGCATTTTTCCAGGAGGTCAAAATGTTGAAAAAATCGACATGCTAACATATGAGAATTTTTTATATTTCAGCACCACCAAGAATGTACTATAACACGAGGTTTCCAGCCTCAAATGGGCAGGAAAACACCTTAGGGCATGTTTTTAGGCCCTGTTTCACGCACACCAGCACCTTTTAGCCATTTTTGAGGGAGATCAAAATTTTGAAAAAATCTTCATGCTAACATATGACATTTTTTTTTATTTTTCAGCACCAACAAAAATGTGCTAAAAAATGACATTGGGGCATCAAACAGGCAGAAAAACACCCTTGTACATGTTTTTAGGCCGTTTTTCACCCAGAAAAGGACCTTGTTGCACTTTTTCAGGAGGTCAAAATTTTTAAAAAATCGCCATATGACATTTCTTTTTACTTTTCAACCCCCAGAAAAAATGTGCTAAACATGACGTTTAAAGCCTCAAATGACAGGACAACACCCTAGGACATGTTTTTAGGCCCTTTTTCACCCAGACAAGCATCTTTTAGCCCAATTCAAGGAGGTCAAAATTTTGGCAAAATGGATTTGCTAATACCTTTTTGTCTGCGCTCAGTATCTGAAAAAACACTAAGGCTAACATATGACTTTTTTTCCATTTCGGAGTCCGACAAAAAATATGCTCAAACATGACTATTTTGATGTAAAACAGGCCAAAAAACATGCTAGTGCAGACGGTTTGGTCATATTTGGCTTCAAAGTGGACTTATAAGCCTTTTTGTCTCGGGTCAGGATCTGAAAAAACACTAAGGCTAACATATGACTTTTTTTCCATTTCGGAGTCCGACAAAAAATATGCTCAAACATGACTATTTTGATGTAAAACAGGCCAAAAAACATGCTAGTGCAGACGGTTTGGTCATATTTGGCTTCAAAGTGGACTTATCAGCCTTTTTCCTCTGCTCAGGATCTGAAAAAACACTAAGGCTAACATATGACTTTTTTTCCATTTCGGAGTCCGACAAAAAATATGCTCAAACATGACTATTTTGATGTAAAACAGGCCAAAAAACATGCTAGTGCAGACGGTTTGGTCATATTTGGCTTCAAAGTGGACTTATCAGCCTTTTCTTCTCGGGTTAGCATCTGAAAAAACACTATGACTTTTTTTCCATTTCGGAGTCCGACAAAAAATATGCTCAAACATGACTATTTTGATGTAAAACAGGCCAAAAAACATGCTAGTGCAGACGGTTTGGTCATATTTGGCTTCAAAGTGGACTTATCAGCTGTTTTGTCTCGGGTCAGGATCTGAAAAAACACTAAGGCTAACATATGACTTTTTTTCCATTTCGGAGTCCGACAAAAAATATGCTCAAACATGACTATTTTGATGTAAAACAGGCCAAAAAACATGCTAGTGCAGACGGTTTGGTCATATTTGGCTTCAAAGTGGACTTATAAGCCTTTTTGTCTCGGGTTAGGATCTGAAAAAACACTAAGGCTAACATATGACTTTTTTTCCATTTCGGAGTCCGACAAAAAATATGCTCAAACATGACTATTTTGATGTAAAACAGGCCAAAAAACATGCTAGTGCAGACGGTTTGGTCATATTTGGCTTCAAAGTGGACTTATCAGCCTTTTTGTCTCGGGTCAGGATCTGAAAAAACACTAAGGCTAACATATGACTTTTTTTCCATTTCGGAGTCCGACAAAAAATATGCTCAAACATGACTATTTTGATGTAAAACAGGCCAAAAAACATGCTAGTGCAGACGGTTTGGTCATATTTGGCTTCAAAGTGGACTTATCAGCTGTTTTGTCTCGGGTCAGGATCTGAAAAAACACTAAGGCTAACATATGACTTTTTTTCCATTTCGGAGTCCGACAAAAAATATGCTCAAACATGACTATTTTGATGTAAAACAGGCCAAAAAACATGCTAGTGCAGACGGTTTGGTCATATTTGGCTTCAAAGTGGACTTATAAGCCTTTTTGTCTCGGGTCAGGATCTGAAAAAACACTAAGGCTAACATATGACTTTTTTTCCATTTCGGAGTCCGACAAAAAATATGCTCAAACATGACTATTTTGATGTAAAACAGGCCAAAAAACATGCTAGTGCAGACGGTTTGGTCATATTTGGCTTCAAAGTGGACTTATAAGCCTTTTTGTCTCAGGTCAGGATCTGAAAAAACACTAAGGCTAACATATGACTTTTTTTCCATTTCGGAGTCCGAAAAAAAATATGCTCAAACATGACTTTTTTGATGTAAAACAGGCCAAAAAACATGCTAGTGCAGACGGTTTGGTCATATTTGGCTTCAAAGTGGACTTATCAGCTGTTTTGGCTCGGGTCAGGATCTGAAAAAACACTAAGGCTAACATATGACTTTTTTTCCATTTCGGAGTCCGACAAAAAATATGCTCAAACATGACTATTTTGATGTAAAACAGGCCAAAAAACATGCTAGTGCAGACGGTTTGGTCATATTTGGCTTCAAAGTGGACTTATCAGCTGTTTTGTCTCGGGTCAGGATCTGAAAAAACACTAAGGCTAACATATGACTTTTTTTCCATTTCGGAGTCCGACAAAAAATATGCTCAAACATGACTATTTTGATGTAAAACAGGCCAAAAAACATGCTAGTGCAGACGGTTTGGTCATATTTGGCTTCAAAGTGGACTTATAAGCCTTTTTGTCTCGGGTCAGGATCTGAAAAAACACTAAGGCTAACATATGACTTTTTTTCCATTTCGGAGTCCGACAAAAAATATGCTCAAACATGACTATTTTGATGTAAAACAGGCCAAAAAACATGCTAGTGCAGACGGTTTGGTCATATTTGGCTTCAAAGTGGACTTATAAGCCTTTTTGTCTCAGGTCAGGATCTGAAAAAACACTAAGGCTAACATATGACTTTTTTTCCATTTCGGAGTCCGACAAAAAATATGCTCAAACATGACTATTTTGATGTAAAACAGGACAAAAAACATGCTAGTGCAGACGGTTTGGTCATATTTGGCTTCAAAGTGGACTTGTCAGCTGTTTTTTCTAGGGTCAGGATCTGAAAAAACACTAAGGCTAACATATGACTTTTTTTCCATTTCGGAGTCCGACAAAAAATATGCTCAAACATGACTATTTTGATGTAAAACAGGCCAAAAAACATGCTAGTGCAGACGGTTTGGTCATATTTGGCTTCAAAGTGGACTTATAAGCCTTTTTGTCTCGGGTCAGGATCTGAAAAAACACTAAGGCTAACATATGACTTTTTTTCCATTTCGGAGTCCGACAAAAAATATGCTCAAACATGACTA